>JAZDUH010000037.1:1500000-1872500 GCA_036419115.1 Scarus forsteni
TGATGAGGTCATTTAGGGGTGTTGGAAAAAAGGGTTAGAATATGACCCAGAACTGACACGATGTAGCAACACAGCACTGCCCTGTCTATTTCTGCATCAACTTTCACAACTCGTAAAATATTTCTGACATGATTACAAGAAATGTTTGCTTCAAGGCTTCTTCTGAAGAGTTTGGAGTTTGTTTAGGAAAGTGAGGAAGGATTTTACACCAACATCCATGCACATTTCTCTGCTTTGACTTGGTCTTCTCGAATTATCCATATTTTCAAATCTCACCACAACATCATTTCTCAGCCCTTCCCGACCTTCAGGCCCAACCGCCCCCTCACCCTCCCCTTACTCCCATCCTCCCCCTTTCTTTCATACTACATTATAGAACAGCTTTCATTTAGGTATGAATATTAGATATTTCTTCTGAATAATGGAAAAAAAACTGTATGTGAGGAATCTGCAGACATAAGGAGGAAAAGGGACAGCCGTACTTGCAGGGCCTTCACTTGCACATTTAAAATAGTCCAATAAAAATGACATTCTCCGACCCAAACTGTTCCATTAAATAAATGATTAACTTTAAGTGCAAGCCGAGGACTAAGGTGTGTGTCTTCCTTGGCATGATGGTTCTTGTGGTTACTTAAATACTGCAGTGAATGGCTGCTGTGTATAGGGGCAATTTGGCTTTATACTCTTTATACTTTATGGTCCTTGTATTCATGACACGAGTGCATTTATTTGATCAAATGGGAATGATCATGTGAAGGAAATAGTATGATCTGACGTATTAACAAGTACTACACTGATGTGGGATCAGAAAAAAAACTCAAGAACAACCCTTTGGCCTGACACAAGAGACAGATCTGAACAACGCGCAACATTCTGCATTTATCTGAATAAAAAAACAATGTAAACGCCTTACCCCTAAACTATTTTGACCCTTTGAAGCCAGAAAACATAAATTACTAGAAAATTCTATTTTTTGGAGATGACATGTACTTCTACAGGAATTCACTATCAACTGGAATCCAATAAAATCATAATTTCCATAAAATGTAACATATATATTTTTGTATCTTATTTGATACATTAGGTGTTTAAGGTAACTGATAATCAACTTAAGGATATTTTTATAATTTAGCTGATTGTATTCAGATTTTTTTAGTTATTTGTTGACCATATTAATTATATAGAGGTATCATTAAAAGTATGTATCAAATATGGTACAACAGGCTTTCAGGTGTTAGAACTTTACAATTAGCCCTCTACACTGAATCTCCTTTAGGAGTTTAGGTCTTATTTTTAAAATCAAGCAACCTTACACTGTAGGTAAGTTTATTTTCAAACTTGAGTAACACTGCTATAGATCAACCTGTACCTGATCTGAATCCACATTTGAAACAGTCTCAAACCAGATTTCACAAGAAGAGTGCTGGTCCCACTGTTTAAAATGATCAGATCTGAATAAAATCCAAGCTTATGCAATCAGGCCCTTGACATGCTGATTTTTAAATCATTGTTATGCACAGCTTATCTCACGACCAAAGTATTCTGCAAACTTGGACTGAATCACGTCATCAGTGGTGTAAGAAGATGCCTGTGAAAGTTTACACACTTCTCTTTACAAACAATTTCCAGCCTTAAAAAGCAATTATATGATCAAAAAGAAGGTAGGTAACCCCTCAAAAGATCATGTGACTTTTTTTTTTATCCCTGCTTGGTGGAGGTGGTGGTGTTACAGCTCTACTTGAGCTGAAAGCCTTTCTAATTGCCTTGCTCACTGTCTGTGAGTCATTTAGTTTTGAACATGACTTCTAAAATGTTCGTCCAAATTCCTGAAAAGTCAGGGTTTGGGGAAACTGCATTTTCAGCAGCATTATATTGAAAGAGAAAGAGAAGGGCAGAGGGATCAAAAGGAGAAAGGAAGAGAGAGAGAGAGATGCAGGAAGAAACAAATAACATGAGCCCAGAGGCACTGGAGTCACTTTAATTTGATGGAGCTGATTCACTGCAGTGTCTCTCTGCATGTGTGCATGTGCATGTGTGTGTGTGTGTGTGTGTGTGAGTGTGAAGGCATTAGCAGTAAAAGACTTTGTTCTGGCAGCACAGGAACCTCATGGTGCACTTTATTCTTACAGCCTATTCAATTACCTGAATTACCTGGTGCACAGGCTTCAAGAGCCTACACACACGCATGAATTCTCTCCTTCTCTTAGACTATACAGGCCGACACACCAACAACACAAGAGAGCCTAACAAAGAGAAAAAAACCACAAACAAGACTGCAAAACACAGACCTGAGCTGCACTGAAATGAGATTAAGAGCTTAATCTCTCAAGAGACACGATTGATGGGTTTGCTTTGAGAAGCTAATGGTTTTTCTCATGTGCAAAAACACATATATGAAACACGTAATACAGCTGAGTGGCAGTTTAGTGAATGCTGAGCCAAAAGTATGAGCAGGCCAGTAAGCATGATTCCTGTTTATTCCGCGTGCTTTGATTCCACTTATATCAACAGGAAATTCAATTTCTCCACTAGACTAACCGCAATTTTCTCCCCACAAACCATTCTTCACACCCCCTTACATCAGTATATTATGACATTTTATTACTTTTCCACTCATTGGCTTTGCATTAACATGTGCAGCATACAAGGCGCTTGTGTGGCTCAGTCTGAAGAGCAGGCTACATCCACTGGTAGCAGGTCTGAGTCCCATTCTCCCTTGATCACAGTAAAGTCGGGCAAAGAGGGGCTTGCTTGGAGGAAAAAGGCATTGATAATGCATTTTCCTAGATTTAAGACATCTTCAGTTTCTTAACCTCATGCCAACAAGAGTTGTTTGAATTTCTGAGCTGCAGAAAGTACAAAATATAAATAAGATTATCAACTAGGATTTCAAACATCTGACCTCAGCATTACGAGGTTAACCACCCTGACATTCACCCACTTGGACCATTCAATATATTATACTGGCCAATCTAGGAGAGAGCCCATAGAAAGTGTTTGGGAATGGGCAGGACCTTTCAATAGCATAACTGGCAGGTGATTGGGTGACATTCCATCAGTCAAAGTCATTACTGGCCAATTAGATAATGTAGTTGGGTCAGTGCTACTGGCATTTCATGAAGGAAAGAATTTAATCTACTTAGTAAAACAAACTCTTGGCAAAACACGTCTAAAGTGGGGTGATAATGTGTTTCTATATGGAAGTTTGTAGTGTTGTTATTTGTTTTTCATTTAATAAAGAAGTGTGGTCCTCATCTGATAAAACTCCTACCCAAGTTGTTACATGGTCTTGAGATGGACTTGAGCTAACAGCACCTTTCAAGTCTCTGATAAAGCAGCTTTACACCCCAGGTCACATCTTTCCATTCACACAAATTTACACACTGATGGTTGGAGTTTATATGCCAGCTGTCCATCAATATCAACTTAAACATTCATGCCTTCTCGTATCCATTTACAGACCTTGGTGTTAAGTGTCTTGCCCAAGGACACATCGCTATGTGACAGCTGGCGTGGAGCTCAAACGTGATACCTTCTGATCACTGACAGAGCAGATTGTGCCATCAATGCCGCACATCTTAGCATCTCTGTACGCAATCACCTCCTGCTGCTTTCTGGCTTGTATCTCCCATCTCTTTGTGCTCCAAAGGACTCTGATTGGGCCATGCTGCTTTGAAAATCTTTGGGCCCATTATTCATATAAATGCTCAAAAAACTGATTAAGTTTAATTTAGATGTAAAGTGACAGCACTTCGTTGTTTTGAATTGAGAAAATCCACTCCGTTTGAAAAATCTGTTTTTGATCTGAATCCACATTTGAAACATTCTCAAATCTGACAGAAGATGATCAGAATATGTCCTGAAAACGTGAGGGTTCTCCCAAATACTGTAGCAGTCACTAGAAACAAATTTATTAAACCAAATCAAGATGAAGCACTGACTCTTTAGTAGAGAAAAAAGTAAAATCATTAATTAGACCACCTTGCCTACCATGATGACAACTGAAATCCCTCTAAACTGGTTTCTTTCATCGCCCTCTACAATTTTTCTTGCTAAGTGAAAACTTTTGTTCAAAGACCAAACTAACAGCACAAGTCTTTGTTTTGTGTTTGAGTCCAAGCATGACTCATCAATTTAACCTTGTTTTAAATCCACCCAGTGAAATAAATCTAATGACAATGGTAAAAGAAATCAATCCAACTTTAGAGTAAACAACTTTCCATTGCCAAGGGTGAAAAAAGGACTTTCAAATGAACAATCACTTAGGAGAAACTTTCAAGTTTTCAAACAAGGATTGTAAATCATGATTAATGTGCTTCTTTTACTGCAGTATAAAGATAACTGAGGAGCCTAAGTGGCATTTGCGCATAAGAACTGACACAGTTTGTTGTAAAGTGGAAGAGATGCTGAAAGACCTCAGAAAAGTGCTCCCTGCTCCTGCATGCTGTGAGGAAATAATGGCGACATAATCACCTGCTTCCTCATAGGTTCAGTTCCTGGCAGCAGTGAGTTTGGCTCAGCGTCTGTTACAAAGACAGTTGGCAGCATGACACTGACAGTCATCTCGTGGTCACTGCATGAGTCAGTATGCAGGTCATTCACCACATGGACCAGCAGGTCAGGTCAGTCAGGACGCCTGTTCAACAGGACAACCTGCAGTAGGAGACCCAAAGGTCAGAATTTTCAAACTGAATCATGGACAAAATTGAAAAAGTGATCGGTTGTTTTTTACTCACTGTACTGATGCATGAATGCCAGTTCATTATTTTAATGCCCAATATTTTGTATGGCATTGAAAACCTCTTAGGACTGTTGAACGGTGTTCATTATGTCTTTATGTTACATCGATATAGTTACTTTCTTTTATCTCAGACATGCAGATTCTTCACTTACCTTGACATGTTTCGGCGGAAACTTCCGCCTTCCTCAGAAGTGTCACCAGACGATAGGTGTGACGTGTTAAATCAGCTGGTGTTACGGAGGTGTGAACAGGGACGAGGGGGCATATATGCTCTCACACACCTGGAGCAGCGTCCTGCAGAGGCGAGCGGACAGCGGGAGGCGTGACCCTCCTGTCAGAAAATTTGACAGGAGGGTCACACCTCTAACACCAGCTGATTTAACATGTCACACCTATCATCTGGTGACACTTCTGAGGAAGGCAGAAGTTTTGTCAAGCATATTCACAGCCTGTTATTGGCTTGTGACCGGTCCTGTGCAGACAGTCATGTTGAATTTTTGGAAAGACCTTGTGCTCTTGATGGAAAACATGAGCATCAATGATAATCAGTTCAGAATCAACGGCCTGTTGAATGTCGTCAAAAATACAGTATTGTGCATCCCTAAAGGAAATCCTTTTAGCATTTTTGCATGTCAATTTCAAAAGCCAGATATGCTCACAAGTCCCAATTTCTACTGAAAGCTCATCTCCAAGTTTAATTCAAATCACTTTTTCCCAATCAGAAAATAAAATTGTGCAAAGTTTGACATGAATACTTTAATTTTAAGAAGTGTTCTGGTGAAACTGGCTTCACAATAGGCAAACAGATGCAGACAGATGGGCAATCTGGAAATATAATGACTCAGTCCTCGACTGTAAAAAACCATATTCATTCAAAACAGCCTATTTACATGTAGCCCTCTGACAGGCCCTCTCCTCCTGTCAACATGATACTATAATCACACCCCTTCTGTCACAAGCCAACTCGAAGTCTTTTTTCTAACAGTCAAAACCCCAGAGGACTGAAAAAATACCTCCGGATCCCGTTCATTTGCCACCTCAAAAGGACACACACTCCACTATCTCTTGAAATAGATTTGAGGTAATGCAGTGAATCAAAAAAACAACATGAAAGGAGGAAATAACAGCTCCTGGAAAACAACGTTTCATGGTGACACATTTAACCTAGTGACTGCTCCGAGCAGGAAGGTGTGCAGACTGTGGTTTGTCTGTGAATCATAAATTATTTTGTGTCCTGTTTGTATGCATACAAGAACAAGCTGTCAGAGATGTGGGGTTAGTTAGACCAAAAAAGGTGCAAAAAACAGGAAACATATGGCAGTGAAGGCTGCAAAGACCATCTGACACTGGCACACACATACCAATAGACACACAATCATGCTTCTGTCATTGTGGGGTTGTTATATCTGTATTGAATTATTAAAACAAGTATCCAATTTGTCAATAGATTTTTTTTTCAGTTTTTGTGGATTCATTTCCAAGGAAAAACTTAAACAAGAAAACCAAAATGGACAAAATACTGCACCTCATGATAATAGGTTAAAGTAATTTATTCTGGCTGCAAAAAAGACAGCCAAATTGATATTCATCTAAAAAATACACAACTTTTCAAATTCTAATAAATAACCTGATATGTTGTGATTCATACGTAGCTTAAAGTGAAACATTTGAGACAACTGAGTCAATGTTCAAAAGTGATTGAAGTCAATACCTAAAGACACACAATCAAGTTGTGTAAAGTGGTGTCCAAACAATGACTGGAAAACCAAATCAAGACCTTATTTTAATGCTGAGCAGGACAAATGGTTAAATGCCAACATTTGTATGCTAGCCTGGAAATATGCCAGCGGTTGATCAGTTCTAATGTTGACAATGGATGCAGTTTAGACCAACTGCTTGTATGACAGCTGCTGCATGTGTTTGCCCTGACATGTGATGCCTCACCTTTTTTAATAAGCACATGATAGTTTTTGGCTGCTTTCTCAATCGAATGATTTTAAATCAAATATCTTATTGTTACAAAGGGTAAATATATCCAGAGTAACGACAACTTGCGTGTGCTTGACGCTGACAGATAACTTAGAGAATAATGAATCAAGACTTCCGAGTAGAAAAATGTATTATTACCATTAGGAATACTTGAAGTATGTATTTTTCTTCTTTTTAATGACTGAGTAAACCAGCTATTTCCTGAACCTGAAGCTTTCATTATCTATGCCATACAAGGAAGACTTTGTCAGTCAAGAACTGGCTAAAAAGTGGATTTTTTTTAATCCAAAACCATTTTGGGATCCCCTAACTTAGACCTTAGACCTCAAGTTCTCTTTTGGGGACAGTTCGGTCTTCAAATTGGGGGATTTTTTGCAAATAAAACATTACCACTCTTGAGATTGCTGAGTAAAGCAATTTTTTTGCTAGAAATATGGCTACTTAGGAACATTATGCAATTTGTGTTTGTCAAAACCAGGCAGTTTAAAGGCTAGTTCAGAAACTGTTAAGATTTTCCACTGAATACTGTGACAAATCTTGTGTCATTGCAGGAGCTTATCAAAATAATGCCACAGTAAATGTTTTCTGTAATCAAAGCTCAAGGTGGTCTCATGAAATATTAGAGTTTGATACCATTTTCTGGTGGCAATTTTTTTTTTTTTTTTTTGGCCCGGCAGTTAATATATCAATGCTTGTGTTCGGATAGTGATATAGTCTCTAACTGTTCAATCTCTGATCTGTTACATTTAATCTTTATTTCTTTTGTTTTGTAGTAACTGTTGTGGACACAGAAGCCACTTTTTCAGCAGCATAACCTAACAATTACTCAGAAAAAAATCCATCTTAATCAAGTCACCATTATGCTCCCCTTTAAGTGCTGCATGACTCATTAAGTAAGTGTGAGATTTCTCTCACAAAACCTTATAAACTGTAAAGCAAGAAGAAAATCTCTTCCTAAACCACGGCAGGGATGTCTGTGGTCTCTGCACAAGCGTGCACACAATCACAGTCCTCATCCTGGGGTACTTTTTAAAACCCAAAAGCATTCCAAGGTTGTTTCCCTGAACTGCCTGATAAACACACAGCCACTTATGTTACGAGAATCTGATTCGCCATAAACAGCCTGTTAAATTTGAAGTTCCCACTGATGGTATTTAGACAGCTGCTAAGTGGCAAAAATGCACCTCAGCTTTTTAGCAAAAACTCAGTATAATAATGAAGTAAAGTTTCAGTGAATGTTAATTAGTTATAGATGCTGACGTTATCTAAAAATATTTACTTTTCCAAGTACTGCAGAGACTTTGGCTTAATTACACTCTGTCCATGTGTTCAATCTTGAATATCATCTGTACTGGGAGACATGAAGACCTCACTTAAGGAAAAACAAACTTTTTAATGGTTTTATACAAACGTGTGAGTCCATGAACTGTCTACAAACATCAATATGGCAAAAACATTCTTCTACTTTTGTTTTCAAATAATGTCTTTAGGGCATGTGCTGCCTTCCTCGGATAAAAGATACGCCCCTGAGTCAGGTGTTCAGTCCACAGTTAGCTTCTGCTAAATGAACTAGGCATGTCTCAGCATACCTGTTCACTCAAAGTAGACATTAGAGCACACCACTAGAAAGCTAAAGCGACATCCATATCTTTAGAGGGGGATGGCCAGACACAGCTTTTAAGTATTTACACCAAGACAGACTACTCTGCACCTGTGTAAAACAGAGAGGGTTACTGCAATAAATAAATAAAAATTATATATATATATATATATATATATATATATATATATATATATATATATATATATATATATATATATATATATATATATATATATATATATATATATACATATATCGCAGCAGAATGTTTTTGCAAGATATATGGATCAAAATCAAAGTTTTTATCAGATGCAACATCTTTAAGGGCTGTCCTTTTTTATTCAAGTTTTTACAGTTTTGTTCATTACTTTCTACTCAACCCATTAAATTGGTCCCCAATTACACCACCTGAAAAAACTCTCTTATAAATCAGGACAGATCACAGATATTCAGCTGAAAGAGATTTTTTTTTTCTTTCTGAAAATATAGACTTAAAAAGGGGAAATTACAAGTGTGGTAGTATTGCATCATGGTGGATGCCAATAAGTGTGGATCCCAGAAATAATGAAAAAGAAAAGGCTAAATGTAGAAAAGCTCTGGATATTAAAGCTGTTTGCTGGTGTTAAAGTTAATGCCATAAAGTACTTACTGGACCTGCAGAATATCACTCGACCTTGGTACTTGATGTATGATGGAGGCAGACACATTATGGTCATTCATCATATTAGCGACTTTATATGGACATTTAGACAAGGTTAACAGACTTTGTTATCATAAAAAATGGGTCTTTAAGTGTGGGAAACCTATGTATCAAGTGATGTATTTAATTAAAAACAAAGGTCACAATTATTTTAATACTGTTTTAAAAAATCAATCTGCAATTTAACATTGAACAGCATAAAAACATTTTCATATGGAATAAGTAAAAGTGTATTCAATTTAAGCTTTTACCTGACAAGTTATGTTCTGGTATATCTGTGCTTTATTAAAGCTAGGGTCTACGATTTGAAACCGCAGCCTGCCCCCCCTTCCCTCCCCTCTCCCCTCCGTGTTCCAAGATCCCGCCCCCAGCTCGTGTCGCCTCATAAAGCCCCCTCGGACAGAGCTACGAGCGACTAGCACAATATATCAGCAGCAAACTCAATCAAAAACAGCTCAGCTCAACTGAAAGTATCAAACACGACAGACATCCCCCTTGTAACACACAGCAGTAGCCATTTCAACTGGACCGGCGGCAATGCGGGTCTGGCGCCGCCAGAGCGGAGCCGAGTGTGGGGGAGGATTTATCTTTCTCAGCCTGTCCTCCCCAGCTCAGCTTACAGTGCAAACGATTAGCGGCTAACAGGCTAACCCGCTCCCCTACAAGTTATTAGCCCGTGCAGGCACAAACTAACCAGAGTTATTCAGCAGACATCTCCCACTGTAGTAAACAAAGCCATTACCTGATCAACCAGGGGCGAAACGGTCGATGCTGAAAGTCTGACGGCCGGCTGAGGCTGTTCGTTAGCCATTAGCCGTTAGCCCGCTAACAGGCCTCAACCCGCGGGCAGAGCTCCGTTGGGCCCCGCGGGAGAGGGAGGCGGCTTCGGTCTCGGCGCTAGGCTTTTCCGGCTCCATGATAGTTCAGTAGCTAACGCTGCTAGCTGCTCACCGGAGGTAGAGGGGAGGAGGCGGGACCATGGGCATGACGCTGCGTAGCGAGGGAGACGGGGGATTGGATGGACTCACGGAGCAACTCACAGACTAACTCACGGACCAATTAATAGTCGCAGGTTCTTAGGTTTGATTGGTCAGCTAGTATGCAGCTTTTCAGTGGATATACTGAATGGATTTTTTTCGTTCTTTTTGGTCTTTATACTGTGTAGATAGGACCATAGGACCATAACAGCCTTATAAACGGTGTTATTAATATGTACAAAGCTTCCAAATCGTAGACCATAGCTTTAAATAAATGTATTAAGGTGCCTCATCAACAATTGCAGCTCACTGTGTAGCAACTCAAATAACATTAAGTCACACTCAGTCTAATTAATGCAGAGGGGTCAGGAGTAAAATTGATTAAATGTCACTAAGGGAGCATTTTTTTTTTTTTTTTAAGTCTTGAATACGTAAAAGAACGTGAAAATTTTGATCTAAAAGAGAAGGAAGCTTTAACCAAATTCTTCAAATTAGATGAATTTGTAACAAACTAAAATACCTCTTTTGAGTTCATGAATTTGTCTTAAGCCGTGAAGCTGTCACACTTACACACATACTATGTTTCTTAATCACTCTTACATGCTACATTTACCAGTAACAAATATTTCATCAAAGTTCACCAGTAGCTGTCCCAATATAGTATCAATATCTTCAATATAATTAGAATTATGAGACTGTACATGAGATAAAACTTACAGATGAAGTTTTCCCAAGCCTTCACAACAGGATGACAACAGATCCACATGCCTGCTTTCAGGGGGACATCTGGACAAAATGGCTGGCTCTTCTTCTTCTTTGGGGTTTTATGGCGGTTGGCAACCATCTAAAAAGGTGCATTACCGCCACCTACTGAACTGGAGTGTGGTTTTGAATTTGGCAGTTGTTAAATTCTATTAATCAGATTTGTTCTTTTGAGAAAAACGAGTATTTCTTTGGATGTTTGTTGTAGATTTTCCCCGAGTAAACCCTTCAATGTAAACTGAATACTCTGTTTTTAGAGTGAATCCTTGAGCCTTTTCCTCTCTTGTGCATATCTGTTACAGTCCATAATGCAATGTTGTACTGTTTCTAAATGGCTGCCTCTATGTAACAACTTCCTGTATGAACAATCTGCTTCCTGGTTTAACAAGCAGTTGAGCTCTTATCACACATACAACCATGATATTTCCTAGAAAATATCAGGATAACCTCCCTGAGTAATTCCCTAAATCTCCTTGTTCACATTTGGAGTTTACAGCAGGAGGTTTCTCAGCAGTTAGAAAGTCAGTCAATGGAGAAGTAGGGAAGTGGAGGTAATTCCAGGGTGAAAAATCTTGATGTCTGCATTCACACATGAAGCTCACTGAGGTAATTTCAGGATCATTTAAGGATTTTTATGAAAGTGTGAATGAGGAAATGGTTTTAGAACTACCTTTAGACAAACTTTTGCCCTACTTAAACAATTCAGGCAGAATTAAAGGGTACCATCTTACTAGAACAAACTAAGAAGAAGGCCCAACCCCAACTTCATCAAATACAATCAAATACATCAAATCATAAATCTGCTAAACTACAAACTAAATGCAGCCAATGAACACCAACAGTACTGTTTCCATCAAAGGTGTACTGATGACCAAGGTATCAAAAACAGACATGCTTTGTAGACTTGTATATACATTTTTGTTTTACTCATCTCCTTAGCTTGACAGAAACAAACTAATTGTACAATTTATGTCAGCAAAGCCAACTAAGATACAAGTTTAGGGGTACCTGTAAAAAGTTGGTATCCTATGGGCATTCATCCGCAAAGATCCAACATTTTGGGACCCTAAAAACACTTGTTTTTGACAACAGTTCCTAGAGTGAATTGATCCAAAAACCCTGCCCTTGTCTTTCCGTGTGTACTACAGATATGCTAATCTTCAGAATTTATGATCTCATAGCCAGGCAAGCAGAGCAAACATTTCAAACAATATGATAATTCTTCATTTTGACAATCTCAAACATGGACTTCGGAAATGGCCATGGGTGCTCTGGTGTGCATTTATCGCCTGTATCTGTCATAGCCATCGTTACTGCCAAGATGGACCATTATCTGAGCAACATTACCTCAGTATTTACCTTCCCGACCCGGGTAGTGCATTTGTGAGGTACAGGTACGGCATCAGTGAGATCCTTCACAGAAATGTTGTGGTTAAAAGTTCTGTATTTGTCTTTCAAATGTAGTGGAGTAAAAGTAAGAAGTTTTAGAAAAAAACAATCCTCAAGCAAAGTACAAATACACAAAAAATGTACTTAAAGGTGCTATGAGGAGAATCTATTACCGGCGACATAAAGACTCTGCTACCCATGAGCAAGCGCGGCGACTGTCGTAATGCTGCGTTTCAGTAACCTCGGAACTGGGAGTAACATCATCTCCGACTTATCGGCATTCCAGTTGAAGTCGGAAAAAAACATGCCGATCTACCAGGCTATTGTTAGCTGCTGTTAGCACGCCCTGCGTTGTTGTTCACAAATATCACATGAAGAATGTGATTATAACTATGGCAGCATTTTTGTAAATATAAGTCTAACAATACTATGTATACAGCTGATCTAGAGCGACACACCCCAGTCAGAAGCCGAAATAAATTGATTATTACAGGAGCTAAATAACTGTTCACACTGGGGGCATCCATCTTCAATTATCAACTCAAGGGTGGCAAGGTTTCACCGAGTGCCCAGCAGGAAATTCTGATTTCTGGGGGGTGTTCCAGTTGCAGTTTCCTACTCGGAGCTTGGAAATTCCAAAAGACATGACCCATGTTTGTTGTGATGCTAATGAATGCAGCTCGGACCTTCCTCAGAACTCTGCATTGCTTTACAACTTCTTTTTTCAACAACTTATGCAAAGCAACGAGGTAATGTATCTCTTTATAGTTAGGTAGCGGTAGTTTTTGATTTGTGACAACAAGCAATTTTTGGAAAACTTAGTATCGTAGTTTTGTAGCCAACTATAAATTGCTACTTACAGCCCGGTGCTCTAAGACGTGTCCAAATAATATAAATTTGCTCTAGTTTTAATTGTCCTGTTCCCGAAGTTGAGTATCCAGGCCAGTCCAGTGCAGCCCTGTCTGACCCAACCACAAAGATAAGGAGTAGAATTTATAGATAACCTATTTTGATACTATAAAACTCGTCTTAAAGTGAGTATTTCGATCAGGCATATATCTAAAAGTGAGACTTTTTTGTAATTACTTAGAAACTCCTCACAGTCCCTTTAAGTACAGTGCTCAACTAAATCTGCTTAGTTACTGTCCACAACAGGTACTTGTATTCAGTCTGAGGTCTTTGTGGGCCCTCTAGTGGTGCTCTCCAGTGACATGCGTCGCAATGGGCAAGTTTATCAACAAAATGCTCAGGACCATGAGTGGAAGTTCTAGTTTCTTCTTGTTTTATCACAAAAAAATTTACCTGTGAGTGTTCAATATTTTTCATTGCTCTTTGACTTTGTAATTAGACACTTAACAACTTGCAGACATTTGAAAATTAGAGCTACAGAGAAAAGAAGGGAAAGACAGGAAAATGCAAATTTAGGAAAAATTTGGCTTCATGGTGAAACCCTCAGGGAATGGCAGGAGCAAACAATGATGAGGAGACTTAGAAGATATGCAAAAGAGCTTTAAAATTTAGGACAACAGAATCACCCCCCAGGGAACACATTTAAAAGTGGGGAGCAAAATGTTATTTCTCTTTATGTGTGTCTTGAAAAAGATCTTAACATGTGTCAGATTTTCTGTTTCATTTCACTTCATTATGTTTTCAAAGGGCCTTACCCACTAATGCAGTCCCTGACTTTTATTCAGTGATGTCCCTTGTCATTTGAAAAAGAAGCTGGACTGGTCAGATGAGGACATTTTTATTCACCTCAAGTCAGAGTTGTTTACATTCAGCCGCATAATCAATAGTCCGAAATCAAAGCAACCACCAGTTCATGAAAATATGCCGTTTTAGATCTTTAGATGGGTTTCACTGATTTAATTCAAGTCAGAAATAAGGTTGAAAGTTACATCATGAATTAATAAAAAAAAAACTGCAGCACTGGCAGCAAAGTTTTCCAACAGGATACCATTAAATTACAGTAAATAACTGTATCACAAAACTTTGTACAAAAACTGAAAAATAAAAGAGTAGATTTTCATAGTCAAACTTCATTAAAATGTGGTACATTATACTTAATAATGCCCATTACACTGTAAAATAACATACATAGTATGTCCATAATATCATCAGATTGATCTCTGCAATATCATAGAATACATTATTTATCTTAAGAAACAGCCAAGTCCATCTACAGTTAATTTCATGTCAAATTACCACATTTTTCCATGTACAATAATTAAGTTATGACATAAAAATGAAGTAGGTTCACAAAAATTAGCTATAAACCTATCATTATGTAATGTTTTAGAGAATTAGCATATTATATCTGACAGAGGAAAAACAGGCTCAAAACATTCCAAATACATAAAGAAATAGCTACATTTGAGTAAAAAAAAAAATTAAATTAAGGTGATTAGTAGAACTTTCATAAAATAAAAAAATGGTTATTTCAATCAATCAATCAATCAATGAATCAATCAAACTTTATTTGTATAGCACTTTTCATACAGGACTTTGTAATACAAGTGCTTTACACGGGGCATAAAATAAAATAACAATGAGTGAAATAAAAAAAAAGGAAAAAATTGCCTAATTGCATAAAATGAAAATATAAGACCCCAACACCCCCACAACCCATCCACATTCAATACACACAGTCACTCAAACACACAGGAAGCAAATTGTATGGGAACAAGAAAGGCAGGTGACTTTTCAAAATAAGACAGGAAGCACAAGACAAACATGAAACATGACAATATAAAAGGGAAATTAACTGAAACAGGATCATGTGAAAAAGTGAAACTAACTCTTGCAAAATGAAACAAAAATGTTAAAATAATTTTAGGATACATTTAATGTAGGAAATACGTGCTTCTTTTAGGTGGAAGTGAAATATAGGAAGAAGTTAGTCTGACTTGTTCATAACAATAACAAAGAAAGGTCTGTAAAAAGACAATTGAATATAAAAAAAGACATGTTAAGTTGCCTTTAAAACATACTGAAATCTTAGTATGGTTAATATGTTTTTAAATTTAGGCAAGTGTGTAGATTACTACTAGTTTATGTTATTCTACAGTTATTGTCTTATTGTCTGACTGAAAAAAATCTTTAAGAATACAGAATACAGAAAATTACATTTATTGAATTGCCCTTTTTGTAAAATAATATAGTTTAGGTTGTAATGATCTCTAGAAAAATACAAGACATAAAATCTCCTTAACCACACATGCTTAATGACCTGCAGTTTTAAGGAAAAAATCTTAGATATGTGTAATTTGTCATGCATTTCCTCATTATCATTATCAACAAAGATCAGTAAAAATACAACACATTTTATGTAAAATTAAATTTGAATATGATCGAAAAGTGATATATTATCTAAAAAAACCTCAACGATAATGTAATATTATATTATTGGTAATTACAAGTAATTCTAAAGGTGAATATTTGTACAAAGACAACATATTGTCATTAAAATACAGAATATACATGTAATATTTAATTATGGTTCATTAACTGTCATTTTAAATGTAAAACCTAAAACTGATAAAATTATCTGTAAAACTAGCATTTCATTGTTTTATTGGAAAACAGGAGAAATCTGTAAAATATTACAGAACATTTCCTGCAATTTTAAACCTATAAATGTTTGTTTATGAGTCCGAAATAAAAAGAATAAACAAAAGCGCCAGCATCAGTTTGTGCTATGGTGCTCTCTGATTACATCTGTAGAGCCTGTGTAATGTTTGTAAAACAACTAAAGACCTAAAATCTGACTTCTTCACTCATGACCTGCACCCGCACGCACGCACGCACGCACGCGCTTCGCGAGTCGTCATGGAAACGATTCTGGGGTATATAAGGCCGTGGAACCCCGAATTCTTCCCTTTTGCACTTGAGCTTGATGCTGACCTGCAACACTTCGCTGTTAGCTTGCTAACTTTTGGAAAGCGCTCAGGAGAAGTTGGAGAAAACCCTCTACAGACGTTTTGGATCGACTGTTTCATCGAGTGGAAAGCGGACCAGACCGGAAATGACCATCCCCAGAGACCCCGAGGACAGAGAGGACGACCAGTGGCGATGGCTGACGTTCGCCTGGTGACCAACGGAGGTAAGACAGGTTTTACTGTTGTCTAATAAAGAAGTTCACTCAGACATTTATACAAGAGAAGTGTTATTATCATTGACTTGTTAAACTGTCAAAGGCTCATCAGCTTAGAAACAGTCAAACTTTAACTTTTAAAGGCCTTTTCCACCATTTAATGTGTGGAGTTAAACACTAAAGCAGGATGGCGTGAAACTGTTTGTCCACTGATTTTTTTTTCTGTGTTGAATCATATTTTTTCGAAGCCATAGTCTTTAAGAGTGGCGGGAAAAGCTGGAGGGAATTATCTGTAAAGTATTGATTTGAAAACACATCTATTTTGACTTGAGGACATCAAATGATCCTGAATTTGCACTGTTATTATGGGACAAAGATGGCGTCGGGAAGAATTACAAAAAATGCTCAGATGTTTGTTTCTGTCACCATGGAGATGATAGAACTATGGATTTAAGCAGGTGAAGGTTCCCCTGTATGATAAGAGCTTTTGTTTGGACTGTTCAAACAGACTTTAGCTAATTCATAAAATGCTTTTCACATAAGTTTGAATATTAATCAATGAACCCATGAGCAGATATTTACAAAGGAATAACATCATAGCTGTCAGCCACATGTAAAAGAAAATGGGGCCTAACAACATCACTTTTTTTATAATCACAAATGTGATAAAGGACGACATTTTTTACTATTTACTGTCAAACTACGTTGTTATCATAATTAAAATGCTATTTTTGTGAATAACTACTGAACTAAAATAGATATCATTATTAATCCAATTGCCAATGGTATTTTTTCATGGTCAAGGAATCTTAATATTTACAAAAATGAAATAAAGGTAGGACTAATATTTATGGTCAGAATCACAATATGGGTGAGGACTGTGGCGCTGGTGGAGGTCTGCGCTCTGAGTGCTTTTCTAGTTTTACATTATTATAACAGGAAGATCAAACTAATTTATACCTTGAAAAATCTATATTTTCAGTAACATGCCACAAAAGAGGATCAAAATATGATTTCTCACCTATTTTTTTGTTTATTAAGGTCCACATATTCCATCAAACAATCACATTAAGCAGAAATCAGAATCAAACAAATGAGACAGTAAATGTTGATGCAGCATGTTCAAATGACAGATTGTTGGAGTCTCTGATTGTCGTTTTAATAACATATTTCCAACTCTGTCACAGTTTTCATACTGCATTTCTTAGTGAGTGTTTTAGTTTTTGACCTGATGGAAGTAAACTGACTCCTGTGCTGTATTTGTGCTCAACTTCTGCATCACAAGCTCATCATTGAGAAAAATTTGTTTTAGGAGGCGAGAACGTGTCGAGAGTTTTGCATGAAAGAGTGAATGACATTTACAAACTGTGCCAAACAAGAGACAAACGTTGAATGTGTTGTCAAAAGAGCCCTCATCTAATAAATACAGATTATAAAACTTGAATCAAGGGTTTAGTAAATGCAGAAATTCTTTCATTTGAATAACAAACACAACACCTGATCAAAAAGTAAACAGGCGTTTTGTGTGACAGTAAAAGTTTGTCACTCTTTTTCTTTATTAATTTGTTTTTTAGTTCCACATGTTTAGTGTCAACAGGGGAAAAATTAATTGTTGGTATTGTGTTCTCAAACATTTTGTTTTTCCCTGCAGGAGCTGGGGTCCCTGAGGTGAACTTGGCTGTCCAGCATGAAGGGAACCAGAACCTCCCCGTCTTTGTACCTGACCAGGTGGTAGGTGAGTATGGAGGTGGGTATGAAGGTGCTTTTGCTGGTGCAGGTGGAGACATTCCTCCTGTTTTTGACCAGGAGGATTTTGATGATGACATCGAACACATCATGGACCTGTCTGACCAGGAGGACGATGACGACTACAGTGTGTGGAGTGACCACACTGATCTCAGTCTAGGCTCTGGATATGGGTCCATGTCTGAGTCTGAGAAGGAGGAGGAAGATGATGAAGGTGAGGACGTCAGACCCGGCTCCCCTCTGGACCAGGAAGTCCCACTAGACCACTTTTGGCAGGGCTGGCGCCAGGTGGATCCGTCAGCATATGTCTCCCCTCTTGTCCAAGCTGGACTCCCTTCTGCAGGCCCTCTTGTCCCTGCTCATGGTCCAGCTGGACCTGCTGTCCCTGCTGACCCCCCTGTCTCTGCTGGACCTGTCGGAGAAGAGCCTACTCCGTCCACCTCAGGCCTGGGTTCTTCGACAAAGAGGAGCAGGGAGAAGAGCTCTGCAGCACAGCAGAGAGCAAAGAGGCAGAGGAGGGCCAATGGAGACGTGGATGACCAGCAGCCGTCCACCTCCTCAGGACTCTGCTCCTTTCCTGTTTTTGACCAGGAGGATTTTGATGATGACATCGAACACATCATGGACCTCTCTGACCAGGAGGACGATGACGACTACAGTGTGTGGAGTGACCACACTGATCTGAGTTCAGACTCTGGATATGGGTTCATGTCTGAGTCTGAGGAGGAAGATGATGAAGGTGAGGACGTCAGACCCGGCTCCCCTCTGGACCAGGAAGTCCCACCAGACCACCTTCGGCAGGGCTGGCGCCAGGTGGATCCGTCAGCAGATGTCTCCCCTCTTGTCCAAGCTGGACTCCCTTCTGCAGGCCCTCTTGTCCCCACTCATGGACCTGCTGCCTCTGCTGACCCCCCTGTCTCTGCTGGATCTGTCGGAGAAGAGACTTCTCCGTCCACCTCAGGCCTGGGCTCTTCTACAAAGAGGAGCAGGGAGGAGAGCCCTGCAGCACAGCAGAGTGCAAAGAGGCAGAGGAGGGACAATGGAGACGTGGATGACCAGCAGCAGTCTACCTCCTCAGGACTCTGCTCCTTTCCTGTTAGAGGATACTGGCCAGCTCCTTATGACAGCAGGGACTCTGACGACAGCGACTCAGATTAAAAAAGAGGAGCTGTCTGACCTTTGGTCCAAACTTTGTGAGCAGGAGGACTGATAAAGCCCCAGCTCACTGCACTCTGCACCAAATGTTTTCACACCTCTCTGTGTTATTTGTATTTATGGGTTGTTGTTTTTTTTTCAGATTTAAGAGGTAAGTTCAGACAATTTTTAACTCCAGTGCAGTTACTAACTCTCTTATGCAGTTGATTTTTAGGAGCCATGGATGGTTTGTGCCGACAAAGGTGAGGACAAAGTCTTGTACTTTTCTCCTTTATTTTGTTTGAACAAATGTGCTTCATTATTTATCAGTGTTAGAGATGAACACATGTGAGCAGCCAAATGTAGTCATTACTCTTCAGTGTCCGGTTAATTTGCTCAACCCACAAGCCACAGTGGCTTGTAAACTGACAATAATTCTTAAAACTCAGCAATGAAACTCGAGGTCAGACAGTGTGGGATAACAAAAGTTTTTTTTTTTTTTTTTAAAACAGGCAGTTTCAAGAAAAAAATTGGCTTCCTCTATGGAGGATAAGATTTGGAGTAAAAAGTAAATCAGGACCCAAATTGGAAAAAGTTTAACAGTTAAACTGAAATATAATTAATATGTATTAAAAGAAAACATTTGTCTCATGTAGTTTCCTTAGATACTAAAAATATACAGTATAGACAGCAGAAGAAACTGTATTATTTCATGCAGTGTCACTCGAATGGTGCTGTAGCTTCGCCAAAGTTAAGTTCAAATTCAAATTCACATCAAATGTATTGTCATTCATTTAATACCAATGTATCAACAGAACGAGAAGTTGTTTCTCAAGGATCACAACAAATCACATACATTCATTTATACATTCATTTATACATCCCACTGAAAATTAAAATAAATAAATAAATAACAATATAATGATAATAATAATAATAATAATAATAATAATAATAGTCAAATTAAAATAATTCAAGACCGTTGCAGAGATTTAAGGCCATGCTGTGTTTAACAGCCAGACGGCTTGTGGCAGAAAACTGTTCAGCAGCCTGGTGGTGGAGCATCTTATGCTGCGGTCGCGCTTCTTGGAAGGTAGTATTATATTGTCTCAGTAATAAAAAAGTTCTTCTGAACTTACTCATCTATGAAGTGCTCTTACCTTTTTAAAGCTGTATCAAGAAAAAAATCAAGTAAAGTTTGAAAAAAACTCAGCAAATACTATCAGCTGAAACTGCAGTTGTAACAGATGGCTGACTAATGGAAGGGTATTATTTGAAAAAAACATCACTCTTTGTTACAGTTTAATTTATTTATTTTTGTGTCTCCATGCCAAGGAGGAGACGGACGACTCCACATGAACTGAAGATATTTAGAGCCCAGGAGAGAAGGATTGATGGGGTGGTCACCTTTCCTTCTGGTAAAGGAAAGGTGACCACCACAATGTAAGTACTTCCTCATTGAGAGTTCAACACTTACAATAGTTTTTATCTTATTGTAGATTTAATTCATCTATTTGGACAATACATCGAATACTGTGTGTTTGTGTGGTCTTAAAAAGTAATTTAAAGCTTATAAATGACTGAAGCCAAAGACTGAGGCATCAAGGAGGGATCAAGTCTGGAAGGTGTTATGTCCCTGGTCTAGGGGAACCCAGAACACAACATGCAGAGCCCTCTCTGCTGGTCCACTTCCAACAAAGGCCAAAAAGAGCAGTTTTCTACTCAGAACATCAGTTTTTATTATCTATTTAAGAGCAATGGCCAACACAACAAACAAAACATTCTAATACATCAAATCTTACCTGTGAAAAGAAAACAATGAGAACAAATGACAGATCTCTTACCTAACTATAAACTATGAAAAACAGGAGAAAAGTGTTAATAAAAGAAAAAGGGCTTCTCCCTTCTACTAATTTGCTTTTTGGGTTCACACAAATTTACAATTGCTCTGTGGCTTCACAGAAAGTTAATATCACTCTACGTCTTCACACACAGATGAATTGCAGCGGACCACGGCACTTTTTTCGGAGCAGGCAAGTCAGAGAGAGGGCGGGGCTTCACCTGGCCTCCTAAGATGGAGACGTCCGTTGTCCTCCAATCGCAGCTCTCTCCCAATCCCGTCCTCCAGCAGAGCACCAATCAACACACTGGACCGTAGAGCCAATCGCCACTCTCCACCTGTGCAGTTTGCAGACTCACAAACGCACTCACACACAGTGGAGAAAGACAACTAACAAAACAACACATTACTAAAATAAATACATGACAGAGGGTCATGACAAAGGCAAAATGAGAAACTATGAAATCTCAGGGGTTGTTTCCCTTTTCTTTAAAATCCAAACTAGCAAAGCTTCAGCCTCTCTAAGTTTAGGTTTTGTGTTTAACTTTGACTTAAAAAACAAATTGTCAATTTGAAATAAATGCTTTCAGCACCTCTCTCAAATTGTCTATGCCATGGAAGGTCACAGTAGATAACAGCTAAAGTTTATTGTTGAAAATTCTGGAAACCTTGTCTTGAAATTAATGTAGCTATACTTTGACATTTACCACTGTCACCACTTTTAGCCAAATGTACGTTAACAGGAGTCACAGTTAAGGTTCAATGTGGTGCCAGAGAGCTGGGACTTCTTAAAATATTGAAATTATTATAATGAAAATATTTCAGTTTTTAAAAAAGAACAACAGTGTTTTCAAACTTCCATTAGTTTTATCTGTCTTTGGTCAGATGCTGGGTTTGAAATCTTTTGAAAACTTTCATTGGGCTTATTATTCAGCTCATTTTCTCTTTTGTTCTTCCTCACACGTCAGAATGTCTTCTTAGTGTTATGGAGTTATCACACAGTGGACTGTTGAGTTTTGTTATCTTACAGTCAGTAATGAGCAGAGCTCTTCTACAAATGTAACCAGTTAGAAATAGAAGAGGCTGTTTGGTCTTAAGTATATGATGCAGCTGTAGATTTTATGTCAATGCCTTTAGACAATCGTTTTCAAATGTGCAAACAAATGTAATAATATACTTTTATTTGTCTCTCTTTTTTAGTGTTACCAGAGCAGCTGGAAAACATCAACCAAGGATCCTCCTGCCCCCTCCTCATCCTGTGACAGCCCCCTCCTCAGCCAGCGGCCCAGCGATGAGGAGCGCCCCCGCACCGACCTGCACAGAAGACGTTTGCTCTCAACTGCCTCCTCTGTGCTGGTGGGCTGGAGACGCTCCTCACACGTCATCAGGGAGTCTCAGAAGAAAAACCATCAAGATAAAGAAAATCAACTCAAATACTACAGAAGGAAATCAACAGCTCAGAGTATCATTTTTCTTATTCCCAATTATCTCTGAAGCTTGTCATTAAAAAAGATGAAGGAAAAGTTGCTTTATTTTGATTAATGCATATAAAAAAGTTAAGTAGTATAATAGTTAACACTATGACTGTCACCCTAAAGTCCCATTGAGCCCTTTGGCTGCATACTTATGTAAAGGTTTTTTTCCATTAATAATTGGTATGACATGCTATTGACCATAAACTTCTTAATTAACTTTTGGAATTCAATAGTTTTCTGTTCCAAAAGGCCTGTAGTGCTTTGTCAGTCACGATAATGATACTTGAGTCATGAGATCAAGAAAGACCTTATGTTCAGCCTTTATTTATTAAAACATCAGTGATTTAATGTAGACACACTTTAATTTATACAATTTAATCAGTAAAAATAAAGATTTGTTATTTATGCACAGGACTAAAGTTGGTGAGATGATCAAATGCAGTGACAGTGAAAATGAAGATAACATGGTACTTTTTATTGGCTCCTCTTCTGTGAAAGTCAGGTCAGGTCTCTTGACTTGCTACTGGTAACGTGAACCACTACAACCTGTGGCATGGTCGGGTCGTCGGCAACTAGACGGGCTCCCCCACCAACCACCCTCCTCACCAGTCGAGAGGTGAGGAGGGTGTGTGGACACCCAGCAGGACAAGAAACTATACCTGTCGAAGGGCAGATGAACTCCTGGAGAGTCAACAGCCATCCATACCTGGAGAAGAGATGGTAAATGATAAATGGACTTGAGCTCATATAGCGCTTTTCTAGTCTTTAACTACTCAAAGCTGCTTTACACCGCAGGTCACACCTACCCATTCACACCCATTCGCACTCACATTCACTCACTGATGGTTCTGAGTTTCTATGTTAATTATCCATCAGTATTTCTAACACATTTACACCCTTACATGCCCATTTACACACCACTGATGTAGCAGTGGGAGCAATTTGGGGTTAAGTGTCTTGCCCAAGGACACATTGCCATGTGTCACCTGGAGCTGGGCTCGAACCTACAACCTCCCGAAGCGCACTCCCGAAGAGTGGGAGTGATAAATACGAACCCAAACCAAGAGCTGTAGTGATAATGTTTTGACCATCATGTAGCTTATAACTTGGTTTAATTTTACAGGTAACTACAGTGCAGTTATTCTTAAACTGGGTTTCCCTGCAAACAGTTATAAGGTAACTCGAGGAGGGGAAACTGGACGAAACCCCGAGAGTTACAAGGCAAATACAGACAAATGGTCATATTGTTTATCTCATCAGGCTCAAGATAATGTGCTGTGATAAGTATTTACCTTGTTTACTGTTTGTGTGACACCAAGTGATGGGATGGCCATGTTCTTCAAGAACAGTGTCATTGTTTTGGTGCTGTTTTCCAGTCTTTCATAGTCGTACTCGGTTAATTTACAGATATTGAACTGTCTTGCGGAAAATACTTATAAACCTGTAAAAATATACATGAAATTGTATGGAAAATTACAGCTAAATTTGTAAAAATACAACAAACTGTGATTCAGAAACATAATTTTAATGCAATATATTACGTTACGGTTAATTAACTGTCATTTTAAACATAAAACCTAAAATTACGTAAACTAATAGCATTGTTTTATTGGAAAATAGGAAAATTCTGTAAAATATTACAGAGCTTTTCCTGTCAAACTGCATTTTATACAGTGTATTTAACATTTCATTGCTGTTCCCTACCAAATAAACAGTTTATATTGCAAGTAAACTCAGCAAAACAAGACGCCCAAACAAACCAATCTTCAAGAAAATCAAAAGCATCTTCAAGGCCAAACAATTCAGACACAACTTCACCTTCTGAGTAAACAGCCAACATGACCTGCTCACCTCGAAGCAACACTTTTATTTGCAAAAAATAGTTCTGAGCGTCAGCATCCCTGACTTGACAAGGCTTCCAAAACAGTTGCGTCACTCCGTGGTGGACTAAATCCAACAGACGTACAGCAAGAAAGACACAGTAGAGGACAGAGGAATCAGTTCATGCTCTTGAAGAATTAGCACTCCGTTCCATCATAATGACAAAGACGTTTCCCACACAAGTCAGGAAAACAAGACATTATCTTCTGTTGTTACTGGAACAAAGTCATATTGAAAGGCTGCCAAAGTTTAGAAAGTGCTTTTTAAAGACGAGGACAGAAGAAGTGGAGTGACAGAGAGAAAAATGAAGTTATTAATTTACTCTGCTGCCGAAGGGGCAGGCAACAGGAAAGCTATTTAAAATCTAAAATGGTCTGATAGAGTGATTAGAGGGCCTGGAAAACACACCTGGTAGATCTTCATCAGCATGGCCAGTTTGTTGTGGAATTAAGTAGGGCTGCTCGATCAGGGCAAAACTCATAATTGTGTTTATATTGACAGATAATGAGATCATGGTTATAAACCACTATTTCTCACTGATTGTACCGCATCCAACCGCTGAATTAAAATGCTTTATACACTAATTTTGAACATCAAGAAACTATCGCCGAAAATATGTGGGAAAAGATTAAAAAAAATAAAAACTGGTGGAAAAAATGTAATGCATCACATCTTGCAGGACGGTTGTATTAATTATTTTTAATTTTCATAATTATTCATAATTGAGGCTGTAATTGCAATTGCAACCTGAATTTGATTAATTGTCCTGCTCTAGCTTAAATGCATGTATCAATGTGTTAATCCTCATGTCCCATTGATGCTTGACTAATTTCCATAACTCATGTTTTTGGATTTTTTTCTGTATTTTCTTCTCTTTTTATTGAACTGAATTATATTTTAGCAAAGATGAACGCCTTTTTTCACAGCTTTTGAAATTTGAACTCCTGTTATGTGAGCCATATTGCACTATGTATAATCAAAACTAGAAGCGCAAATCTTTTCCAAGGCATTTCCAGCAACTTTAAAAAACAGTCAAAACTACTCTATTTCACACTGTTAAAAAATCCTTTTAAAAATTCCCGAATCCACATCTAGATTTAGATCATTATAAATTCTTATCACTTCTTTCTTGTGCCATGGCCAATATTAGCTGATCACGTCATTAAAGTCCATCAATAACTTATCGAGTCATTAGCAAAAATGTGGGAAAACTGCCCCCTTTACCAATGAAAACAAATCAAGCAGTTGTTGAAGCCACATCCATATTTGGATCACTACCAAATTCTTCTAACTTCTTTCTAGTGCTGTGATCAACATAAGCTAAAAATGTCAAAATCTGTGGGAAATATATCGAGTTACACGCAAAAAAGTAGAAAACTGCCTCCTTCAAATTGAAACAAATCTTTTAAAAGTTGGATGTCTATCCACATTCACTTCACCATTAAAATCATCCAGTTCTTCCTTATGCTGTGAAATGTCATCAAACTCTACCACGCTATTTGTGTTAGCCTGTCACCATGGGTGGTATGTTCAGCAGTCCCCCATTATGAAGCAAATAGTCACGGATCACTTTTTCAGCTCAATATGATACTTATGAATGTTTGTTTAAAAGAAGACAGTTATCTTCCTTATAGATATGTTACAGTTACACTACGTCTGCATTTCCCGCTTTCAGGACCTGCAGTTTTTGGCTCTTTGGCCCTTGAGCTCGAGACTTCGAGTCGGATTTTGGGCAAGATCGAAGCAGCTCAAGTTTGTTGGAATGGTGTCATAGCAAGATTGTGTCACACACCGTGAGAGGTAAACAGTCACTTTCTCCTCAGCTATTACTGTAATGTGTTGTCTACTTGAACATTCATGTTATTTAAAGTGTAGAATTATTTCATTGGCTTTTCCAATTCCCACTGTGCATTTGTGATTTTTAAAAGCTCTGCACGCGTTTACAGTGGCGTATTGCATTCACTTGAAAATAAAGAAAATCTGCCAGTTTTTAAGAGATACTATCTCATAAAAACAGGATATATTTATTTATTTTCGTGTTTCCTGTTTTTACGAGATGCTATCTCTTGAAAACAGGAATTTATTTATTTTAGATTTTCCTGTTTTTATGAGATACTATCTTGTAAAAACAGAAAATGATTTATTTTCGTGTTTCCTGTTTTTATAAGATACTAATGAATCTTAAAAGTAACGAACATGTTGTGCATGTTAGACCTTATTCAGTTTTATTTCTCGCTCGGTTTGAAACATTGGGAGATACTTGTGTCTTTGAGCGGTGTAGATGGTATTATTATTAGTTTGTCCACATTGCACAGACACTTGAGGAATTTGCGGTTGTTCTGATCCAAAGCCCCCTCGGATCTGCTCGACATTGCGGTTTTTATACATGATCAGTTGGACCAGTACGGTGGGCCTACCTTACCTGTGTTGACCACGTACCTGGTTGATAAATGCAGCAGCCAATCTCGAAGCAAAGCGTCAGGGGGAATCCTGTTGTTACGAGATAGTATCTCATAAAAACAGGCAGATTTTTTTTTTTATTTTCAAGTGAATGCAATACGCCACCCTACGCGTTTGTAGTTGGGCTAAAAAACAAGAATGGCAGTGTTACTGGTGTGTGTATGCCCCACACAGAATATTGTTTGTATCACATCTAATATTTTTGGTTTTCTCCATACTTAAACTGTAGTAGCCTACATTAATAATGTTTAGCACTAATGCTGTAGTTTTTATATCCAGAAAAAGATTGTTTTGACACACGAAGATAATAGTTGCACTTATCTTACATACATTCCAACATTTGCAATGGTAACAAAGTCAGTTTGCATGCTGTGTGTGAAAGGACTAGGCAAATGTTTTATTGAATCTTGTGCCACTGTTCCAAATAGTGCAGGACTTTAATCTGCATTTTAACACTTTGAACTGCACTTCGACTGTCAAAATGTGTATCTGTGAAGCACTTGGAGTTACATTTACATGTATAACAAGGTGAAATATAAATTAAACAGGATTTGATTGGATTGAGAATACTTATTTACTGTAGATATGTGGTAGAAACCAATAAATAGCAGCTAAGAAAAGTAGCACAGAAGTTTCAGTGAACTTAATCAGTGCCATCACCTTCATCTTACCAGGTGTTTCATGTTTAGGGCCAGATGCCGGTGACATAGAGGGAGTCTTACCCATGGAAGATGAAGAGGGAGAGGAGATGCCTTATACAAATGCACCACCTTACAACAAATGCTTAACTAAAGACTAGACTTTATTCCTCATCGATTTGATGAGAATCAAGCTAGAAGAGGATGAAAGTGAGCAGCCCAAAACACTGAGAGAACTAAAAGCCAGGGTGAAGGTGGGCAAGAGATCACAAAACTCATGTGGGAGGAGATGGCTGCCAAGCTGACAGATCGCTTTAAAGTAATTTTTGACCCAGACAGAGTGGCCGGGAAATGGGGAGCGCTTGAGGAAGCGTATAAGAAAATTAAAGATAACAAATGCACCACAGGAAAGGGTGCACTGCGCTTTCAGTTTTACAATGAGATGGAGCAACTTCTGGGAGGGCACCTTGATATTGAGTTTCCTGTGGTGGGAAATTCTGCTGGCTTGGAAATGAGAAGACCTGATGCACTTCTCACTGACCGACAACAGCCTTCTGCCAGCCTTTCCTTGGGGTCAGCCAGTCGTTCCTCAGGCCAAACTCCATGTCATCCCCGTCGCCAGAGGGAAAGTAACCTTTTAGAATGTCCCTGTGAATCTGAGGCTGCATCCCAGCGCAGACATGAGGAGACGGTGAACTTCATGAAAGCTTTCCAGCAGTCCTTTGAGGCCACGATAAAAAGTTAACTGGGGAAGGATTAGAAACCCAAGGATTTCTAATAGTTTAATTTTATATATCATATAACTTTATACGTCATATAATTATAAAAAAATATAATATTGGATAAAAAATATTTTATAGTTACTATAAATTATTTACAAATAATTTAATTTGTATTGCATTGTGCGCACTGTATATAATGAAAAAAAATATAATGATGTATTTATATATATATGTATGTGTGTATGTGTGATTTTAATGCTTCATTTCATACTTTTGTATGCACTTAAGCACTTTATGTTTGCACTTATGGTACTTCAGCTGTTCATTAAGGCATGGATATCGAAGATGTACAACATGTTGGATGTTTTTTACATAAAGTAATTATCCAATAGAGCAGTCTATTCATTTTCATTACCCTGTCTAGTCCTGTGGATACTTTTGGGGGGGGGGTCTGTGTACATATTGAGTAGGATGCAAACGGACATTATTAGCATTACAACAATGTCCAGAAGTGTATTTTGAAGGTGTCAAACTCTCCTCCACTGACACTTCATTCTGTAAAAGGTCTGTTTCACAGTCACTCTGCCTCGGCTCCATTGTTGTGTTTTGGCGTCACCACAAAAGGGTAGGTGTTCCCACAGAAAACACTATCACCCAACAGCTGGTATTCTCCCATCTTCTCCACCCAGGTGCTGTAAAATGTAGAGTGCAGCATCCATCATCGTGCACCTTCCCTAGTGATCCCAAAAAATGTCCTCAAGCTTTTCCCTCTGGTTCACTATCCCCTGAAGGAGGACAGAGCAGAAATCTTTTGGTTCAGGTAGTCGCCCCCTCTGATGATGGGCTTCCATCAGAAGCACCTACAGTATGATGCCACGGATACCACTGACCTTGGCAAACACTGCAGCAGATGTTTTCTCACACTGTCTCGGCCAGGAGGTGAAGGACAAAGTGAGGGAGCACAGTATGCGGAGCAGCTCCAGATTAGCATGGTTAGCTGTTGACTGTGATGTTGAATTTGTCCGATAGCTCTCGAAAAGAGTTGTGGTTGCCCATATACTCCAGAAACATGGCCAGCTTCTGGGGAAGAGGAGCCTCTGGTCGGCCTTCAGCATGAAGGGTCTGGATGTGTTGGCTGAGCTTCAGCAGCAGAAAATAAAATTGCGCCCATACCACCTTAAGATGCCGGCATAATGTATGCTCGTCCATCTGCATAAGTATTTCCCATTCTGTTCTCGTCTTGAAATTGACTTACTGATGGATGATTGTGACAACAGAAAAGCATACCTGTAAGGCAACAGAGAGCAAGATGTATATTTATTTATTCAAGCTATTAATTTTGCAATGTAGATGTTTTGACAAGTTTGTTTTGTTTATCCATAACATAACCAAGCAGATTAGCTGTTTGCTGTTCAGCCCAAGTTACAATGGTGAGTTTAACCCGGGTATTAACCGTAACCCTATCCTGGATATAAAATGAATATAAAAAGATAAATATATAGAGAAAAACATACATTAAATGGAACAAATACAATAGGACCTCTAAAAATCCCGCATAGTACAAGCCAACACACAATTCGCATTCATGCCCATGATTTATTGATGCATGTGCAGGATTACCCTTGTTGATACATTCAGGTCATACTTGAAGCATAAGTTTCTCTATCTCTCTCTCTTTCAAGTAATGTAATATTCCCTCAGCAGGACTTTTGGATAAAGCAACAAAGCAAGCATCAGTGTATACAGCCATGTTGTGAGGATCTCACCCGTTCGCTCCAGTTTCCCTGCTCCTCTCTCCCTCCCCTCTCCTCTCGGGTTTTTCTCCTCTCACTCTCTCTCTCCTGTGGCTGTGGCTGGGCGGACCCGCAGAGCTGACCTGACCTGGCTCACTCACCTGTCCCTGATGAGCCCTGATGACTCCCTCTACTTAAGCCGGAGGTCTTCTCTACTCGACGCCGGCTGATTGCACTTCATTTGTGGTTCGTCTCAACCTCAAAGTTGTTAGTGCTGGCCTTAAGCCTCATCTCCGACACACGGAGCTTTTCTACTCTTCTTGTGATGGTGTTTTGGGCTAAAGCTCTCTGCCTAAAGACTAATCAGTTTCCCTCTCTGTCTTCCAGGTCTCCACGAGCTCCTGCTACCGCCAACACCTTATTGTATATAGTCACCAGCATTATTATTCTCATTTTTGGACTTTTTGATCAAATAAAACCTTTTATGTTTGCACCTTTAAATGATCGTCTGCCTCTGCTCTGGGTCCTAACACCATATCCTAGCACATGTTTTCTGATGAAACCCTATGAAATGGATTTACTACGGAATTTCCAACACAGATCGTTCAGAGTTCTGGGAACAATCGAACAAAGCATCTGATCAGCCCACAAAAATGTCTTTATGCCTGAAAGGACTGTCGTTCTTGGTTTAAAGGGGAGCTCTGTGTCACAGGGTTGAAAAATTTAATTTTCAAAGTTTTAAACTTTTCATTGGAATTAACAGGAACCAATGGGAATGAACAGGAATAAGAATAAACCTGAAATTTACAAAATTGAAGGCTAACAGAGTTTTCAAATATAGTTAAAACCTATTCTGGTATAGTCTTCTATGCTGTTCCTCAATCACACGCACGGGGAACACTATTTAATTCAGGGGTACTAAGGTCACACCCCCCACATGTTGAGGCCACAGCTTTGAGCCCAGAGTACAACATTTACGCCTGTGAATGACATTAAGTGAAGTTTAAGTTGATTGATCGATGAAAATAGTTAAAACTTGATAAGTTTACTTACCAGTAATTCTGCTAACGTGCTGTGTTTTTAGTAGTATTATTTTGCATGGAGGTCTGCCTGTGACAAAAAAAATGTTTATATTAATGTTTGGCTTCAGTTTATCTAAACAATTTCGAATTACTAGTTAATTCCCCAACATTCTCCAAATTTCTATTATTACCCACTGGAAATTTACTATAATTACCAAACTCCTCAGCTAAATTTCCCATGAAAGTTGCTGCAAAAGTTCTGGAAACTTACAAACTAGTTGCCACTATTAAAAGAAAGAAAAATAAAAAATGAAATAAATCCAACAAAACAAGACAATAATAATGTCAACATGTGCAAATATGAAAGTAGCCCCACTGAAAAGAACATTCACATTCCAGGCATTTTTAGCAAAACCAAATAAAAGAAAGTTACATGTGAGAGCATGGCTAACTGATTGTGCCAACTGCTGAATAAAACGACAATGTTCAATTACACCTTTATTTTTCTTTAAGTTCAATATCAAAAAGTTAGATTTTAGGTTCCAAATACGAGGAAATCATGGTTTTGATTTAAGATGGAACATCTTTTTCACTGTTTAAGGGCCTATACTTGACACTGGGTCCCAAAAAAAATGTCCTTTGACCTCCCTTATGGGTGGCCTTGTCTGGAGGTTGCTGCCCTGAGATGAGAAAGGTCAACAATATATATATTTGATGAAATATGGGTCTCTCTCTAGCACTGAAAATCTCATTTTAAACACCACACTGAGCCCAAAATAATATAAATACATATTCATGTTTGGTACTTTTCTTGTGTGGGTGTGTGTGTGTGTGTCACTGTAGAAACTCAATGCCAGGTTATGAAAGGAAGTCTGTTCGCTGACACCACAGTCTCACAGTCATAACTCATAACTTGAGACGACTGCCAAACATACCAGCTCACACAATAGCTGCTGCACTAGGACACGGATGTGTGCCTAACACACAAAAATCACAGACACACGGTGTCACTAAATAAAGTCCAGACAGGCCGCCCTGGACGCCCCTCGGCTGCATAATTTACACTGAGTGTCTGCGAGTGTCTGACCTGTTTTTGATGATGTTGGTGGAAACTTCCAGACCATCTTTGATGACTCATCAGAATCCTGACTCGGGAATATTTTTAAATTAGTGAAAATGGATGTGCTGGAGGGGAGAAGATGTCTCTGAACATTTTTATTATTGCTTTATTTTTACATGATGTGTATTTTATAGAAATCAGTTGCCATATTTGGCTGAAAAGATCTTTTTAAAAAGATGAGGAATGTGTTTGAGTAAAAAAAAACCAAATCATTTAATTAGTGTGAATAAAAGCAATGAAACTATAATACATGTTAACATGGGAGTCTGCCTTAATAATGCTAACTCTAGTCACAAGTCAACCCACATCTAAGTACCAGGAGACCTGTGTCACTGAGGCTTGTATAACTAAATCAGACCCAGAGTGGACTCACTGTCCTGATTCTGGGACTGGTGAGCTGTAACCTTGTGCCTTTCTAAATATGTGATGCTACAGTTTAAGAGCCTGGCCAAAGCTTCCCACAATGTTAGACTTTCCTGTCTGTGAGGGGATGTTTTTGGCTAGGTAGCAAGCCTGAATTAACAGAGAAAGAGTTTTGATAAATAGATTCATAATACTTGAAATTTCTAACCAGAACTTAAACCCTTGTCATGTGTGAGGCAACCCAACGTAGTATATTTAGTATCATTGCAATTAATTATTTCACTTACAAGTGTGTCCTGAAATGATCTGCTCTCAAAAACATATACACAACTAGGTGTGAGTTCAGTCTAACAACCAAACCCATGGAGATTGTGTTGTTCGCACTATTTGTGTGCCTTCATTTTTGCACAAGTAGCACCTGCACATTGCGTAGTTTTAGCTCCTACTATTTAAACCTATTAGCTCTTATGAAACTCCAGTCAAAAAATGTGCACAAAAATTAGCCAGTGGAGTACCATCTCCTCCTGTTTTGCCACTTTTCACAAGCAAGTCTGGGGCTCTGCGCAGAGATTACGGAGGAAACAAGACAGCGGAAAGATTCAGACAGCGTACAAAAGAGAGAGAGAGACAACTATGCAGAGACATGCATCCAAACCCAAGAATAAGCAGCAGTCAATGTTGTAAGTTATTTTTTGCTCAAATCATACATCAATATGACCTTTCTATTTTGTTAAAACAGGGAAACACACGTTTTCAAGATTAAATGCACACAGAAAAAGCAAGGGAGAAGCAAGAATAGCTACCAATAATTAATGTGAAGTTTTAAGTGAACATTCAACAGATCACAGAAATGAAATCAAATCCAAATAAAAATGAAACAAAAGAATTGAAACATCATCGAGAGCTGTCCCCACCACTGACATAGCTGGTCTTTTAGGCACATGATACACTCTACATATATCACCTGATGTTACAACCTGATTTGCATTTGACTGTCAGTGATCACTGACAAGCTCCTGAGAGACATATGTGGTTTAAAATATGGACCTTGGGATAAAAAAATGCTGGGATAAGTCAGATAATTTAATTTTAACATTTAAAAACTTACAAAATTAGCAGACAAATATGTATGGCAGTCTGTTATGAGCCCCCTTCTGTTCATTACGTCTGCCAAGGAGGTTATGTTTTCGCCAGGGTCAGTCTGTTTGCAAAATTATGCAAAAACCACTGATGAATTTACATGAAAATTCTAACAAAGGTGTAGTTTGGTCCTAAAAAAAAGCCATTTGGCACTGATCTGATCCAGATTGACGTCACAAAAAAAAAACCCATTGAAGTAGAGCAAATCCCATTAATGTATGTCATTATCAGAGTTGTAGTTTATTATCAAACTGATGTCAATATTTTTCGAGCCTATGTCACTACATTTCCCAGCTTCTCTTGCAATGCCAGCGGAGGAGTTCTGCTAACACAAAGGCCAGCAATACCCTGGTAGATCGGCACGACTGGGTACTTGGCAGGGGTCTTTGCTATCTGAAGTGCTTTTCTAGTTATCTGTCAACTTCTTCTTGGCCATATCTTCCATAACTTTGACATACATTTACATTGCTATGCAGATGACACCCAGTTCTATCCTTCCACCAAACCAAACTCCTTCTTTCCTGATTGTCTACAGTTTTCCTGCAACTTCCTCAAACAAAACAGATAAACCAGATGTTTCTCTTGTTGGCACAAAATCTACTTAAAAAATTCACTTTTTTCACTCTTCAGATACTCCCTCCTCACAGGTTACATGTTTATTTTCATCTTCAACAGCACTCACTTTGTCCAAGCTCATATTAATGTCACTCGTGGGGTGCTGGTTTGGCGTAGTGGTTAGCACCCCATGTACATGCTTCTGCCGGTTCAGGTTCGAATCCCGCCTGTGACCAGTTTGCAGAGTGTCTTCCCCTGCTCTCTCTCCCCCTTTCACAAGCCTATCCACTGTCTCTCTCCTATCAATAAAGGCACAAAATGCCCAAAAACATACAAAAAAAAAAATTAATGTCACTCGTTTTGCAAACTCCCATCTAAAATAACCCGACCTCATCTTCACCCCACACAGCAGCTCTTCCTCTTCACTCTTTGGTCACATCTTCTTGGTCCCCCTCAAAAACCCCACCATAGAATTCAACTTGCCTAAAATTCTGCAGCTCATATCAACATCAGACCTCCTTCCATTAATCACATCTCAGAGCTCCACTGGCACCCCGTCCAATACTGTATTGACTTCAAGATCTTGCCACTTACGTCAAGGCTGTCCACAGTGTTGCCCCTCTGTATCTGTCTGAACTTCAACACAGCAACACAGCCTACAGCTCCATAAGGTCTTCTTCTTCTTCCTCCCACCTCTCTGTGCCATGCACCTGCCTGTCCACTGTCGGCCCAAGACACTGTCCTCCTCACATCTATAACTTCCTCCCACCAGACATTTGGAATATTGACTCTCTCCAGCTTCAAACTGTATTACAAATCGTATCAAACTGGCATTTTTAGTCTGTTTTTAAATCTGTGAATTTTGCATTGCTTGCTTATTTTGCCTTATTTTAGTTACTCTGCTGAAATTTGGGGGGTTAAGTACACAACTCATATTAAGCCATTGTTTATTACACAGAAAAGAGCAGTATGAATCATAAATAAAGTGGAGACATGAGAACACATCAACAAACTTTTTTATCAAGTCAGGATTGATTAAACTTAAAGACATTTTTGAGTTAGAGACTTTATTAGTTATGTTAAGGTAAGAGGCAGAACATTGCTAGAAAATGTGATTTTTTTTTTCTTTTAGTTTAGAAAATAAGGATCATAGAGGGAAGTTTGATTTTTAACACCCATTTGCAGGTACTACTTCAAATCAAATTATGTAATTCTTTAACAATGGACTTAAAAGCCTGTACCAGTATTCATCAGTTCAAGGGAAAGTGTACAGATAAAATGATAAGAAAAAAATTACATTAAATTGTTTTAACTGCACTATAAGGTGACCTCAGTGCGGAGGAAGGCACTCATAAATAAAATGTATGATCACTATTATTATCATTATAGGTCAGTCAACACTGAGAGAAATTATTCTGGGTAAATATTCTGCTGCATAATGTGTCATTGATTAAAGTATTATTTGAACATCATGGATCATTCTCTTAAAATAAAGGACAACAGCTTTACCTCCGCCAGGACACAGACTTCACACTGTAAGGTGTCAAATATGTGCCTTCAATTTATTGTTCATAATTAACTGTATGGAGACATTTCTTTAATGCAGAAGGCCAGTAAAGGCATGGACATCTCTGTACATAAAGCACATCGAAGCTGTTTGGATGAGTCAGCATCAGTCTGGTCACATATACAACACTCTGCAGTTCACACATTTTGGTAATTGTGATATTTGGGCAGATGCAGTTTGAATTTTCACATTCCTGCTGAGCGTAAAGGAGGTTATGTGGGTAAAAGTGTGTCAGCTACTTCTTTGTGCCTTAGCTCTTTCAGTGCTGTGCTGCTTAATGTGTTAAAAAGTCGATTTATGTTCTTGCCTTACAGAATCTCAGAGCTCATAAAGAACAAATCCAATCAGCATCTCACCGTTAACAAGCTCATCCACCTGCTGATGTGCCAGCCTACATGTCACAGCTGCATGTTGAAAGCAGTCATCAAAGCACGATGAAATTTAGGCTGCCATGTCTTTAAGTAGAAGTGCTGATGGAGCACAACCCTCCGCCAAGGCACTACTGACATTTTTAGTCAATTAGCAGCAAAATGTAGAACTGCTCATTCCTCAGTGTTCCTGGATCAGATAACTTCAAGTTTCTATCTAACAGACAAGCAAACCCAGTAAAACATAACCTCTTCAGCTGAGGTTATGGAGAGGACCAGGAGTGACGTATTTTTAAAGGCCAACACAGAAGTTAACATCATGCTGTTTCCCTCAAATTCAAGCCACTACAAGATATGTCCATGCGTGTGGGTAATTTATGTAAAACAGGGGTGGGAAGGTGGGTTTAAGGGAATGTTTTTAATTTTCTCTATGTAAAGCACTTTGAGTTTCATTCACTGCATGAAAAGTGCTTTATAAATAAAGTGTGATTGATTGATTGATTGATTTATCATTGTGTGTTTTATCATTGCTGATGAGCTGTGTAAACAAAACAAAATTGCTTAAAGGAAATGTTCGGTTTCTGCAGCTTTCACATTGTTTATAGAATGAATTAGAACAATATACTCACCCAGAAGGCTTTCCTGATCCAAACAGTGCTTCGGGAGATATTTAGATCCAAAATCGAGCGGCGGACATCCGTATAATGGTAGCACATAGGGCATACAGCACTGCTCCTAAAACTGCATTAATCGTCCAAAAACTCATTAGTTTCACCAATATTCCATCGGTCTGCTCGGGCTACTCCTCCATTACAGTCTGTGTCGCCCCAGACATGTTTTGTGGCTGTGCTGACCTCTGAACTGAAGAAGAAGAGCGCTTGCTTTCGTGCCTGCGCATTGCGGCTCATTGATTCAGGGGAAGACAGCCGGCTACAACGACTTTCTTCTTCCAGTTTTGTGCAAAACGAACAAATATCTATCGGATGAAGATGTTGTGGAGGAGACCTTTAAATATGATGGGTGTCCTTACAGTTTCGAGCCAGAGTTTACAGATGAGGAGCTCATCCAAAGGAGGACGCGGAGGCAAAGGGAAGAACAGCTCTCCAGAGAGTACTGCGCATGCGCAGAGGCAAACATTCTTCTTCTTCAGTTCAGAGGTCGGCACAGTTACAAAAACATGTCTGGGGCAACACAGACTGTAATTAAGGAGTAGCCCGAACGGACCATGATGGAATATTGGTGAAACTAATGAGTTTTTGGACGATTAATGCAGTTTTAGGAGCGGCACTGTATGCCCTATGTGCTACCATTATACGGATGTCCGCCGCTCGATTTTGGATCTAAATATCTCCCAAAGTACTGTTTGTATATTGTTCTACTTCATTCTATAAACAATGTGAAAGCTGTAGAAACTGAACTTTTCCTTTAACTTAAATGTTCTGTTCTTTGTGATAATCTTCACAAACTAACAACTTTTTAAGCTTGAATGTAATCAGTGAGAGTGAAAAGCTGTTGCTAAGCTCCTATTGAACTACAGCATGGTGGTTCAACTTACAAAACCAAAACCTAAAACCAGTGAAGTTGGCACGATGTGTAAATCATAAATAAAAACAGAATACAATGATTTGCAAATCCTTTTCAGCTTATATACAATTGAATACACTGCAAAGACAAGATGTTTAATGTTCGAACTGAGAAACTTTATTTTTGCAAATTATCATCAACTTAAATTTTAATGGCAGCAACACGTTGCAAAAAAGTTGGCACAGGGGCATTTTTACCACTGTGTTACATCGCCTTTCCTCTTAACAACACTCAGTAAACGTTTGGGAACTGAGGAGACCAATTTTTGAAGCTTTTTGGGTGGAATTTTTTCCCATATTTGCTTGATGTACAGCTTAAGTTGTTCAACAGTCCGGGGTCTCCGTCGTTGTATTTTACGCTTCATAATGTGCCACACATTTTCAATGGGGGACAGGTCTGGACTACAGGCAGGCCAGTCTAGTACCCACACTCTTTTACTACGAAGCCACACTGTTGTAACATGTGCAGAATGTGGCTTAGCATTGTCTTGCTGAAATAAGCAGGGGCGTCCATGAAAAAGACGTTGCTTGGATGGCAACATATGTTGCTCCAAAACCTGTATGTACCTTTCAGCATTAATGGTGCCTTCACAGATGTGTAAGTTACCCATGCCTTGGGCACCAATACCATCCCCACCCCATACCATCACGAATGCTGGCTTTTGAACTTTGCGCCTATAACAGTCAGGCGCCTCTTTGGTCCGTAGGACACGACGACCACAGTTTCCAAAAACAATTTGAAATGTGGACTGGTCAGACCACAGAACACTTTTCCACTTTGCATCAGTCCATCTTAGATGAGCTCGGGCCCAGCGAAGCCAGCAGCGTTTCTGGGTGTTGTTGATAAATGGTTTTGGCTTTGCATAGTAGAGTTTTAACTTGCACTTACAGATGTAGACGAACTGTAGTTACTGACAGTGGTTTTCTGAAGTGTTCCTGAGCCCATGTGGTGATATCCTTTACACAGTGATGCCGGTTTTTGATGCAGTACCGCCTGAGGGATCGAAGGTCACGGGCATTCAATGTTGATTTTCGGCCTTACGTGCAGTAATTTCTCCAGACTCTCTGAACCTTTTGATGATATTACGGACCGTAGATGATGAAATCCCTAAATTCGTTGCAAAAGCTGGTTGAGAAATGTTGTTCTTAAACTGTTGACAATTCGCTCATGCATTTGTTCACAAAGTGATGGCCCTCGCCCCATCCTTGTTTGTGAATGACTGAGCATTTCAGGGAAGCTGCTTTTATACCCAATCATGGCACCCACCTGTTCCCAATTAGCCTGTTCACCTGTGGGATGTTCCAAATAAGTGTTTGATGAGCATTCCCCAACTTTCTCAGTCTTTTTTGCCACTTGTGCCAGCTTTTTTCAAACATGTTGCAGGCATCAAATTCCAAATGAGCTAATATTTGCTAAAATTAACACAGTTTACCAGTTTGAATGTTAAGTATCTTGTCTTTTCTATGTATTCAATTGAATATAGGGTCGAAAGGGATTTGCAAATCATTGTATTCTGTTTTTATTTATGATTTACACAACGTGCCAACTTCACTGGTTTTGGGTTTTGTAGAAGCAGCTACAATATTTCTAATGTATAACGTCTTGCTGTACCACCTCTAGGGCCCCTTATGAAATCTGTGATCACGGACTCGCAGATGGAGTCACAGAATATCACGAAAATGGCTGACATTTTATTTAAAAGTCTTTTTTGAATAACAAATAACAAATCTCTCAGGAAAATGCCCAAAAATACACGCTTCACTTTCTCTCCCCCTCCTCTCATTAACAATATCAACATGTGACAGCGGCCGTCTGAGACACCAGCTGAACCTGTGTTCACACCAAAAGTGATTTGAGTGTCCTCTGCATCAAGTTTCCATTCATTTTCAATGATCCCTGAGAATTGAGGGGTAGCAAGCATCACGAGAGACCTCAAGAGGCATATAATTTTTCAAAGAAGCGACGAAAACTCCTGGCTAAGTCCAGAGTAGTATCCCATCCATGAATATGTGTCAGCTGATCATATGTTCTGCAAATTTTGTCAACATACTGTTGACTGGACCGTAAAGACGCGTGAGGACCACCTGATGGATTCTATAGGGCCCCACATCTCTTTTAATATTGTCCTCTTAATTGAACAACCTGATCAAGTTGGTCCTCATGGCTTTGGCAATACTGTATGCATTAGCTGATTGAGGAAAAAATGAACAGAAATGCCTGCTGTTGGGTCCTGGCAATTTTTCTAGTTCTGTAGGCAGTTAATTAAAACTTTGAGATAGCAGTTAGTTAGCAGGGTTTAAGATTTTACAGCAGGCAACATCAGATGCATTTTATAATCTCACATATAATGTTTTGTGCATGTGTTTGCCACAAAGTTTCATTTCAGGCACTTGTCTGACACCAGTTTTCAAAATTCCGTTTAACTTTGGGCTTGAGAACCAGGTAGAACTAAATGCTAACTCACTTCTGTTTTTTTGGACTAATTCTTTCACCACGTTTGCTGTTGATCATGTAACATGTATTTCACCTCGGTTTCCTTTGCATATTCAAAAACCTCTGTGTGACATCTTATTTTTGCTTCATTTTCCCTGTGTTTGACGGCAAAGCTCCACTTTGCACTGCTCGTCATCCTGAATCTCAAACATCGGCCCGACAGTGTTATCAAAGCAGTGACAGTAAATCGCAGAAGGCAGGAGTCTGACTTGTGTGGGTAGGAGTGTGTTAAAAGCATTTTGGAGCCATTAACACCATTTTCCTTCCCTTCACAGCCTCCTAAAAGCAGTGCAGTCTAACACTGTGTCTGTTTCCACGCCGTGTGCTTTGACTGTGTATCTGTCTCCGGTAGAAAGAGTGAAATCATGTTGGTTGAAGATGAGTCAACCTCACACTCTTCCCTTGATGTTACTGTCATTTTCCTCACTTTATGCCTCTGTCTCTGTTATTCCACCTCCTCCTTGTCATTTTCCTCCCTCATGCTCACCATTTTTTACCCATTAGAGGAGAACTCGCTCAGGTTTCTCTTTCTTGCGCTTATTGTCTCTCTTTAAGCCCATTTTTTAGTCAGGAACTCTACAAAACTCTGTCTCCTCTTCATCTTACTTCAAAAACACTCTCACCTTTTATTTGATTCTTTCCTTCCAATCAATAGATATTCATCCTATTACACAATAATACATCTTCATTTCCTTTTCATCTTCTTCCTTTTTCCACCAGCATCCCTGATGGTTTCAGCTTTCTGTGCTTTGAAAGCTAACAATCAAACCTTTTTCTAGTGAACATTTATATTTCAATAGCCTTATCTATCATCCTTGAGCACCTTAACAATCATCTCTTCTAAAACTGCTCCTAATGTCTTCTTTTGATTGTAGGATTTTTATTCTGCTGCTTCATGTTAATTTGGCTGTGATGCTTCGTCTCTGTCCCACTTTCACTCGGTGCTTTTTCGGTAAATTCTGCCAAAATAAGCCCCTTCCTCTTATCTTCCTGTATTTTCCACACTCTTCTTGTCCCACATTTTCCTGTCTACTTTGCTCCATCCTCACCTAAGCCTATTTTCCTGTTTTCTTACTTTCCTTTTCCATTTTTCCATCTCCGTGTCCTGTCTTGAAGGTCCAAGCTACTGCCCCACTACTTCAACCTTTGCCTCCAAATTTATCCTCCATATGGTCCCTTCTGATGTGCACACACTAAAACTAAGATAAATGGGCCGACAGGGGTGTCACTGGAATTATTTTGAGCCCTGCCACTACAGCTCAAACTAACCCAGCACAACTGCTCAAACCACACCCCTGGACTGAATTTAATTCTGCAAAAACTTAAATAATTTGATTTTTAAGTCAAAAACAGCTGAGTATTCTCACATACCTCTAATCTATGAACCCTTACCCTGTCACCCTTGAAAATGTAAGCATCTTATCAGCAATTTTATTATCATATTTTTCGGTAGCATCAGTCAAAACATGCATCATTAAGAGAAAAAAAGCATACACAAGTCACACTGGACAATAAGTTGCATGTATTTAGTGCTTTAATAGAGACGGGGTTGCCTTGTATGAAATGGTAACACCAAGAAGGCCCACTGCATCCTTTCTGTTGGCATTGCTTTTAAATAATACATCCACAAGGGGGGACTCGAACAAATTGCTCTCCAATCTCCTCCCAGATGTTTTTTTTTTTTTTTTTTTTGCATTCGTTTGTCCCAGTGTCCAGGTGAAGTAACATCATACAGACATTTGTAATTTCTAATTAACTTGCAGAGTTTCTCTTCAAAAAGTTCCACCATTATTATTTCTTCTTTGTGTCTCACTAGAGCTACATAATGGGTAGTAACAGCAACACTGCCCCCACAGTTTCCAGTGGTACTGCCCCGATTGGCCTGTAACCATAAGCTTTATGGAAAAGTGCAAAAATACAAACAAAACAAACGCTGAGCAGGGACAGCAGTCTCTGTCCAGATCCGTCTTTCACATTGAGCATAAATGGGCCCCTAACAAGTCTCTCCTGGCAGCACGTTGTTCAAGCACCCATCTGTGGACTCATTCCTCCAGCTCTGGCCGTCTTGCTTTTGTCCCGCGATTAGCTTTCTTGATTTTCTTCATTAGAGAAAGAGTAACCTCTACTTTATGCCAGGCCTTCGAAAGTTTCTCACGCGCTCCAAGCTTTATTTCTGCTTGATTACTGCTGCATATTTTACTACCTGCAGTTTGTTATTCACAGAACAGGATTTTAATTTTGGGGGCATTTTGTGTATGTCCAGCCTAGCCTAGCGCTCCCTCTCACGGCTGTATATGGTAATGTTTACTCCTTGGTTCACGTCTTTCAGTTTGTCAAAGGGTATATATACTCAACAAAAATATAAACGCAACACTTTTGTTTTTGCTCCCATTTTTCATGAGATGGACTCAAAGATCTAAAATTCATTCCAGATAAACAATATTACCATTTCTTTCAAGTGTTGTTCACAAATCTGTCTAAATGTTTGATAGTGAGCACTTCTGCTTTGCTGAGATAATCCATCCCACCTCACAGGTGTGCCACATCAAGATGCTGATCTGGCATCATGATTAGTGCACAGGTGTGCCTTATACTGCCCACAATAAAAGGCCACCCTGAAATGTGCAGTTTTGTCTCACAGCAAAATGCCACAGATGTCGCAAGCATTGAGGGAGCATGCAATTGGCATGCTGACAGCAGGAATGTCAACCAGATCTGTTGCTCGTGCATTGAATGTTCATTTCTCCACCATAAGCCGTCTCCAAAGGCGTTTCAGAGAATATGGCAGTACATCCAACCGGCCTCACAACCGCAGACCACGTGTAACCACACCAGCCCAGGACCTCCACATCCAGCAGGTTCACCTCCAAGATTGTCTGAGACCAGCCGCTCAGAAAGCTGCTGAAACAATTGATTTCCATAACCAAAGAATTTCTGCACAAACTGTCAGAAACCGTCTCAGGGAAGCTCAACTGCATGCTCGTCGTCCTCATCGGGGGCTTAACCTGACTCCAGATCGTCGCCGTAACAGACTTGAGTGGGCAAATGCTCACATTCGATGGCGTCTGGCACATTGGAGAGGTGTTCTCTTCACGGATTAATCTCGGTTTACATTGTTCAGGGCAGATGGCAGACAGCGTGTGTTGCGTGTGGGTGAGCGCTTTGCTGATGTCAATGTTGTGGATCGAGTGGCCCATGAAGAAGATGTGTTGCACTGCATGAGGCAAATGGTGGTCACACCAGATACTGACTGGTTCTGAGTCCCCAGACCCCCAATAAAGCAAAAAAAAATTGCACATTTCAGGGTGGCCTTTTATTGTGGACAGTCTAAGGCACACCTGTGCACTAATCATGGTGTCTGATGAGCATCTTGATGTGGCACACCTGTGAGGTGGGATGGATTATCTCAGCAAAGCAGAAGTGCTCACTATCACACATTTAGACAGATTTGTGAACAACATTTGAGAGAAATGGTAATATTGTTTATCTGGAATGAATTTTAGATCTTTAAGTCCATCTCATGAAAAATGGGAGCAAAAACAAAAGTGTTGCGTTTATATTTTTGTTGAGTGTATTTTGATATATCAATTGCATCTGACAATATGTTGCAGGACCAGCCAAACATGGTGCACTTACCCATATCTGTCAAGTCTCCCGTTTTGGCCGGGAAACTACCGTATTTTACCCCCCTTTCCCGCCGTCTCCCGTATTTAAAAAAAAAACCATTCCTCTGCCTCTGCTCCTAACTGAACACCGCCTCTAGCCTTGCGAGAAATGCCACCTGCAGTAGCCTTGGTGGCAGTTGTCGCGAGGTTAGTGCTGACAGCGGGAATAAACCCGGGACAACAGAGGAGAGAGATGGAAGGATGTGAGGAGGGAGAAGGCATTCCTGCCAAAAAAACCAAGAAGACCTGTAAATATCTCGAAAAATGGGACAGCGAATTTACTTTCCTAATGTAGGAATGTTCACAGTTGGAGTGCTGGTTTGGCAGAGTGGTTAGCAACCAGGCACCCCATGTACATGCTTCTGCCGGTCCAGGTTCGAATCCCGCCTGTGACCAGTTTGCACAGTGTCTTCCCCTACTCTCTCTCCCCCTTTCACAAGCCTATCTACTGTCTCTCTACTATCAATAAAGGCACAAAATGCCCAAAAAATACATTTAAAAAAAAGGAATGTTCACAGCATTTCAATGTCAACAAAGGTAGGCCTATCAGATTCTGATCACCTAACTAATTAGTAAGCTGTTGACAAGTTGTTTTTAGATATCTTGTACTCCTGTCTTAAAATGTAAGGAATACTGGAGCTTGGTTGGGGTGGTGGGACAGCTCACAGCAAGCGCTGGAAAATTTCCTTTATTTTCAAATCCAAAACTTGACAGGTATGCACTAACCATAGTGCACTATAGTAAACTGTGACTTTACTTAAGTTTCCACAGGAAAGATGTGCAATTCCACTGAACAGTCTTGCTCAGGTGGATATGTGGTCCACTGTTCCTCGTGTTTCTCGTGTTGAATTCTGGGAAAGGTACCAACGTAACAAATCTGTACGATCCTATCTGTTGGAGTTCAAAGCATAACCGACCCTAAATCAAGCAGAAGTGGGACTTTTCAGTAACAAAGTTCTGTATCAAAAAATATCTGATTTGTGGAAAAGCTTCTATTGATTTTCTAGGGGCCACAATAGAAGACTGCCAAAAAAGTGTCATGTTACATTTCAGTCAAAATTTGTTACCGTCTATCTTTTAGCCATGAAAATGCAAATAGCTAAATATTGCACCAAAACCAAACTGAAATTGACTGCTTTGTGGAAACACGGCATAAGAAATGGAGTTGCCACAAACTCACCCAACCCAGAATTCACCACCTGCATCCATCACATCTTTTCACACATCCACATTTGTTTTGCTGTTTTGCTAGACAATCTGTCTACCCGCTTGGCTCAGTTTATCTTTACTAATGAAGCATGCTAATGACATAAACACTCACTTAATCCTGCCCTGGCTATGAAAAAAAATAAATTAATGAACCAAACAAATAGAGTGACAAACAGGCAAATGGGAGGAAAAAAACATTCTGTTGCATGGACTGAATTTGTTTGAAACTTTGTCTCGCATTAGGATTTTTTATTATCTTGCAAACTGAATGACAGCTTATTTGCTCTTGCGCACATTTTTCTCACAGGGAAACAAAATAAAAAACAATTCAACTTTATTTAGGCAGCTAATCTTCGACAATATTTTTGAAAACTAAAATGCAAAGTATGTATTAAAAACTATTTCTAAAACATTACTGAGACACCTGAGGGCTTCAGTTATGGTTCTGTTTTTCTCAAGACAGAGAAATAAGGAGAGAGCACTCTGAGACAAGCCTCAATAACACTCCACTGCTCTGCTGATGCAATGCTGATGATATACACGAAAGTCAAAGATAACGCTGTCTCTTATACACAACACATTGGAGCAGACTTTGAGAAAATAACATTTTAGAAAGCTCTCAAACAAACAAACAAGATAAATGTCTACTCTTAAGATATGCAGGACCACAGCACCGTGCTTTGTTACTTTTAGGACACACAGATCCACACACAACTGCTGGAAGTTTGCAGTCAGTGACTTCTTTAATTCACTGCCAGATACTGATTGAAATGAACCTTTGTCTGTGAGGGTGCCAGAAAATGACTAGCTTAATGTTGAGGAACACAATAACTTGAGATTTTTGGGGAAACTGAACATAACAGCAGTCAAATCTCTTCATAAATAAATTAAGGCGTATGGGGAGCACCGCACGTCACATGTGTTTGGTTGGCACAAAAGACTGTGAGGGCAGAGAGGGTGCCCAAGACTATGAATGTCCTTGAATTGTAAAGAACGTCCTCAAGGAATCAATATAATTGATTCTTCTGATTATCAATTCCTTCTTAGTTGTTCTTTGTGCTTTGAAAATCAAGGGCAACACTCCCTCATCTGAGCCTGTCAAAAAGGTCAATAATCATGACAGACAGAAGTGATCAGAATTGCGACTCAGTTTTTAACCGAAAGAAACTTCATGCACAACTTTGAGTTAGTGGAAACATTAGCAACAGCCAGTGTGCTTGGGGCATGCTCTGCTGCGACGGCACGGTCTGTCATGCCAGTCCACATCAGTGTCTTGTTCTTCATCCTGTTTTTCGCTTAAATTGTACGATTCTGTTTGTAAAGTTCTGTCAAGTCAGTCTGGCATAATCAGTCAACCAGATAATGCTGAAATTGTTCTGGATTGTCCTCGTGATACTGTGGATTATCGACAATGGCTCAGCGGTGGCCCCACTGCAACCGGCGTCTAACAGAGACGGACCACTCACCTACAGCCGGGCTGATCTTCTACAGCTCCGTTCTTCCGCTCCCGCAAGGATAAACCGGCTGCCATCCCCCCAGAGATCCGACCAAGGAAAATCGATGGATCAACTTCATCACAACTGTCAGGGAGTGAGGGTCTTCAGAGACGCATGTATCATCGCCCTAACCAAATCCTGGCTCGACGAATCCATCTCCGACTCAGAAATCAGCCTTGATAACTTTTCCAGCCGTGGACAGACACAAGAGGGGTCAGCAGAATGTGGGATTTCTTGTGTTCTTGTTTCTTGTTCTACGCTCCTAGTTATTGCAGAGTGTACATTCGTTTGTTTGGTCAGCTGCTCCTGAGAGGCACGTCCCACATTCTGCTGACCCCTCTTATGTGTATCATAGAAATGCCAAGTAGTACTGTTTAGGCTATAAACATGTGCTAAATGATGTTGTTTTGAGTAAATGGTGGACGTTACCCGCTCAGGACACTTGGATTACAGCGCACGAACAGTATGGAGCAATATTGCTGACTTTTTGTGGACTTTTAAGGACACTGTTCGTTCAGGCTCTTATCTAAGTCATGATATCAATGTCAGTGGACAGCGAGTATACCCCCAGATCTCCGGCTGCATCCTAGATGTTCCAAAACTACTCCACAGTGTTGTTCAGCATGAAGGTGAGTAGAAAATGAGGCCAAATCGTTGTTTGGGTGTAGTGTTCCTTTAAAGAAAAACACAATATGCTCAAGCACAAGGACTGGTTTTCACTCAAAACAATTGACAGACAGATCAGGAATGACATTCTGAAGGCAAAACTCACATATAAAGATAAAATAGAACGGGACTTTGCAAACATGAACACAAAACAAGCCTTTCAGAAAATAAAAACACTTACTGGACAAAAAGTCAAAGGAGACTTTTCAACCATCACAGACCCCCGAACCTTTGCAAACACCCTTAATACCTTTTATTCAAGGTTTGGCACAGCTGACCACTCAGACCAGTGTGATCAGCTACTCAGTGCTCTGCCATATGATCCACCATCATCGTCTCCCTTTACAGAGGAAGATGTTCGATAGGAGCTGAGTAGGTGCAAAACAGGCAAGGCCACGGGGCCAGACGGCATCCCTGCAAGGGTGCTCAAAATCTGCTCAACAGAACTGTCCCATATCTTTTTTTCCATCATGCAAGAATCGTACAGCATGGCATGGTGGCCTACTCTCTGGAAAAAATCAACCATCATTCCCCTCCCCAAGAAACACCGTACCTCAGAACCCAACCACTACAGACCAGTCGCACTCACACCTGTTGTTAGCAAATGCTTTGAGAAACTGATCCTGCATACCATCCTTCCAGCTGTCAGCCCACATCTGGACAGTTTTCTGTTTGCTTATAAGACCAAACGAGGGACAGAGGATGCTGTGGTATGTCTCCTCCACTCCCTCCTTCAACATCTGGAGACTCCTGGAAACTCAGCAGCAGTTCTTTTCATTGACCTCAGTTCAGCATTTAACACAATTCAGCGTCACCAGATGATCATGAAGCTACAACATCTCAACACCGCCCCTCATACCATCCATCTCATTCACAGCTTCTTGAGCAACAGACCACAAACTGTAAGAATAGGGGAAGCTACATCTGTCACCACCATTACCAACACCGGAGCCCCCCAGGGCTGTGTCCTCAGTCACTTCCTCTTCACACTGTACACAAATGACTGCATCAGTCCTTCACCCATCACCTCATACTACAAATATTCAGATGACACTGCAATCCTGGCCCTCCTCAATGACAGCCACTCCATCACTGCCTATCATAACACAGTCATACATTTCACACAATGGTGCACGGACAATTACCTCAACATCAACGTAGGAAAAACAAAAGAACTGGTTTTCAACACACCCACCTCCAGTCTCAATCCCATCACCATACATGGTAACACAACAGAACAGGTCAGCAAATTCAAATATCTCGGACTCACCCTGGACAATAACTTATCCTTTGACCACCACATCACTGACATCCATAAACGCTCACAGCAGAGGCTACATGCTATTTGCACACTCAGTGCACTCTCTGTTGCCCCTCATCTTCTGTTATTACTGTACAAGAGCATCATCCAGCCCATCCTGATGTGCTGTTCTCCTGCTTTCTATAACATGCTGTCTGTCTCCAACAAAAGTAAGCTCAATAAAATAACACACATAGCCTCAAAACTAATTCACACCCCAACACCCAGCATCACAGAACTTAATGAAAGAGCATTAGCACGCCTCGGTAGAACAATAGCCATGGACATAGAGCACCCTCTCAACATCCACTTTCAACTTCTGCCCTCTGGCCGCAGGTACAGAACACTGAAATGGAGAAGGACTCGCTTTAACAAGAGCTTTGTACCATCTGCCATCTCCATCCTGAACAAAACAACCCACTGACCAATGGGTTGTAACGAAAAATGCGTGCTCTATGGTTTTCTGTGGGGTTTTTTTGTATGATTTTGCATGTGGTGTCTGTTTCCCTTACTGTATGTTTTTCTTGTTGTATATGTCCTTCTTGTTTGGCAGGCTGTGAAAATGAATTTCCCAATTGGGACAATAAAGTTATCTATCCATCTAACTTACAGAAGCATTTACATATGCAGCATGACACTGAATATCGGCACAGTCATGTGTCTTACATTGTTGCTACTAAAAACCTTCATAGGCATTTTTATCCACACAGAAAGTCGGCTGGAATTGATAAAGAACTATATCAATAAGTAGAAAAAAATCTTATCAATCCCCATCCTGATTCATGACTCAGTATAAGAATAACAGTAGAAATTATCTCCATTAATAAAGAGACAGCTAGGCAAGTTATGCATAAATTAGAACATGACAAAGTGTGCGCCAAAGTTGCCCCAAAACTTTGGACACCTTATCAAAATGAAAAACAAAAGTAAACTTGTGGAAAAGTTTTAGAGCAAATTGAGGGCAACACAGATTTTTAGGAGTAATTATATGCGATAAAACTAAACTCTTCCAATATGATGTTGAGACAGAACAGAAGTCAGTGAATAGAAACAAGGATGGGGCAGGATGAGGGTCAATGGTGAATCAAGACTATTACAAACAGGTTCCAGTAAAACTGTGAGGAAAAAGTCAGAAGACAGAGACCCTAATTGTGGAAAAAAATTGTTTCATTCTTCTTCAGAAGTGCACACTTTGCTCTTGGTTCCAAAAAAATCAAAGTGCTTGATCACCCTCCCTATTCACCTGCTGTAACACCATAAGACTTGTGCCTTGGAACACGTTTTGAGCCTGTGTCAGAAGTTAAGAGAAGAATGACAGAGATTCTGAGAAAAGTGTCTGGAGAAGACCTCCTGCACTGCTGCAGAAGACCTCCTACACTGCTGTAATTAGAGAAAGACCTAAATGCAGTGGAGTGTTGAAGTAGAAGGGGAGGACAAAGAGGGAGAAAGACATTGAAAAATGTTAATGTTCAATTTAAAAAGTATGACCAAGTGTCAGTGCATTCAATCTGGAAAAAAATAGCCACCTGCTACTAACTTGTTGCACTTTTTTCCTAAGAAACAAAGGTTTGGTCAAAGTGTTAAATGTGCAAAAATAGCTGATTCACACCAAGTCTGAACTTGTCTTAACATTGCACTGCACAGCCTGTGTTATGCATAATAAGCTTGAATGTTCAGTTGTTGCAAGAGTGTCAGACAAAAAAAGATTTAGCACATATGTAAAACTCAATGTTCTATGTCTGTGGTATTTATTTCTCAGCTATTTCATGGTTCAGGGGGATAATGTGCGAAACCTATTAAATGGGACAGTATGAGCCATAAATGCCAAGGCCAACACTTCTCCCCAGTCTACAGCTGCCAGATCGAATCCTAAAAACAACTTATAGTTTGACACCTCGGAGTCTTAGCCAGCCCACAACCACTACGTAGAATTCAATAGTGGATTCAGTGATTTTCTTCTCTCCATAATTTATTTGAGTCCAATAAACCAGTGTCAGCCCACACATGGTCTGACCCAGTGGGCCCTCGTAGCTTGATTGTTACTGACACTTCCCTGACTGTGTCTCTCCTCCCACTTCGGAGCAGCCAAGGTCAAGATGAGTCATCAAAAAGCAAAATGCATACAGGTGAAGGAGGAGGAAAAATGATGAAAATACTCTTTCTGGGCAGCAAGACCCCATCATGCAGCACGTAATGGAACAAAGACAGAGCACTGCAGCACAGACATTGTGTACACTCCACTAAAAGTATTATTTATTCCCAATGAAAAGTAATCTTGAGTTTAACTATTTTATCAATTCTTTGCAATTAGATATATTTTTCCATTTGGTCCAGATTTAACATGTTACAAATGAATAATAGTGATATCAGAGATAGACCTTTATGCATGTAAGCCACCTTGTTTTGGAAATGCATTGTCCTTTCACAAGTTGGTTGTTCTGCAGTGGTTTGGGTGTGCAGGTTTTGAAAGAAACAAAACTAACTTTTTGAGATGCTATAAAATTATGCATTATCCCTCTGATCTACACTGAGACTAATACTTCTTTTTAAAAAAACGTTTGGAAACGTTATTTCAGTTGATTATGTTGAGGAACGCCTAAAAAGTATGGGGAGAGATTTGTCTCAAAATGATTCACACAAATCTCTCCATGATTTTCACATGTGTTTTTCAGATCCACAAATATATATAAGATTTTCACGTGTTTTTCAGATTCACAAATATATATATGATTTTCACATGTGTTTTTCAGATTCACAAATATATATTTGATTTTCACATGTGTTTTCAAATTTTGTGAGTGCATTTATCATGACTTATCATTTGTAAATCTTCAATTCTGCTTGTGAACTGTTGGAAGTGCGTTTGTGGATCAACTGATACCTGCATTCATTTTAGAGGCAAACGTAACGCAGTTTCCTAGAAATGCACACACATATTTGGAGGGATTTATCTCATTAATATGCAGACAAATATCCATGAATTTCACATGTGTTTTGCAGATCCACAAATATAAACGGCTTATCGACGGCTTAGGGAGCGTCGGCAATTCACCATAGCAAAGGAAAGAGTGAATGAAAACTCAGTACTGTCACCATGAAAAACTGTAATGTCGTCAGAAACACACTACACAAGACCTTATGTTATTCATTAAAAAATGTCACAGTTTGTTAAAAAATATCAAGATATACACAGGACACATTATTTCTTAAAATATGAATTTCTGTTAATAGGAAATGACTTTAAAATTGCAATAACGGTACTGTTGCAGAACTTATCTTAAGGATCAAACATCTCTGGTTTAGCCTACTTCACGGCTCACTAAAGAAAGTTTAATGTTGTTTATATATTTTCAGGCAAATACTTCTCAAGCAGTATTGACTTTCAGGTCATTTATAAAATTATCCTTTCACAATAAAGTTTTCAGGAAGGAATACTATGTGAAATAAATTTGACAGGCCTTGGATCATTTTCCATCATTTAAACTCACTTTCTCTTTTTTTAAATAACCATCTTAAGTGTTCTATTTTTATTTCATCCCAAATATTTGATTTCACATACTCTATGGGATTAGTTTTTAATCCTTCAAAGTTTGATAAGTTTGAAGATCATAGAAGTACTTATTCACACGTTTCTTTTAATCTGATATACCAGAAAGTGTAAAATTCAATTTCAGTTGCTTTGATCATTTCCCCAATAAATGTAGATCATATGTGTAAAAATTAAAAACCTCTTCTATAAAAAATGCTGTAGAAAATACCTTATCAGGATCTTTGCGCCTATTATAGACTAATGAAAATATAGTTGGAAAACATATAGCGGCAAACCAGGAATTTTTTATTGCTCAACAGCATTTAATATAAATAAATTTATGAAAAGCTCTCTTCTCTAAAGGGCTGCAGTACAAGGCTAGAGAATATTTGATAACTGGGTTGAGTTTGGTATAGCCTGTTTAACAGCAGTAGAGTTATTGCATTTTTATAGGCATCAACTAATCATATTAAACATCAAAGTAAATATTTAAATTTTATCTCTCCAATGTATCTTTATCTGTCTTATGTAGGCTATCTCTTTTTTGTAATGTTTGTCTTTGTTTTTTTAATTATGTACTATGACCCTTGTATGTCTCAATGGCTCTTAACACCATGCCAGAGGACTTCAGTTGGAAACTAGCCTTTGGCTAAAACTGGCACAGTTACAGTAATGTATGATTGATGTGCGCTGTCCTCTTTAAATAAAATGAAAAAAAAAAAAAAAAAAAATCACAGACATTGAGTTTCAACCTATTTCTCTAAAGAGAAAAAGCATATGGCTGTAGGTGGAGGAGATAAACATCCAAATATTTGGGAAAATGTCTGTAGAGCTCATAAATTTAATGGCACTGGCTTTTTTTCCCGATCATAAACGTTCTGTGTATATCTTGATATTTTTTAACAAACTGTGACATTTTTTAATGAATAACATAAGGTCTTGTGTAGTGTGTTTCTGACGACATTACAGTTTTTCATGGTGACAGTACTGAGTTTTCATTCACTCTTTCCTTTGCTATGGTGAACTGCAGACGCTCCCTAAGCCGTCGAGCATCACCGACAGCATTTTGATACAAGTAGCAGCTGTCTGGCTCGGAGGACGGCTCGTTTTGAGGAAAAAGCGGGTTGTAGCTCGCAGTCTTCATGACGGTGACTGAAAAGAGGGTCAGATTAGTGAATATCTTTCTGACTTTGCCCAGTCAGCAGGAGGAGGCGTCAGCGGTCTGCAGCAATGCTGCGCCTGGTGCGTTTACGTTCATCTGTTAATGATTGTCAAAGTTCTGTTCAGAAAAATGAATAAACATTATACACATATAAAAGACACACTCCAGAGCATGGCGAGGGCCAGAAATGAATACTGGCGGACTGGGTTAGGCTGCTTTTGCTTCTAATTTGAGGCGCCTTTCTGCTCCTGAAGGGGCTTCTTTCTTCTTCAACAGCACCAAGCCGGAGCAGGCCGTTTGACGCCCCCTGTTAAACAAAGACAGCAACACTGCCGCCTAGTGGATGGAGGGGGTGGGGCTGTAGACACATGTGAATATTTTCAGCCTGTGTGTGTGAGAATCTCTGTGAAACTGCGGTACGTTTGTCTCAAAAATAGAGGCACGTGCTCGTTGATCCACGAACGTACTTTAAATGATTCACAAGCACAACTGAAGATTTACAAATGATAAGTCACGATAAATGCTCTCACAAACTTTAGAAATACCTGTGAAAAACGTGGATATATTTGTGAACCTTAAAAACACATGTGAAAATCATGCATATGTTTGCTGATCAGAGAAACACATGTGAAAATCGTAAAAATATTTGTGAATCCCAAAAACACATGGGAAAATTATGTTTATATTTGTGGATCTGCAAAACACATGTGAAATTCATGGATATTTGTCTGCATATTAATGAGATAAATCCCTCCAAATATGTGTGTGCATTTCTAGGAAACTGCGTTACGTTTGCCTCAAAAATGAATGCAGGTATCAGTTGATCCACAAACGCACTTCCAACAGTTCACAAGCAGAATTGAAGATTTACAAATGATAAGTCATGATAAATGCACTCACAAAATTTGAAAACACATGTGAAAATCAAATATATATTTGTGAATCTGAAAAACACATGTGAAAATCATATATATATTTGTGAATCTGAAAAACACATGTGAAAATCTTATATATATTTGTGGATCTGAAAAACACATGTGAATATTATGGATATATTTGTGGATCTGAAAAACACATGTGAAAATCATGGAGAGATTTGTGTGAATCATTTTGAGACAAATCTCTCCCCATAAAAAAGAAGTGCTAAAATGCCCTCTTCCCGTGAAAGAAAGTCAATGTTTTTCAATGAAGCAAGGATGAGGAACCAGTCTTCCTTGGTTATTACTTGTACCTTGTAGTGAAGGGGATTTGTCAAGCTTTCCAGAAATATGAAATACAATACCAATTGGGATTGCTCGGCATATGACAGGGAAGGAGATTACGTAATCATGGGTAAACCTGCTTAACAATCAGCAAGTGACTCATTGCCAACAGACCCGGGTTGAATTGCTAGCAGATGAGCTATGCAGCTATTCATCACTTTGATAACATCATCAGTAGGGATGGGACGATACACTTAAACTCACGATACGCTGCACCTCGATATGCCCGGGACACGATACGATACGTCACGATACAATATCAAAAAAGTAAAAAAGAAAAAATATTACCGTGTAATTGCAACTTATTTATTTTTTTGTTTGAGTTGCACACAGGAAAACACAAGCCCTAACAGGCCAAACACAAACATTAACACTCTCTCTAGCCCGAGAGAGGTTAGAGAGAGTGTATGCTAACGAGCGGTAGGCTCATTTTCGCCGGGGTTGTCTTCACATTTTTATGGTGACGCTGAAGGTGGTGGGTCATGTTTGTTGTGTTGGAGGCGGTGTACGGAGTGACAACATAGCAAAGTTTACACAAAGTCTTAGTCTTGTCAGTTACTCTATTGTTGTCTTCGCCTTTTTTAATGAGCAAGCCAAAATACTGCCAGACAGATGTCTTGTATCCAGGTGGAGCATCCTCAATTTTGACCTCATTCGACTCCATCATTCGACTTTTTGGAGGCAAGGTAGTTGGTGCTAATGTTTGTTGTCATCACTTCTGGTCACATACGCTATTACCGGATGTATTAATAATAATAATCTGGTAATAATCTGCTGCAGAGACAGTAAGTAATGTTAGCTTGTTGCTCTCTTCATGTGTAAAAGTTACTCGGTGGGATCCAAAACATTATTATTTGGCCGTACTTTGTCATCAGTAGTTGCAATGCAATTTTCCACTACTACTGCTTTTACCACCAACGGCATTGTCACTGTTTGTGTTGGCAAACAAATGACTCCCCGGTTTGATTGGAAACAAACCAAGGACATCTCTTTCTCTACTATGACTGTTAGCGGTCCAAAGTGCGATGGTTCAATCAGAGCCTATGGAGCAGGAGGAGGTGGGAGCCATGAGCAGGAGAACAGCAGGAAGCGACTACTCTCACAGTGATTATCATAAATGCCAGCACCAGTTTTGTCAGATCTGGATCACATATACTTATCCAATGAACGACAATAGTAATGTTACAAAATTCTCCATAGAAAGGTCCTTTTTCATTTAACTTCTGACATGTTATAGTGAGGGGTGGCACGGTGGTGCAGCAGGTAGTGCAGGTGCCTCACAGCAAGTAGGTTGCCGGTTCGATCCCTGGGTTGGGCAGGGCCTTTCTGTGTTAAGTTTGCATGTTCTCCCTGTGCATGCATGGGTTCTCACCAGGCACTCCGGCTTCCTCCCACAGACAAAAAACATGCTCATTAGGTTGATTGATGACTCTAAATTATCCTGAGGTATGAGTGTGAGCTTGAATGGTTGTCCGTCTCTCTATGTTGCCCTGCAATCAGCTGGTGACTGGTACAGGGTGTACCCCACCTCTCACCCAATGACAGCTGGGATAAGGTCCAGCCCACCCTCCATAGCCAGTAAAGAAAATGAATGAATGTTATACTGAGAGTTTATTTCAAGAAATGCTACATATTCTATCCTTTACACTGTGGCAGTGGTGCCCATCTGCCTGATGTCTGAATGGCCTGAAATGGATGTGATTGATTTAACTTTCACCTAATTAGCGGCTGGATATGCTTTTGAAGAATTATACCCATTCTCAAAGAATTTATATGGGCTGTTGCCAAGATGAACAAGTGGAAGATATTGAATGGTCCATCTGGTGTGCCAGGTTAGCTTGATGTTGTCATTTGTACCAAAGCAGATCCATTTCTGCGTCCATATATATTCAAACAAATTGTGTCAAGCATGGAACCCCCCCTCTCCCCCAAACAATCTTGGTGTGAAAACAATGTGCGCCACAGAAGTCTGTTAGAGCTAATGCTAGCATGCAGTTTCATTCAGTTACCCCCTTCCTTCTTTGTAAAATATGTTTTAGTTGAGATTAAACTGCCTAAAAAAGATGCATATGTATTGCCTTTAAATCTGACAGTAACCATGATTTATGACTTTTGCTCCAGAGCCTTTGGTATGCAGTGATAAGATTGGATGCTAAATTTATACTGGCAATGTGAACACGGTACATGTGCCCCATCATACACATACACAGGGTCACTCTGCATATGACAGGGAAGGAGATAACACAACAGAGCACCTTTATGCTCCCAAAGCATGTGCATCATCCTTCGTACAGCGTGTGTGTAAGTTTGGTGGGAGTGATCCATGGTTTGTCTAAGGGCTGGTAGACAGGGCCGTGGTCATAAATCCGCCCAGCTGTAACCACTGTGATTTGCAGGTTCAGAGAAACCATAAACATCGGCACTGAGCGGCCCGCTGCCCTCAGAGGAGGCTGAATTAAGTGGTGAGTGTGCAGCAATGTGTGCGTGTCTGTGAGTGCCAAGTGTGTGTGTGTCCTTGGTTTAATGTGTGTGTACGAGTTTGCTCAAGGGCATCCCTTTCTGGAGATGAGAGCCCAGTTTGGTGATTGGCCGAGGGTCTGAGAGGTCATTAATCTATGCTGCTCCATTGGCTGTGACGGCGGAGGGGAGGGGTTACTGCAGCTGGTCAGTTAGCTGCTGTCAGCTTTCTAATCTGGAACATTCTTCAATATTAGATGGAGAGCGTAGAGGATCAACGGGGCCAAACTGGACTCACTGAAACACTAGATTTCTCTGTCTTGTCCCCTTTAGTTTCTCACTGTTTCTTGTTAGACGGCACAGTCTCCTGATTATTTCTGTATTTATGGGGGTTTAAGGGCAATTATTTTGGGAGGAAAGAGCCTGTGTTGTTTTTTTTTTCTCTTTGAAGAATCATTAGGACACCTGACATGCCTTTCAGGGCACAGTGGTTGTTTTATGTAATTAGATGAGGAATTAATATTGACAATACAATTCCAACCTGGCTTAAAATGATTCATTCTGCATTAGAGCTGATTTATCGATGAAATGTGGGTACCAAAATTAAATCAGGACTTTGAAGCAATAACTTAAATGTCTGAAAGACCCTTTAACATGTACAAAGAAGGACCTCGACCCAGACATGTGGAGCAGAACTCAGTCAATATACCAGACAATTTGACTTGAGTCATAGGAACTCTGACTCGAGGCGACTTGAGCCGCTAATGAGACGACTTGCAACTTGACTCTGACTCGGGAGGGAAAAACTCGAGACTCGACTCGGACTTGGGAGAAAAAGTCTCCAGACTCGACCTGACTTGAGACATCATGATTCGGAAAATTGCACGCACTCAGCTTTTATATGGAGCCAGACAGGAGATATACGCCGCTCTTTCCTTTTAGGTTCACCTTACTGATGCTCCATTCACAGTACACTTGTCCGTCACCTATTGTTGTCCCACACACGACACAGTACCATGCACATACGTTCCTACTACGCACCCGCTTCTGCTACAGTGATGATCAGTGGGCAGGGTACGCGGAACGCGGGTTTTAAATTGGCAACCGCTATGTCTTCTGTGCCCAGAGATATTTTCTTTGCATATAAAGAATTTCAATCGGATGGAAAAGGAACCTGCACTTCGATAAGCAAAAAAGAGGGTACAACATCGAACTTTATCCATCACCTGAGGACACATGAGGCCAAGTAAGTGAAACCTACAAACATTAGCCAGGTAGCTAATGTTCCTGCCATAGGTCAATATGGCAGGAACGTTAGCCCAGCCTGTAGTCAATATGAAGCTAGCAAAGCTAACATTAGTCAAGAGGGTGCACGTGTGTTGTATGTGTGAGAACATAAGGTTTCTCTCTTCAAGATAAACATCTGAGTGCTTTTTAGGTGGAACAATGGTGAGGGACTCGTCCCGTCATAACCCGACTCGACTCGACTTGACTTGACAAACCTGTGACTCGATTCGACTCGGCTTGCCCAAAACAGAAAAAACTTGGGACTTGCTTGAGACTTGGATCGGATGACCCGGGACTTGCTTGGGACTCGGAAAAAAAAAAAAAAAAAAAAGCAAATCCATTAAAAAAAAAGCCCTGGAAGGATGTGCATGCATACATTTCTTTTTAAAATGTTAATATTGGTGTTTTTCTAGAAATCTTGACAAGTCAACACATTTACAAGGTAAAATTGCTTTGTTGTCCAATGATTAAATCGATATTTTACTTTTCATCACAGCAAAAGGGAGTACATTTTTTTAGTTTATGAACTCCTGGAGTCAACTAGGAGTAAACATTTTTTGACCTTAAAAATCTATTTTCAACAGTGTCTCAGCTAAGACTAAACACAAAATAAGCAACAAAATAAAATATGCTGATTTTCATCCACTTCGGCCTCAGGATATTGAAGGATTTTATTCAGTCTGATTCAGTGGGGGAAAAAAGTAACAGATTTGCATTTTTCCCTTGGACCATTTTATTGGCACAACTGTATTTTGAAGTGGGTTGAGTCCAGGCCGGGTCCCAGCGAAGGATTTAGCTGTTTGTATGCCATTACATCATATTTGTCAGTGTATCTATAACCTCTGGTCACACTGTGCATTATGGGAAATTAGCAGCAGGCCAAGGTACTCACAAAGTGACTCTCTGATTTATAGCAGTGGTAAAAAGGCTTGAGTAATATAATGCAGATTATACTACATTATTAGACAAACCTTATTATACAAGCATGAACAAAATCTGCAAGAGGAAGAGGAGCTATTAGCGCTTGCCAGTATCGACAGCAGACACCAGATAGCACAGTAACTTAATAGATTGTTACACCTGTAGTGATGTGAGAAAAAGACAAATTATCCTGCTTGAACAATCTGAACTTCATTCTGGGAATTAACACGGCACTATCTACGATTCCAGCTTTCAGATCTGTAGTGGCCTCTATAGACGTTGACTGTAACTGCACTGTTGTAAAACAGAGCGCATCACACCAACGTGCATTTGTTGGCATACAGAGGGTGAAGAAGTGAGCCAACAGCACGTCCAGAGAGACTAAACCATGTGGACTGATAAGGTACAGTCTGATAATGTTTCTTTTCGAATAAATCATCATGTACTTACAAGTACAACAATAATAGGGCCAAATCAGCATCTGTCGGACATTCCTCCTAGTTTTTCTGCTCATGCCAGCAAGTGAACGCCGGGCCAATGTTTATCCCTGTCCGGGAATTTAGCTTTTTACTCTCTCGCTTTCCTTTTTTTGTCTCCTCCAATAAAACATTTATTTTCTTCTGATTTTTTGCTTCTTCTGCCATGATAACACTATTTACATACTCTCCTTTACTTTCAACCAAATTCTGTTTATTAAATCTTTTTTAACAATTCAAAAACTGCTGTATATTCTCCTTTTCCCAACGATTAGCTTTTGACTCATGGGGAAGTGATGTTTGCCATAAAGCAGTCAAAGGAGTAAAAATTTGTAGTTTTAGTGTGAAAGTGTTCCCACCATCCACATCAGAGTTACATAGTGCCAGTGAAGGCGATACAGACCCGCTCAGACCATGACAGAGACATCATTCAACCTGTTGTAAGGTGATGTACCATCACAATGATTCTAGAAATATTATACAATACCCAAAACCAGTGAAGTTGGCACGTTGTGTAAATCATAAATAAAAACAGAATACAATGATTTAACAAATCCCTTTCAACTTATATTCAATTGAATACACAGCAAAGACAAGATACTTAACGTTCGAACTGGTAAACTTTGTTATTTTTTGCAAATATTAGCTCATTTGGAATTTGATGCCTGCAACATGTTTCAAAAAAGCTGGCACAAGTGTCAAAAAAGACTGAGAAAGTTGAGGAATGCTCATCAAACGCTTATTTGGAACATCCCACAGGTGAACAGGCTAATTGGGAACAGGTGGGTGCCATGATTGGGTATAAAGCAGCTTCCCTGAAATGCTCAGTCATTCACAAACAAGGATGGGGCGAGGGTCACCACTCTGTGAACAAATGCGTGAGCAAATTGTCCAACAGTTTAAGAACAACATTTCTCAACCAGCTACTGCAAGGAATTTAGGGATTTCATCATCTACGATCCGTAATATCATCAAAAGGTTCAGAGAATTTGGAGAAATTACTGCATGTAAGCAGTAAGGCCGAAAACCAGCACTGACTGCCGGTGACCTTCGATCCCTCAGGCGGTACTGCATCAAAAACCGGCATCACTGTGTAAAGGATATCACCACATGGGCTCAGGAACACTTCAGAAAACCACTGTCAGTAACTACAGTTCGTCTACATCTGTAAGTGCAAGTTAAAACTCTACTATGCAAAGCCAAAGCCATTTATCAACAACACCCAGAACGCCGCCGCTTCTGGGCCCGAGCTCATCTAAGATGGACTGATGCAAAGTGGAAAAGTGTTCTGTGGTCTGACCAGTCCACATTTCAAATTGTTTTTGGAAACTGTGGTCGCTGTGTCCTCCGGACCAAAGAGGAAAAGAACCATCCGGACTGTTATAGGCAAAGTTCAAGAGCCAGCATCTGTGATGGTATGGGGGTGTATTAGTGCCCAAGGCATGGGTAACTTACACATCTGTGAAGGCACCATTAATGATGAAAGGTACATACAGGTTTTGGAGCAACATATGTTGCCATCCAAGCAACGTCTTTTTCATGGACGCCCCTGCTTATTTCAGCAAGACAATGCCAAGCCACATTCTGCACATGTTATAACAGCGTGGCTTCTTAGTAAAAGAGTGCAGGTGCTAGACTGGCCTGCCTGTAGTCCAGACCTGTCCCCCATTGAAAATGTGTGGTGCATTATGAAGCGTAAAATACAACAATAGAGACCACGGACTGTTGAACAACTTAAGCTGTACATCAAGCAAGAAGGGGAAAGAATTCCACCTGAAAAGCTTCAAAAACTGGTCTCCTCAGTTCCCAAACGTTTACTGAGTGTTGTTAAAAGGAAAGGCGATGTAACACAGTGGTAAAAATGCCCCTGTGCCAACTTTTTTGCAACGTGTTGCTGCCATTAAATTCTAAGTTGATGATTATTTGCAAAAGAAAATAAAGTTTCTCAGTTTGAACATTAAGTATCTTGTCTTTGCAGTTTATTCAATTGAATATAAGTTGAAAAGGATTTGCAAATCATTGTATTCTGTTTTTATTGAAGATATACACAACGTGCCAACTTCAATGGTTCTGGGTATTGTATTAGGATGGAGAAAAAACTGCATAGTGTTGGTTTAAATTACTTTTTAAATCAGTCAATGTTGTCTAGTCCTGAGACCATGAATAATGTTTACCTGTTGCAAATTTTTATGGCGTGTTGTATCAGTGCATTTAAAGTAACCCAGTGGGATTCAAAGCATTCTCATTCAGTAATACTTTGTCAACAGTCTACTTGCTGTAAAAGTAAAGTAATAAATCTAATATGAGATACCACAAGTAGAGAGAAAGTCAATTTACAGGAGAGTGAGAGGCTGCACAGGCTGTTAGCATGAATGTATCACATCAGTGCACAAAAACGACATCTGGAGGTCAGTGAGGTGAAAAGGTTCATGAACACTAAGCTCACACTGGGGCTGTTTGTAGGATTTAGTATTTTATCCACTTCAATTATATTTTTATCTTCTTCTGCTGCTTCTCATCTCCTCCTGTTAATCATTTTTATTTTTTGCCCCTCCTCCAACCCCTTCTCTTTTTATAGGAGGAAGGATGGACAGTCCAATCTCCAGGAAAGATTGTTTTCTGTTCCTGTAGGATCCTACAGTAGCTATAGGGTTCCAGTTTACAGCCGCTGCTTTCTTTTTGAAATGAAAGAATATAACTCAGCCTGTATTATAGCCAACATCTGCTGGATGGTCAGCTACAGAGAATTAAAAACTGAGGAGACACAAAGACATGTTGGAAGATGGAGAGGGCACACAACAGTTTCTTGTGCAGTGGGACCGTGGTAGCAGGTACACAAACTACAGCAGTGAAAGAGGCCACTTGAAGCCAGAAGTTTGAATCTGATTGATTCAGATGAAAGGCTTTGTGTAAAATCAGTCCAGAAAGCTTTTAGATGGTGTGGCAGGCCAGTGATAGAGCCATGATCCAGAGAAAAACATTGATAGTTAGATGCAGAAAGTTTCACATCTGGAGTTAAAGTCCCCGCCACCTTAAAGTGGATTCATGAACAGCACAACATCATGAAAAGAGCTATGGAGGAACGATAGATGAAGAGGAAGAACACCTAAAATCAATTTAATATAGGCCGAAAGATATTTGTATGTCTTTAAGTGCTTTTCCATTACCCCTGGATATGCACAAACTGTAAATAAGTGCAATAAAAAACGTAATGAAAACACCTGAACTTCGAAAAAGCACTAAAATATAGCTAAAAGTTTTTACGCTCTCATGAGGTGTTTTTCAGACATTTCAATATTTAAATATATTGCAAAAGCGCAATGGAAACACTTTTTCCGCAATTATACGTCACAGGACGTGACGTACCTGGTCACATGATCACTTCTTTTGGAGTAAACATGGCACGGTACGTTTGGACCATGGATGTATTATAAGGACAGAAGAGGAGACGGAGCCTTTTCTTGCCATTATTCTCAAGAAAAACGCAACTGACATACTGGACAGCAAACAACAGATGAATGCAGAGTGTTATCAGGAGATAGAATCGGAAATGAGGGAGAAAGGGTTCGACAAGCCTTGGCATCCAGCTCTCTGCAGTGAAATCTTGCGGGATGTTATTTCATGAGAGTTACGACGCTCCTGCCTAGAACAACCTTCAATGGAAACACGTTCAAAGTGCAAATATACTTTGTTGAAATTTTAGGAATATCGCTTTTATTTTGTGAAAAACTGTAATGGAAACTCAGCTAATGACACAGGTTTTGTTGTTTTCCAATCAGGATAACATACTTCAATGTAAATATCATATATTTTGTATCATTAGAAAGTATTTAGCCAACTTGCCCTCTCCTGTGATAGATCAGAAATAAAATGTCATGGGCAATGGCCAAAACTAAGTGTTTGTTTCCTGTGGAACAAATCCATCCCATATTAGTACAGATAAAACATATAAAGCTCATTTCACTGGAATTTTTTTTTTATTTGAAATGGAATTCAGACCAAGTTGAGATTTCTGCCCTCGTCTGCATTTTTCTTTTTAAACCAGTGTTTTCTAAATGATTCTCTGGTGCTGTGTGATCTTTACAACTGCCCCTGCCATCTGTTGAGCATCTGTACTGAATGGAAATGGTTTTTGCAAAGACAGCGATTATGGCTGTACTGACAACTCTTAAAACTGCTGAAGCCGACTTTAAAAAAGGATGCTGAGCAAAGTGCAAAAAAACCTTGAACCAAATATTTAGAAGCTGCTGCACCAGGCACAGGAGGAGCGGAGGTTTTATTCTCAGTCGCTCAAGATGTTGACCCCCCTGTGCTGTTTGGGATACACACTTGAGTCTTCTCCTTTTCAGAGGAAAGGCCAGCAAACATCCTTTATAAGATGTGATGATGGGGGGGAAATCAGGGCAGATCATTTTAAAGATTCCGAACAAGGATCACTGGAGATATTCCAGACGCAGTCTTACACCAAAGCCAAAGCAGAGCCTCTAAAGTGCTTTGAGAAAGTACAAGTAGTCCTCCTGCACTGCCAGAGAAAGGTCTCAGAGGATGAGCTGAATACAAAATCAATTTCTGCCCTCCCAGTTTTATTGGGGACACCTTTTCTCATTGATGGACACTGCTCTCTCATAATGCAAGGTATAACTGCAGCCAAACTGAGTCATCACAAGCTGTCATGTTGTTTGAACCAAACAGAGTATGGGTGAGACTTTTAAAGTGTTTTTTTTTTTTTCTTCTGAGAGGAAATTTAGTGTTTTGTGTATTTTACCAAAGATATTTGTGTGAAAGAGCTTGGACAATACTCAAAAGCTGACTCGCTGACCCTTAAAAAAAATCCATCAAGCATCTTTTCTCCAATACTTGTCATAGAACAGGTTCTGAAATGTATTTATTCATTTATTTCTTTTGAGATGGGGGCTTTGCCTTCCCAGCAGGCTAAGGCTGGGTGATTTGGCCAAATAACAATATACTAATTTTTTTTCAATTAATTTTTACACTCTCGTGGAAGTGAACCTTCAAATGACACAATATTACATAAACATTTTTCTTTTAATGTGTGATTGAATTATGCCCTGAAACTGAACTGAACGTCCCTTTAGAATAGAATAGAATGGAATTTATTGTCATTGTGACATGTAAAAAAGCACAGTGAAATTAAAAAGTGCCATCCAGTCAGTGCAAATAAAAACTACAACAATCAGCACTGAGCCGCTGCAACTGTGTGCGCCACCATCAGAAGCTTTCTCTTTAAAAGTTAAAGAGTGTGCTTTTGTTTTGTTATCAAATGATCATTATCTAGCTGGAGTTTAGGCCAGCTTGTCTACATTATCACTATGTTTTAAACACTATTGTCACATTATTTACTTCAACACGGAGGTTATATTTTTGCCAAGGTCTTTCTGTTTATTTGTTTTTTCTCTGTCTGTCTGCTAGCAAGATGATGCAAAAACTACTGGATGGATTTACAAGAAAATTTGCAAAAAAATTGGCAAATCTAATTTTATCATCATGGTCAATTTCATATGGATCCCAGCAAGACTGACATCAAGAAAATAAAAAATGAACTCTATAAACAAATACAGTTCAGTACAGCACAGCTGCTCTGAGGGTTCTGCCCCCTTTACATCATTATTGAAAGTGTAGTTTATTTGTTAACTCACGTCAGCATTTTTCATGCCTATGTCAAGACATTACCCAGCTTCCCTTACAAGGCCATGAGTTCTCCACATGGACAGACATAAGCAGAGACTCGGCTGTGCTTTCTAGTATAAGAATGAATTTTCCATAATAGTGATTAATCTCTCTCTCTCTTTATAAAAACAGACTTCCAAAAATGTGCTTATACCTAACCACTATGGCCCCAGAGGACCCAATTTTGGGTCTGCTGGGGCTCAAGAGAAAAGCTCGTCGATACAACAGCACAAAGCAGTATTAAATATGAAATATTACATTGTCATTAAACTTGGCTTTTATTTGACAAAATATAAATATTTTTGACCATTGGCTAAATATATACTGTTTTTCAAATTCTGGCCTGACAATATCCTGTCATAACCACTCTAATTTTGCTCTGAATTACTTTATAACAATAATCCTGAGCAGAGATGATAACATTTTTTTTTTCATTTAAGATTTTTACAGCCACTCCAGCATAATTTTTAAGAGATATTCACAATAAAAAAAATGTTTTTGTTTTAGTTAAGGATGACATTTTCATTGTATTCTGACTTCTACCTTCATTTACTCAGTCCCAGTAACACATATATGCTGATAATTACACATCTGGATACATTTCTCAAGCGTTACTTTCATTTTGACACCAAAATTACTGAAACAGACCTTGTGGTTGCAGAGATAAACTGTTTTCTTTATGGGCATGTCCTTTTTGATCAGAAGGCTTAAAAAAGGGGGCTGGGCTAAACAGAATAAACTGGGAGGGCCTACCATTATAAAAACAGTGCAAATTTTAAGTATTTATATTTCAGACCAGTGCCAAAACAGACAAGTAGAGGAATTTTATGTCAATGAAAAAAAAAGTTGATCATTTAAATTCCTTTAAAGCTTCTGCAAAGCATAGTTAGAATGTATTGATTTCATCAATGTACTGCTCAGACCTGCTGCAGGCACAATCATACTGGAAAGTATTTTTATGTGGTACTGAAAATCACTGAAATGAATACTGATTCCCCCCTCTAGCATAGCAAGACTATGAGAAACATGCTGACTATTCAAGCATTAGTCATCAGGGCCATGGGACTGATGAGAAACAGATGATTTTCTGTCAGCAGACCAAACATGTTAAATAACAACTTTCATGGAAAAGATTCAGAGTGAGCAATATCAGTAGTTTTTTAAAGACAGCAAAGTATTTTCTGATAATTCTACTTATACAATTTAGTGCAGAGGATCCCAACCACCAGGCCATGGACTGGTACTTGGCTGTTCATTAATTTGTAACCAGGCTGTAGAGAAATAAAACCTGGGATAACTCATTGCTAAACCCGATGCTTATGCACTTGTCCACCAGAGCTCTGAACTTAGCTGTGAATGCATTTGACTCCGCAGATGTCTGTAACTGATGGACAGTGGAGGTATATGTGAGTGATCAGTCTCCTGAGATGGAAGGATTAAGTTCAGAGGTAAGCACCAATCAAATGCCCATCTTAGAAACATCAGATCAGCTCAGACTGATGATGCTGTTTTGACAGCACTGTCCTTCTTGCTCAGAGGGTGAAGCAGTTAGTAACTGCATCAACTGCGTTCCTAAATGTCATCATTAAACAGCTGACAAAAACAAAGTGAGTCCTCATGAATATTTCTTCATTGGGGTTTAGAAACTAGCCCATGGCTCCCTCTGATCCTGCATAATGGTGACCTACACTATATACACAGACTACTTCTATGCTCAAGACAAACTGCATGTTGTAAGTTAAAACAGACGTGTATATGACCTGGTGCTCGGTTTAATGGAACAGAAAAAAGGGGTTACTCTGATTCTGTAAAACTTTAAGTTTCACTGTATACTTCAGGAGTAAAGATCCTTTCATCTGTTTTAACCATACTGTCTCATTTTGACATGACAAGGGTTTTGTTTTTACGATTATTTTTCCATTGGTAAACCACATGACATAATTTAGCAGACTCCTGTCAAAGAGGCTGATGGTGCTCTATGTAATCAAAATAACACGCAGTCCATTTGAATCATTAATCAGTTTAAGTGCACCTTAAGTAAGTTTTCAATAAAAAAGGAACCATCGGACATTTTTAGTTGAAAACAGAGAGCAGAGTTTAAGAGGAGAAATGGTGTCCTTTTATCCCCTCCTTTTCACCAGATAGTGGTGAGAAGAGAAAACTGTATGAGAGACAGCAAAAAGTCCTGAAGGAATCCTGTCTAACATCTAGCAATAATACAGTAATCCCCTTAGTCTGCAGGGAGATCATGGATTACAGCAGGAAAGTGAGAGAAGGAGAGACGGTGACGCAGGATGATTTTTAGAGAAGCAAAGACACAGAGGAGACAAAGAGGAGTGGAAAATTGTAAAGACAGTTAGAGAGGAGACAACGGCGGAGAAAAGGATGTTGAAAGAAAAGCTTTCAAGATGATGGAAGAAAAAAAAGAGCACGAAGAGGAAAAGAAACAGAGTTTAAAAGAAAGGAAACTGCAGCAGAGGGGAGTCAAGATGGAGAGGACAGATGATGAGGCAAAGGCAGAAAAGGAGCAAGAAATTCTCCCTGAAGTGTGTTTGTGCCTCCTGAGAGGATCAGCGATCAGAGAGACAAGTGACCTTGTGGTCATCTGTCAGCCCCTCTGACTCTGCTGGAGGCAGGATATCTCTCCAGGGAGAGAGCCCGCTGACTCACACACACTTCAACACACACACACACACACACAGTTTTAGACAGCACACTAAGGGCACATCCTCACTTTTCATTTTAAACAAGGCAAACAGCGATTCACTCACTGTATATCCTAATTTCACTTCTCTCTCTTCGTAAGCCTCTTGAGTTATAGAAATAAGTGGATTTGTTTTACACTCTATTGTTGTAAAATGCAATTTGCAAAACATGCAAAGAGGATTCTGATGAGAGGGGAAAGTCTTCAAGTTTCAGCATAAGGCTTAAAATTGATCAAACAAGTCTTAAGGGACTAGAGGATATGCACAGGATGTCACAGTGAGCTTCAGTGACTGGAGTGCCAGCCATTGAGTGGAAAAGATCATGACAGCAGCAGTTTATGAGAAACACTGCAATTCAGCCTAAAAGTTTCATGTTTTTTATGATCATTTGCTAATGTTTAATACAGTCGATGAAGGGATGACAGCAGGAAGTGACTGTTCAAACAGAGATTAGCTTAGATGCTAACATCATCAGTAGCAGCTGTATCAGATCTAGAGCACATTTCTTTATTCAATGTAAAACAAAAAACACTGCAAACTTCTTTTTAATAAGGTTATTTATCCCTCCTTTGACAAGTTTTTGCCAAGAGTTTGCTTGAGGAAGTAGGTCACGCTCTGTTCTTTACACCGACACAGCAGAGCCTGCATGCTATATTATCTAAAAGGCCACTTGTGAAACGAAAGCACAAAGTATTGTCCAAAACATTGCCAGTGTTTTGGGGTGCTGGTTTGGCAGAGTGGTTAGCAACCATGCACGTCCTATGTACATACTTCTGTCGGTCTGAGCCTGAATCCAGCCTGTGACCACTTTGCAGAGTGTATTACCCTACTCTCTCACCCCCTTTCACAAGCCTTTCCACTGTCTCTCTCCTATCAATAAAGGCACAAAATACCCCCCCCAAAAAAAACAAAACAAAACAAAACAAAACATCAGAGCATTTTAAAGGCAGCATCAGAGTGAAGGTACAGGAAGTCTGGGTTAGCATGTGAATACTCCAGCTAACAACGCTTAAACAGCAACATTTTAGCAATGTCCACTGCAACTAAAGGAAACAACAGCAAGGAAGTCATACAGAGTAGCATCACCGAGGGGAAAGGCTGGCGCAGAGTGTGACATTTTGGGCCCAAAATGGCATTATCCTGTCCACATTGAGACACGCTAAACAGAGTTTTAAATAATCTTCACCTAGGAAGGAGTTTTCCAAAATATGCATTTACAGTGACCAAAAAAGAAGCAAAAATTCAGACCTTTATATTCATTCAGTCACCTTATTAATAGGTCACTCTGCCTACCTGCACAGGTAATTCAAATCATTAGCTGAGCACTGAGCCAACCAGATTCAGATTCACAAACCGTCTGGCCAATCATCTTAGTGTTGTCATATTAGCCCAGCAAGCTGCTCAGAAGTCTACTGCTCATCTTATCCAGTATTCCTCACCCCCACCAGTGTCTTGACTTCAAGGGGAGTATCCTATCTCAAATCCCTCGGTACCTCTGAAGTACTCCAAGACATGACAACGGAGTCTAATCGCCAAAGAGATTCTAACAACAGAGACTTCCCAGATTTTCAATCATAACAACTTGTACAATAAATAATTGTTCACCCAAAATGTGGTCTCTCTTGTTGAAATGCTGTTAACATAAGGGCCAAAACATAGAACACTTTATACCTGACTACATGTGGACATAGCCTCGGTGAAGAGGGAGCATTGTCAGGATACATGGCTCAGAAAAGATAGGACACAAATGCACAACTCAGGGTCCAAGAATCAAAGACAAAAAGGGTTTGTTGGATAAACAGGCTGAGGTTGGTACCAAAGACTTGGTCAAAATGGCAGGCAAAGATCATACAAGTCATGACTGTGACTAGAAGAATTACTGGAATGAGGACAAAAGTGTACAACAATCTGGCGACGAGACTGAGGTGGGCTTTACACGAGTACGAATTTGTAAGACTCCGGTAAAACAAACTATCTATCTGGTGATACTGACACACGGAGACGCGTATTTGTCAATGACTCCGCATCTTTTTTGAAAACGGGTCTGCAGGTGGATATCTGTCTTCATGCCGCAGTTGGTATAAACAGATAAGTCAGAGAAAGACGGTGACCTCATAGCACCCCTCCTCCTCCCCGCCCCCAACCTACGCTGTCACACACACCAACAACAACAACAACGGCGGCAGCTGGGCTGATTCTGATCTTGTTCCAGCAGCTACAAATATTGCTATGACTTTTATACCATCATTTGCTCACAGAACACCAACAACACCAGCTACGGCAACAACAGCAACAAGTGCTCATGCAGAGACGCAGCATGTTATACGTGCATGAGTACTTGTTGACGTGGAATCCACCTCGGAGCAGAACCAGACGGGAAACCTGACAGGATTTTGCGTTGTCATGTAAAGGCACAAGCCTATGTACAATACGATGTGTAAACAGTGGTACATGTTTTGATGCCGAAGCCAAGACAATATGGGGCCGTCCTCGTGTGAGGAGGGCCTGAGGGAGACATGAGGCTGAATACAAGAAATGATTGGGGGCAATTGGACACAGCTGGGGAAGGCACAATCAGGGATCAGGTGTGACGGGACAAGACAGGAAGCAAAACTATGAATAGAAACAACACTTAGACATTTCCAAATAAAACAAGAACAATGGGTGATAAAATGAAACATGAGAAAATAAAAGGGGAACTTAACATTTAGACATGCATGAACTTGAGGCAAAGGTTTTCATTCTGAGGATGTTCTGTTTTGTCATGAACTTTTAGGATTTAAAACTTTAAACTTAAAAAATAAATGCAACTTCCTATATAATAGAGAAAGCTGGGGTGGTTTGGATGTCTGATGTGATAACTGATGCAAGACTACTCCTACACTGTAAACCAAGACCATGTTTGAGGATTACATATCTAATCTGACCTGGAAATGCATCAGTGTACCCATGGAGGAGCTAAAAATCTGTTCTTAGGAAAAAGGGATGTATGGTGAATCTTTCAAGGCTGTCCCGATGAATGGAAGCCAGCTTTCAGGAACTCTGACCAGGATCACTTTTCATTCTCCCTGTATATTACTAAGGTAAAGGTCCATTTGAAGGGTGAGTTTTAAATGTGTAAGCACTGCACTTTATAGTAAAAGATATAATGTGAGGGAGATTTATCTGCTGCCCATAACACCAGTTCTATCAGAGTGTACGACCAGGGCTGGTGCTTCTCACAAGAATTATGTGAGACCACTTGGACCTTTTATTTAATGCAAGCAAAAACTGCTGGACAGTTAGTTTTATGTTCATGGGGGATCATATATTGTTATTATCAGGTGCAGGAGAGTTTCTTGCTGGCTTAAGCAGCAGCTGACCACTTGAACAGTCTCATTAAAATCTTTATTCTCAGTCAGAATGAGAGAGCTGCTATAAGAAAGAGTCCATTACAGTTATTGTGCAGGCAATGTTTAAAAGTGCCACAGTGAGACACCGTAGAGGTTAAAGGATCACTCTGACTCAAATGACTTTTAATTTGATGAGATACAATAAGAGTTGGAGCTAAAGAACAAAATGTAATGAATAATTATAACAGAGTTAAGCTTGGGGATGAAAAAAACATGGAAAATGAAAACAGTAAACAGAATGCAAAGCAGAAAACAAAGAGATGCCACAGCGAATTACAGCAAATATGCAGAGTGTGCAAATATGTATTATGTTAAAAAGTGCCTCTGTGGTGTGGAAGCTTTTCTTTTTATCAGCAATTTTCCAAGGATAAGGCTGCCAATACGCTACACCTTCTTTAACATCAACAAATCCCACTAAGAGGCACACACCAGCAGTGCTCGCTCGGCGTTCTGTTTGTCCCCAAAAGCCCCTTTGATCCAACTGAAGGAATCTCCTGAAACAGCTGTACACTCTGCATATTTTAAGAAAATGTAACTCAAAACAGGAGGGGGTCGTTCTTTTGTGTGAATAACAAGTTTGATAATGTAAAAGGAAGATGCTTGCAGGATAGATTTGAAATGAACTTCAGATCCATGAGGAGGGGTTTTGTCACTGGGTGCAACAATGCAGTAAATTACTGATGTAGTTTTATTTTATAATTGATCAAACATGGAACTCCAATGAAACTATAAATGAGTTAAATTAGGCTTTAGCGAAGAGGGGTACCTGACAGGATGAAGGAATGAAACTTATGAAGTTAGTAGACGTAAGGCATGTGTTTCCTCAACACAAAATCCAACTAATAGAGGTCCCACTGGGAAACTTCCATAAAACTGCATCTTTAACGAAATCTGTTAACGTAGTAGTGGGTCCTTGGTTTACTAAAATCTAATAGAGGGATTATAATTCCTCACAGCCTCCCACATGCTGATCTATCATTTGACAAACTCAATGAGGGGAAAGCAAAGCTGAAAGTTAATGCCAAAGGAATTTTGTGTCTTAACTCTTAAGTTTTCTATGTTTTAGACATGCAATTAACCAACTGAAAAACACTAAAAATCCTCCCTTCATAACCTCCTGTCTTAACACTGTATTTTACCCGTATGTCTTCCTCTGTCCTGTGCCAGATTGTTGAACCTCGAGTCACTTTCCAGCACTTTTTTCTTATAGCCTTGTCCACGTCATAGACCTGTTTTTGCCTGAACCTTGCCTTAAGCCTTTTACTTGTCTACTAACTTTGCCTGTACTGTTTTTGCTTGCACGTTGTACCAAACCCTAAACTGTTAATTTTGCCTCACTGACCTGATTTGTCTGCCTTTAGTTCTTTTGTGGCTCGGGTGTGTTTCATGACAGGGATATCTATTTCAAGTCAATCTGGGCAACACCCCAGCAAAAGGCAGAACCAGTCAAGAAAAACTAGAATGTGATTGAGCAAATTTTCCAGTGTTGTCACTTTCTTCAAAGCCAGGCTGAGCCCCACAGACACTTCTCACTTTCAGCGCAACTAAGCCACACATGTAGCTGCTGCTACTCCTGAGAAGACTTCTGATAATCAGGTCAACTTGAGATCCAGAACAATCATTTTAGCTTAAGGCTTTACAGATGCATCTTCCTAATGATAGACATGTGACCTGATAAATCAAGCTGCTAACCTGTTCATGGCTAATAGAAGATTCAGCTCCGTTTTAAAGTGCTTTGGGTTAATACAGCCTCTGATCAGGCAAAACCATGGCAGACAGAGAGCAGGCTGAAGCACTTCTTTAGCCTGGATATTTGTCAAGTGTGTGTGTGGGCAGTGGACGATTACTTGTCTCATTTTCAGAGTCCAGGCGTCCAGGCTAGTCTGTTGGTGTCGGTCATTGTGACACACTACACATTACAAAATGACCAATTTTCATGGCTGATGGGCCTCAAAACCCTATGACCGCTGGGTTAACACTACTCAGAAAACACTATTGGAGGAGTTTGTCAAAACTTTAGTATTTGAAGGTGAGATCTATTTCTGAAGACATAAAGACTATACTACCCATGAGCACATGCAGCGACTGTCATAATGCTGCGTTTCAGTAACCTCGGAACTGGGAGTGACATCATCTCTGACTTATTGGCATTCCAGTTGAAGTTGGAAATAAACATGCCGATCTACCAGGCTATTGTTAGCTGTTATTAGCACGCCCTGCACTGTTGTATGAAGAATGTGATTATCACTATGGCAGCATTTTTGTAAATATAAGTCTAACAATACTATGTATACAGCTGATCTAGAGCGACACACCCCAGTCAGAAGTGCAAATAAATCGATTATTACAGGGGCTAAATAACTGTTCACACTGGGGGCATCCATCTTCAATTGTCAACTTGGGGGTGGCGAGGTTTCACCGAGTTCCCAGTAGGAAATTCCGACTTCGGGGGACGTTCCAGTTGCAGTTTCCTACTCGGAACCCTGAAATTCCTACTTCTGACTACAACTGGAACGCACCAAAGACGTGACCCAAAGCGTGTGTTTGTTGTGATGCTAATAAATGCAGCTTGGACCTTCCTCAGAACTCTGCATTGCTTTAAAACTTTTTTCAACAACTTACAGGATGCAAAGCAACGAGGTTATGTATCTCTTTCTAGTTATGTAATGGTAGTTTTTGATGTGTGACAAGTAATTTTTGGAAAACTTAGCATCATAGTTTTGTAGCCGGCTGTCCGACCCGACCACTTAGCTGACAAATAGCATTTATAGATAGCCTATTTTGATGCTATAAAACTCATCTTAAAGTGTGTATTTCGATCATATATCTAAAAGTGAGACTTTTTTGTAATTATTTAGAAACTCCTCACAGTCTCTTTAAGAAATTAGCTTAAAAGGGTGAAAAACAGTAAAAGTGAATCTCAGAGGAAAACATCTTGGAAGAAAAGTTTACTAATCACAAAAACCTTTTAGCCTTGATGTAATTAATAAAGATGATTTAATCACACAGCCTGTTGTTAAGTGTGATTAATGATTTGAATCAACTAACAGCGCTGACAACAGGAGCTTCAAACACTTAAATGTTTTATGTGTGTTGAAGAGTAAAACTAGCTTTGATAAATATTCATGTAATGTTGTTTACTTGTAGTAAATCAGGATTTATTAAAACCATAGTGTTTTTGTTAAGGGTTCTTTATCATTAGGGTGCTGGTTTGGCAGAGTGGTAAACAACACAGCAGTACCCATAGTTATGCTTCTGCTGGTGTCCCCTACCCGCTCTCTCTTGCCCCCTTCCCCAAAATATCCCCTATTTCCCTGTCCTTTCAATAAAGGCCCCAAAAATGATCTTTTAAAGAAAACCACTTTCTCTATTGAGGGTCACAAGCACAAACCAAATTGACTTGGTAGACAAATTCATGATCATAAGTGGGTCTGGACACAAGGGCAGCAGCAAGAACAATCACAATATTATGAACAAAGTAACAGCTACAATAACGGCAGAATGAAGTGGCCTCACTCAGGAATCAATTCAATAAAGAGTTGATTGCTGCAACGCACACACAGCTAATAAAGCATAAAAAATAATAACATTTTCCACTTTACCGTGATTTAGGACTTGACAGCCACTCACCTCTGAACAGCTCTATAAGTTCAGTGCAGCGTGAAGTCCTCCACAGTCCTCTACAGTTTCATTGCTTCATTATCGTTAGAGAAGGATTTCACTGATCCACTTGACCTCTGTCCCTCTCCTCCTCCCTGCCCTGTGCAAAGTTTTCAGGTTTGTTGCAGGATGAGTCTGTGCAGTCACATCAAGGATTATTGTGAGCGACACTAGAGAGGTCTGACACACTTACCTAGAGGCAGATCAGGCTTATAGTCGCAGTCACTGTGGGGAGTTTAGAAATAATCTATTAGAATGTACCAATTCCATTGAAGTTGAGACACTGTGTAATACATGAATAAAAACAGATTAAAGTGCTTTGCAATTCACTTTCCACCTTTATTTGATTGATGGGACTACACAGGTGAAATATTTAATGTTCAAACTGATAAACTTTACTCTTCTTTGCAAATATCCAGTCATTTTTAATTCTGTGCCAGCAACACATTCCAAAAAAGCTGCAACAGGACAAACAAAACACTTGGGAAGTTGAAGAATGCTTAAAAAAAGGCAGTTTGGAACATTCTCTGGTTGAACAGTTTAATTTGAAACAGGTGTCATGATTGTGTATAAAAGGAGCAGCCCTGAAAGGCGCAGTAAGGATGGGGCAAGTTTCCTGCTTTTTAAATATTTATTAACTTAACATTGCAAGGAATTCTGGGATATCATACCGTCCATAATATTATCAAAAGGTATAGAGGATATGGAGAAATATCTGCACATAAGCTGTGTGGCTGAAAACTAGCACGAAATGACAGCAGTGTTCTTTTTTATTCACAATTTTTGTCCACAATCATTTTTGCCCTGACAATAAATAGACAGTTTTAAATTAAAACATGTGCACATGGTCAAAAACTATAACTTACTTAAGTGGCATTTCGTCAACAAATAAAAACTAGACTAAAATGTTTGACAAAGACTAAATCCAATCAGACCTAATTTGGTCTAGAAGATAGCAGGGATGGGTTAGAATATATCCAATCACAGCTCCTTTGTGTTGTATGATAAGGTTGGATGAGTTAAGGGGGACATCCAATCACAGCTGCCTTAGCGTGGTGGTGATGGGATAAGTTGTGGAGCGATCCAATCAGCTGCTCTCTTTATGAATTGATTTATTCATGTAGAGCAAAAAATGTGACTGCGTTTCACACAAAAGTTTAATTTGTTTCTGTTCATTCAAACATTCAAACTTCACGAGAATTCAATAAAGAGTTGTTAGATGTTTCATTTTTTCCAAGTGTCAAACATGACTTCAGAAAGTCAAGGAAGCATAAAAATGACTCTCCCTTTACACTTCATATTGTAGTCTACTTAATTTACAGTTGATTTTTCCAACTAAAATGTTGGGAAATTTCATCAGCTGAACTAGACTAACATTTAACAATTTATAAGATTAAATTATGACTTAAACTAAAAGACATTTAACCCTTTAACTACCAGCTCAACTGTTTGGCAGAGATCAAAAATAAACTCAGGGATATTTAATGTTATATAAAATAGAACAAATCAAATCAAATCAAATCAAATCAAATCATTGTTTGAAAGTACAAACAAACCAAAAAACAGATATTTCCATGGTGTGGGATTCAAAGATTTAAAAGTTAAAAGTTGATTACATGATGACTAAAAATGCACAAATATTTGGGACAAAATCAATTAGAAAAAGTAGAAATATTGAAAATAAAATAGCCATTAAAATGACTTAAAATAGATGATACTGAGTTTGACAAACACACCAAGAAATGTATTTTGGTGAATAACTATATTATGTCATTAAAGGTAAGTATTTAAAATAATAAGCTTTAAGCTTTTCGAACCTTTAAATCCCACACAAAGAAAATATCAATTCTTTTGGTTTGTTTGCAGTTTTTTTCTGTATCTGAAATCACTGACAAAAACAAACACTCATGTGTTATTTTTTGACACATTAAATATTTCTGGATTGACCTCTGCCAAACAGTTGAGCTGGAAGTTATAGGGTTAAGGCAAAAGACTATAACTAAAACTAAATTAAAGATGCTGTCAAAACTGAATGATAGTGACCTATAATGCCTTAGGAGGTTCTACATTAAAAACTGACATTATCCTACAAAGGAAATGACAACATGGGCTCAAGAAGACGTCTCGGAAATATCATTAGTTAACAGTTTGTCACCCCTTACACCAGTGCAAGTCAAACTCAACTATGAAGAGTGAAAGCCATGTGTCAACACCCAGAAACACCACCAGCTCCTCTGAGCCCGAGCTTATAGAGGTGGACTGACACAAAGTGGAAAAGTGTGTTCTGGTCTGATGAGACCACATTACAAATTGTTTTTGGAAATATGGATGTTGTGTCCTCCAGGCTAAAAAGGAAAAGATCCATCAGACTGTCATCAGCACTCAGCTCAAAAGCCAGCATCTGTGATGGTATGGGGGTTTGTTAGTGCCCGTGGCTTGGGTAGCTTGCATATCTCTGAAGACATAGTTAATGCTGAAGGTACATACAGATTTGGATAAGCATATGCAGCCATCTAAGTGCTGTCTTTTTCAGAGATACCCTTTGCTTATTTCCCTACAATGATTAATAATCCCCAGAACACGACATGATGGATTGCTAGCATGCTAATCAGTGGCGTGGTCCACTGAGTGTTAAATAATGATGAGAATCTACAGAGTAATACGCACGTTATTACAACAGACTTTATAATAAGATAGAGAAGCAACTGCCCGGGAAAAAGGCCAAACTAATCGGAGCTCCCAAATCTCTCCTGGCTCTGGAGGAGATTTAGTGACAGTCATTATCAATCTGATGAATGTGATTTTCTTTCTGAGTAATGTTGTTTTGATAAGTTACTTGATAAAAAAAAAAAAAAATCAGTGGGTGTAATATCCTGATTAACAGCTTTGTTGATAAATAGGCTCCCTGCAGCTGAATTTGACGGACAGAATAGAGAGGAAAAGGCATTAAAAAAAACAGTGGAAAGCAACAACAAACTCACAGCATCTATTTCAGAGCATCACAAGAATCTGTATTTAAAGGATCTTCCACATTTTTATGTTGGTTAAATGTGTACTTTGGTCAGCGTGAAAAGCACATCGGTGGAGCCACTTAGATTTTTCCCCACTTTCCTTTACTGGTCCATGACTGTTGGGACCTGCCCACTGTTGTGGATCAAATGTGATCCCCCGCTGTGATGTGTGTACAATAAGGTAGTGACTGGTTTTTGCTTACACTACATTAAGTGGGCTACACACATGAAGATTATTGGGCTGGTTTTATCCCGACTCTTCCCCTTCCAATGAAGGACAGCAAACACCAGATCCTCTAATGTCTTATAAGATCATCCTGTAAAATGATCCTGTGGTGTGGTGTGATGAGTGAATTTGTCCTAATAACTGTCTCTGAGACGGGTCAGGCCAACAGTCATAAATATTAGGTTTGCGTAATATTTCATATTTAGATTTTTGGTTGTAAGTATGTTTTTTTGGGCATTTTGTGCCTTTATTGATAGGAGAGAGACAGTGGATAGGCTTGTTAAAGGAGCTGATAGAGCAGGGGAAGACACCCTGCAAACTGGTCGCAGGCTGGATTTGAATCCAGACCAGCAGAAGCATGTACATGGGATGTGCATGGTTGCCAACCACTCCACCAAACCAGCACCCCAGGTTGTAAGTATTAACATTGTTTAATATTTATGACCAAAAATCATGTGCATGGGGAAAACCAATGACCCCCGACCGAGTCATGACTCCATGTTGTGATGTGGAACAGAAAGTAGCCAATCAAAAAGGAAGTTGTGGACAGACATATCATGTTAGACATATATGTTTATGTTTGTTGCTATGTTTCTTCTTCTTCTTCTTCTTCTTCTTCGTTTTTGTTATTTGATCACACCATTCTGGGTCTGTGGTGAGACAGAATCATTAAGTGTGTGGTGTACCATTGGCTGGAATTTGGCCGGAGATTCAACTAGAAGGAGAAGAATGAAGCTGCAGCATCTTCTCGAGTGGGGTGAGCTATTTGAAACTACTAATCTTTTCTAGTTACCTTTAAAAAAAAGTGAATATTTAGAAAAAAATGGAGGTGCTTTACCTTAGCTTAAAAAAAAGGGAAAAATTGGGCAACAAATTGATGCTATTCCTCAGAGGATATGTTCATAAGAGGCTACTTCAGAGTGGAGGCCTTACTAAAGAGATTTTTGGCGTTTTAAGTAGGCCATAATTAGGCATTTAATGGATAAAGCTGACTCTATCAAAATTCTGAAGCAATGATAAAGACATAACATGTTTTCAGTCAAAGTGTTCTTTTAAAAGTGCATAAAGAAGCCAGATATAACAACTGCAGAGTATGCTCATCCAAACATAAGCCGAGGAAGATCATATTCTGTATTAAAACCTGTTTGTTGAGCACTGTGCAGCTCAAAGGGCAAACAGCTGTCAGGGACACTTGGCCAAGAGTCAATTAAATCTGCAGGAAACCAGATCGATCCCATTCATGCTCTCTCATGTTTTACCCTAACATCAGCTTGTTTCTCCATCTCTCTCCTCACCTCCTCCACTCCGCACTCCCGCTGTGCAATTTCAGAACTCTTCACCTCCTCCTGAATGGTGTTGACTTTTCCTCTCACTTTCCACCCCTGAAAACACTCTGCTGAGGAGGGACATGCTGTGACAACTCTGTAATCAGGAGCGTTCATTGGGGAAACAGAAGAGGGAATTGTGAGAATTGCAGCATGTCTGTGGGGAGGGTGATGGAAGCAGAGGGAGAGCGAACAGGTGTCATCAGCAGGTGCATCAGAGGCAAGGTCACAGTCTGAGGTCTGCTCACAAACACTTTGCTTCCATGATTGTACATTTATGAAAGTGAAGAAAACTGGTAGTAAGTTTGTTTATATGCCATCTCTGTGGTGCCTAATGTTTGACAATTTCTCCATTCAGTAAAACATTTGTACAAAATGTGCCTCATGCACAGTAAGAGACAAACCTACTTTAACCTTACAAAGACTTCGGCTTGCATAGATGTCTTTTTTGTAATATTTTTTTAATAATGAGTCAAATTCTGCATTGACCTGGTAGACCAATCATACAAGACTTTCAACATTTGTGCATCTCTCTAATGAAGTAAAATAGTCAAGACTTTATTTTTCTTCAATCTGAACTGGAGAGGCCAAAAGGGTGACATAATGTGAAACACTTCCAACTTTATTTTTTACCTTTATTGTAGGATAAAAAAGTATGGTAGCCACAGCAGCGGTCGAAAAAGCTGGAAAAGTAGAAGCATAAACAAGTTGTTAGCCTTTGTCAAAAGCTTAAATACCCAAAGTTCAAAACAAAAAATTAACCAGCACTCTATTTTTTAAATAAATTCTTTCATATATTCATGTAATTCTTTAACTACATTTAATTCAAAGCCATCAAAAAAAAAAATCAAACTTATATATAATTACTGATAGGGGAATAAAATTTAATGACAAGTTCAGGTCATAAGTGAAGTTCAATCAATACAGATAAATATTCAGGTGATATTTCAATGAATTTTGAATTATACTGTATTTAGTTAACTGACCTCATAACAAACAAAACTTAATTTAGAAAAAAAATCTCAAATCAAAGTCTATTCATACTAGTGATAGAAATAAACTTAAGTTAAAAAATTTCCCCTCTTCTTTTATTAGACTTAACATTTAATTCACTGTTTTATAATGTTATAAACTTAATATATTACAACCTTAATAGTGATTAAGTAATTACTTTAAGCCCATCCAAACGTATCCCTTAATATTTCAAAACATTTAACTTGTTTGATTTAAGCTTCCAACACTTTCAAATTTATCTAGAAGGAGGGGTGCTGGTTTGGTGGAGTGATTAGCAAACAGGCACCCTATGCACTTGCTTCTGCCGGTCCGGGTTCGAGTCCTGCCTGTGACCAGTATGCAGAGTGTCTTCCCCTACTTTCTCTCCCCCTTTCACAAGTCTATCCACTGTCTCCTATCAGTAAAGGCACAAAGTACCCAAAAATACATTAAAAAAATTTATCTGAAAGGAAAACCTGCTTTTTTTATTAAGTTCAATTTAACTTATTTTCAACCGAAAAACTTCCACAGAATAACTATAATTAAGGCAGTTCATTTTAAAAGTTTATCATTTATATTTAATTTGCTTTAAACTTTTTTTCAAACTAAATAAATCATATAGAACACACACTAAATGACTAACCAATGCACCTCTTATCCTTAAATGTTTAATAAAATTCACTTTCAGGGGGTTTAACAGCTACTGGTTCTGGATGCAGATACTACATGCCTGAGAACTGCTTAGCAATTTTTATCAAGGTCAATGCAAAATCAAAAACTTGAAAAATTTAGTATAAGTTACCATCAGATACAATGGAGACAATGTTTAACACATACCAGCAGTGTCTCTGGTCCTCTCCACCATTAGACTATACTTCAACCCCTTTCCTTCTGGAGGTCTTCATGTTTGGACTCTCAAACTCTGAAGACCGATCAGTAGTCTGAGCTGAGGCCATTGACTGCTCCAGGACCAGCTGCTTCAACTGGGACGACTTCCTTGGTCAGATTTAAGTCCTGCTTTTCACAGTGCTGCCCTCTGGTGGTCAACAAATTCGTCTAAACATATTAAGTTCAGTAACTTTGAAGATAAAAATGTTATACAAAAGAGCAAGAGAAAATAATTCACAAATAGAGAGGAAGAAAAGGAGTAAAGAGGAGAGAAAACAAAAATGAAGTCCCTTCCTTTTGTGAGTTGACTTCACAAGGACACTCCTTGAGCAGCATTCAAGTTTTTGTCAACTTTGTCGACTTAAGGAAACAGCGAGCACATCGTGCTACACAGAGCTAAGTTAATGTCAGATGGGGAACGTTGATGTTTGTCAAGGAGGTTGAAAAATGTTATTCATGCTCAATAATTTCCAACATTCGATCCACTGCACTTGTAAACAACAGTAACAGCTGACCCTGCTTATCTTCACTATGCTCCGTTACAGCTGCATTAATCTCTTTCGGCTCCTGTTGCTTCCTCTTCAGGACTGGACTCCTTTTGGGGACAGCCATCCTTTAGGAATCATGTTAAAATATTAAGACCAACTGTAGCTTCAGATAGTTAAATGGTACATGCCTCTGTTTTATATGGCGTTGGTTGTGTATTGTAGCTACACGTTTGTACAATGTTTGGTACAATGATCTGTTAAGCCAGTTCCTCTAAGTTGGCCACACTGCCCATGTGTTATATCTACATTTAAAGGGATGCGGCAACTTGTTTTTCTTTTTGTCTTATCTTAGTCCAGAGTCCATGATAAGCAGATAGCCACCATTACTTTGACTATGTGTGCAGTAACAAGGAAGAGACAGGCAGAGCTCGCCCACTGCTGATTAGCTTCGATCAAACACTGGGTGTCATAGGGCATTTTTAGCCTGCCACTGCCTACAGTCATCAGATAAACTCTAAACAGTCCTGTGTGCTCGTTATGACTCTGATTTTTACTGCGTTATGTTACATTATCTTTTACTATCATCGTATTACCTTCTTCTACACCTAAAAAGGAGCTCTATTTTGTTGACCTACTTTCGTGGTAGTTTTCAGTAGAGACGTCAAGTTCGCTAACGAGTCCAGTCTTTTGAACAGCTCTTTTAAGTGAAGATGAGAACCAATTACGCAGTTGTGAGAGAGCTTTTTGCAAGTCATTCCCAAACGTGCAGGCAATCTGCACTTACGATTACCCCCAAACAAATGGTTCACTCACAACTAAGAATTGGTTCTCATCAATCACTTATAAGAGTCATTCAGAAGACTCAACTTGTTTGTGAATGATGTGCCACTAAGTAGGTCAACAATACTAAGCCTCTGTTTAGGAGTAGAAGTGATAAGATGATAGTAGAAGACAATGCCAGATAAGGCGTTAAAAAACGAGCCACAACAAGTCCACAGTACTGTTAGGGTTGCTGAAGAGTTTACCTGATGACTGTAGGCTGAAGCAGGCTAACACTACCCACTGACTCACAAATAATTAGCGGCAGGCAAGCCCGTCTATCTGTTACTGCATGCACAGTCAACATAATGGTGTCTATCTACTTGTCTTCGCCTCTGGGGTGTCAAATCCCTTAAAATACACCCACGATTAGTCAGGGGGCAGCTGGGAAATCGTTTCACACAACCAGCAGAATGTTTCTCTCAACTTTCAGTATGTCAATCTACATCGAACACAGCAAAACCCTGGGACCCTGGGAAAGTACTTTTTTCTGAGATGTTAATTTCTCAGTGCTGGTCAATGTCTGCTACTATACTATGATGTATATACTGTATGTATTAAATAAGAACCATCACACTACAGCTTTGGGGTCCATTTTCTGATTGTTGCATGTAATCAGAAAACAAGGGTAGATGGGTGGTGGGCATCAAAGCTTAAATGTCCTTCTATTATATGCCAGCATATGTTTGTTTGCAAGATTAAGCAAAAGCAACTGAACAGATTTTGCTGATATTTTCAAGAGATGTTGGTGATGGCTCAACTTAAATATGATTAGATATTGGTGGTGATCTAGATAAGCCCATTAGTGAACAATTATTTTTGCTAAATAACTGTCGAACCAATAATATCAACATGATTCTGAGTGTTAGCTGTTTGTTTACAGGGTCAAGGAAACATATTTTGATGGTAACTTTATCATAGAACTATTTCTTATATGTAACAGCAATGTATGAGCGATTTTGGCAGAGGTTTGCACTCTCCCAGTGCTTTCTAGTTTTTTTTTCGACTTCTGTCAAAAATCCGAATGATTATTCCAAATGTCCAAAAACGTTGAAAATTTGCCCCTCTAAGAGCTACAGATTGAAGTGCACTTCCTTGTGTAGAACACTGGGAGTCAACAGTCATTAATAAATCGACTCAAAATCGACTTGTCAGTAAAAGGTTGAGAAAAAAATCATGGATTCAAATCACAATTCAGTAGAGCACAGCGTTGCTCATTTCTTCCTCACATATTCCATGAAAAGTGTGCATATGGAGATGCTCTGAATTATGACATAACAGTTCGACTTCATTTAAATGAAGTTCTGCACTTAGCCATGCAGATGTTTTATGCAGCTGGCTGTGGCTCATCTGAGGTTTCCGTGGTTCTAGCATTAAAACTGGGTCTGCAACCGTGATTAACATTTTAAATCCAGAAACCCAAATGAGAAATCCTGCCTCATGCAGGAACCCAAAACACTTTACCACTCCAGCTTTATGGGGACTCACCAGATGTTGGCTAAGTAAACACACTGGGGTCAGATCCATTAGACAAACTGTAAAACTGTGTAGGCTAAATGAGTTAATCCGACTCCCCACTGACATCTATGATTACACCTACAGGATAAGAGAACACAAGTGTGCTTTCTGTTTACATTTTCATGTTTCTTGGGGTTTATTCTGACTAAAGGTCTCAAAATGAGAGGAAAAGATTATCTGATAGAAGGAGTGATGTTTATGTTTCACAAAGGCAGGCTTTATGTGAGCAGGGTATTGTCCTGGGTTCAATAGGAAAGCCAAAACAAAGAAAATGGACGTCATAAGAGAGTGAATGGAGGGAAAAATATAAGAATAAAAGGGTGTAAAAGTGAGCTGATGGGAGGGAATGTCAGGGTGGACGAGGTTATGACCTTAAAGGGGAAGTAGTGTGAGTATGGCAGAGAAGGGTAAGTATGGTGGTGATATCTCACAGTATACGTGAACAAAATCCAAACAGGTATTTAATAAATGTTGGTGGCATGTCAAACTCATTTTCTTAAGCAGCAGAGGGGGCTATCTGTTCGGTTTCAATTGGAAAACGTAAGGTAGATCGTTTTTTGGGAATGGTAGACAGAAGTTAGGTTTAGAATTTCTCTCACTCTGTTGTAGGAGTGATCAGGAAAGCTGACCTCTTTAAATAGTCGTGAAAGACATATGAACATTACATACAGAGAGGATTAGGGCAACTGAAAAAAAAAAGTTTATTTTGGGTTGAAAAAAATGTTTTAAGTCTCTGAAAAAAGTCAGAATTTTAAGAAAAGGTAGACTTCTGAGATAACATTTAGGGTTATGGTTAGATTCAGATCCCAGTCAGAAATCTGACTTTAATCTCTTAATTTTTCTTTTGTCCAAGAATTCCCACTGGAAGTATTTTGCTCCATTGGTGAGTACTGAGTACAGATACATCATTCACACCTAGCATGTGAATGTCATGCACTTCTGGCTCATCTCCCTTTCCACGCATATCAACCTAACAATGAGCCTCTATTTAAAAGCTAAGGGAGAACCACAGTAAATCTCCCCAAAAGGTACCTGATTTATATAATCTGTAATCAGGCAGGTCTGTCTCGCAAAGCTCAAATCTACAATGACTGTGAGTGCCCACAGCTGGGTGGCAAAATCTGCATACTTTCGAGCAGGAAGAAGTGGGATCTACAAGTGAGACGACAGCAGGAAGTGACCGCTGATACAGAGATTAGCATAGATGCTAACATTAACATTTTGTATTTTAATCAGATCTTGACTGCATTACTTTATTGAAAAAAACAAACAAACAACAATGAAAGCACTTCTTGATATAAAAGATATTCGTGATCCAGTTCCAACATGTTTTTAAGGGAGTAAAAACTCGCTCAGTTGCTGTATACTAAACCACAGCAGCATTAGAGGGAGAAGTATGTTTGCTAACAGCTCCAGTAGCATTTGTATCAGATCTGGATCACATTGTAGTAAAAGAAAAACAAATAGCAAAGCTACAATTCCTCTATAGAAAGGATACTTTCGCTACTCTTCCATCATGTTTTGATGACAGTTTGATCTACGTAGTGGCATACATTTTAGATTTGACTTATGGCAGTAGTGCCAGCCTACTACATTATCTGGATGGCCCGTAACTGACGCTTTCAATTCTACTCATTCCCAAATGTCTTCTAAAGGCTCTTTCCCAGTTGGATTAGTGAAATATACATTACAAAACCATCAGGCACAAAAAAGAAGAATCAAAGGGAAGTCCCTATATTTTCTGTGACATATTGTGCTGTGGACAGAGATACCAGCTGAGTTAAGGGCTCCCTTTGTGCCATTATCTGCCTGTTTAGGCTGAGAAACACAAACACAGCCTCTTGTCTTAGGACCTTCTTAGCTTTCCAGTCTGAACGCTCTGACTTGATAACAAGCATCGCTGCTGTAAAACACTTTCAGTGTGAAACAACCCTTGGACTTTTAGCTTCAATCAATCAATCAAATTTTATTTGTATAGCACTTTTCGTAAAAAAAAAAATTGTTGCACAAAGTGCTTCACATAGAAATGAAGAAACAAAATAAATGCAAATAAATAAAAAGTAGAAAATTGAATACAATTAAAAATACAACCGACCACCCTCACAATCCACATACAGCACACCTACTCACTTACATACTCACATACAAAGACATGAGGAAGAGATTCTAATAGAACTCATAATGAGAGGTTTGAGGAAACGCCATCTTCAAGGAGAAATGAAGAAATACTGGATATAAGACTAAAAGAACAATAAAAAATTCCTGGTAAGAAAGTACATTCAGTTACAATAAATAAGCATTCTATTGGACAATAAATAGGCAAAAAAATACAATATAAAATAATGTTAAAATGAGATTAAATGTACTGAAGTAAGATAGTGGAAAGAAAATCAATGAATGGATAAAAAAGTTCCGAACAATAAATCTGAGCTGAATTTGAGCTATAAAACATATAAAGAGGGATAAAATGAATATATAAATAAGAAAAATTATAATAATATATATAATCAGCGAAAAGCCAGACTAAAAAGGCAGGTCTTGAGTTTGCATTTTATAAATATAAAGAATAGGTCCCACTCTCAGGTCTTCAGGTAGACTGTGCCACAGGTCAGGATCATAGTATTGAAGAGAAGCTTCACGGTTAATGTTAAGTTCTAGCCTTTCGTACTATAAAAGGCTGATACCTGAAGACCTGTGGGCTCAACTGGGTTCATAGGGTAAAGCAAATTGGATAAATAAAAAGTAGCAAGACCATTCATGGATTTAAAAACTAATAAAAGAACCTTAAAATCAAATTCTAAAAGATGAAGGTAGCCGATGCAGAGACTTCAAACCTGTTTGAGAAGAAATTTTTAAAAAGGTGAAGGAAGAAACAGAGGGAGATTTTTCTTCATGATGGAGGATATATAGCAAGATTACTGACACAAACATTATTTCTTTACAAAAAAAAACAATCAAAAGTGCATTATGCTTAACAAAACTAGTCTTGTACCTGCCATTATCTGTGTTTTATTACTTGATTAATATTTCCTCTCCCATTTTGCTCTTTCCTCCATAACCCCTCAACTCAACCTGGCTCTCTCTGCCCATCCTTTTCAAACATCCGTGCTATCCTCATTTTCCCGTTTAATTTTCTCCCTCAGTTTTATCGCCTTTTTCTCGCGCTCCTTGCTCGCTGCATCATTTTCCTCTCTCTCTCTATCTATACCACATCCCTCTGTCTCTCTTTCACTCTCTGACCCAGAGGGCCGTGTTTTGCCGAAATCCAATCCTCTCTCCTTTTTTTAAAACCTGCTGTTCCATTTCACTCCCATTTTGTCACACTGCAGTGCACACACAATACCCGCTCCTCCCTCATTCCAGCCCCTCTCTCTCTCGACAAACACACATCAGGCACACACACATTTGCAGGGGGCATACTCAGACACATAATGCATACACTCAGCAGACAAACAGGAGGATATACTGAGGTAAAGAGGCTTAATTAAGCCATCAATCAAATTTCACACGCTTGGTTGGACTCTCACACACAGAACCCTTGCAAAGCTCACACCCGTCCTTGTAGTCCTGTGGCCATCCATCACAGCTTCACTGACTTCGCTCAACCTCCACTCACAACCAATCACACAGAGGTTAGGGACTGAGTGCTGCTGAGTGTGTGTTTGTGTGTGAGAGAGGGACGACCACCATTTGCTTTGGGGAACAGACACCAAAGCGTTTCATGCCTGTAAAGCCCGCCTCAGCAGATCTGAGTAACTGGCAGAGCGAGCAGAGTGAACCGTGATCTGTATTGTTTACTGTTGAGCAGTTGTGACTGCTGATAACGTGCTCTGAAACACACACACACACACACACATAGTAAACTAACTCCCATGTTAGTGTTTTGGCAATAATATTTCATTTTTGCACATTTAGTAAATCAGTGATGGAGAAGTTTTCAAGACCATTAAAGCTGTTATGGTTCTTTTTCTTAATATAGTTTTTTTATGTGGACACGCACTGTCAGTTGTAAATGATTGATTAATAAACAATCAGAAATGTTTGCATAATGGTCCATGGCCATTTTTGTAGTTCTTATCAACAATTTGTTAGCAACCGTAATTGTTTTCACACAAGACTTTAAAATTCAAGAAGCGGGACAACCTCTAATGCATTTTATGATTTCAAATTAAACATACAAATCTTGTGTGTGTTCATTATAAAACTCATTTAAAGTATTTCTCCAAAAAGGCTATTCTTTAAGGCCAGGTACTTTTAGCCTTGGCAACTAGGAAGTGCTAATTGCTAAATCACTTCCTTGTCTTTGGACTTCTCCTGCTCCAGTCTTTATAGTTGTAGACCAGCTATCACAGGGAAGAAGGGTGGGGGATCCCAAACAAACATGGCCCAGAATCTAAGGTCACCATGGGCCTGTTTCTTGACCCAAACAAAGATATTCATGAGGACTCACTCTGTTTTCATAAGCTGCTTTATGGTGACATTTAGGAACGCTGTCAGCAGCAAGTCACCAGTTGACACAGTTATTAACCCTGAACGGCAGAGGTGTAGGATTTACAACAAGATCTGTAACATTTATACAGTGCTGACTGTGTGTCGTCCATCAATCACAAGTCTGAGCTGAAATGATGCTTTTACTGATTACTGAAGGATAATTATCAGTCCTGACCTGTGGGTCTAAAAAAACATAAAGTTGACATAAAATCTGAATACTTTAATGCTGACAACCCTAGTGTCCCAAGCACCATACTTGCAAATGCGAACCACAACTGCTATTAAAAATGATTCAAATAACATTTAATTGTCTTCATCTTTAATAAATAAGATACAAAGATACATTCAGGAAACAACTGATAAACAAAATGTTCAAATGCTCTCATATATGGTTTGACATATAAATATGTAGTGCATTAGATGATGGGAGATCTTAATTACATGCCTAAAATTGAGGTATCAAGACTTTCTCCAGCCTGAGATCAAACAATATTATGGTTTATCTCACTAAAGGTGTTTCAGACTGTTTAACTGTCAAGTCAAAAAAGGGAAGAGAGTGTTAGTGCTGTAGCTAAGCAAAACAGCAGACCACTATGAAGTCAATTATTTACCGACTGTTTCCTCCATGTCTGCTGCTTTGTCTTGGAACAAATTATGCAGATGATAATAATATGAAGTGGCTGCCTGTGTAAGATTTTTGGTCTCCAAGCTAAGGTGCTTAATTAGAAAATGATAGTGTCTGTATCAGAGAGTGACATTTTGAAGTGTTAATAATTTGTTCAGTTATTTGCTGCCCCAGCCAAATCTACTTTTTTATGACATTATCTTCCCCTGAGGCTAACAACACTCGACAAAAGCCTTCAGTCATTAATGTCTTAATGTGCCTGCCTTCTTTAAAATGATGCCTTTCATCGTTGTTTGAGAAAGAGAGCAGCTCCGGTCTGAATCCATTGGTTGGAGTTGGCTCCACAGGGGAGACTGATGTGTGTGACAACCTTCACCCTCTCTGAGCTCATATACAGCGGCAGCCAGATGTTGTCCTCTGATGAGGTGGAGTCGGCAGAGGACTTCTAAAGATGAAACACAAAATATTGAGAAATACACACATGTCCATATACAGCAGATTGTTTTGACAGTATTAAAATAATAATAGAGAATGAACAGCAGATGTTTACTGGCTTGTTGAACAATAAATGAACGATCAAAGTCACTTAAATCACCTTTTGTCCTTGTTATGATGCTCAGTCAGAACTGCAGCAGGTCATCTTGACCATGTCTACATACCCAGGGGGAGTGAGTTGCTGACATGTGGTTGGCTAATGAGCTATTTCCTTCATCAGCAGCAGATAAATACTGTTTCTAATAGAGCACTAGTGACTGTACTAGCCACTTACAATAACAACGATAGAGCAAATTTCAATCAATTCTACTCCAGCAAGTATACTTGGCACAAAAAGTAATTAGACCAGTTTTTGGTGGAATATTTCTTTGTTGTAGCATTACAGCTTGGTAAAAAAAAATCTTTACGTTAGAAAAGTATGTTTATTTCCCTTTTAAATGGCCAAGGGACATGTGAGTGATCAGCAGTGCAGAGTATCTGGATTTTTTGTAAAAAAATCTGCAGACTGTTCTCTTCCAATACCAAACCGCTTATTCTGCTGCAGCTCTTGACTCTGGTTTTGAGCTTTTGTTAACCCTAAGCACTGACAAGCAGGTGCCTGATTGGTACTTGCTTATCAGCACCAGTGAGCATGAGCCCTGCTACAGTGGTCATCTGATGACATACTGGCATGCCACCATTGACTAATCTGGACCTACGAACTGAGCAACTTCAAAGTGGTGCACCTTAAATTCATGCTGCTGTGTTATCTGCAGTAGGCCCAAACACCATCAGTAGACTGAAGGCCAAATTCACTATAATAGGGGAAGTCAGAAACAGGCCATGAAGTGGGCGTCCCAAGAAGATGGCACCCCCAAGAGACTGTTTCTTCACCCTGTTAACACAGGACTGTAGGCAGTCCTTCACAGATTTGCAGGACAATGTGGTCGGTGGCTCTCTGCACGGATAGTCCAAAACAGACTGCATGCAGTCAATCTCTGCTCTCTTGGGGCTGCCAGGAAGCATGCTGGTTTTGGCAACATGGGCACTGGAACCTGAACATTTGGAGGACTGTTATGTTCAGTGATGAGTCCAGATTTTTTATGTGCGCAACCCACATACTCAGCTCTGCTGCTCCACCTACAAAGGCATGTTGCTTACAACGTGGCACCATTTAAAATGGAAATCATAGGCACTCCAATGGTATAAGATTTACTGCCAACAAAAAAATCAGACACACATTTGTCATGTAATCACGATGGCTTCCCTGCATTTTATACTGAAATACTGATCCCACAGGATACAGTATTAACAGCTTTTTACTTTAGCAATAGACATTACAAGTGTTCCTTTACACCAGATGTTGGTTTGAGGCAGGACAGGCAAAGTTATTTATATATAGTACTTTTTATGCACAATGACAATCAACACGAATTCACAAAAAATAGAGAAAGACAGAAAGCAAATTTAGAACCATAAAAAAATCTGCTGGATAAAAATAGTACAACCCAGAGTATCACTTACTGTAAAAAACAAGGCAATAGGACAAAAGTAAAAACTAACTGGAGAGTCTTTAGCTTGGATTAAAAAGTAGAAAACACTATTTCCAATCTTAACTCTAAAGGATAACAGGCATACAGTCAGGGACGAGAAATTAAAACTGAACCAGCCAACTGAAGAAATCTGAAAGCTTCATACAGGGTAAGAAGGTCTGATGGGTAACCGGGACCCCTGTTTAGTGATTTATGGACAAGTCAGATCACATTGAGCTGTTCCTTGAGACACTGGAAGTCAACACAAGGATTTGAAAACTGACATGCTGATATTTCTTTGTCCTTGTCAGTACCCTGACAGCAGCATTCTGTTTGTGCTTTAGTTGTCTCTCTTTAAAACTCAAAAATCCATTGCAAGGCTAGCCTGCAAGAGATAATGTACAGTCTGTCCCAATAATCTATTTCTGTGCCAAAGTTTGTGGAAGAAAAATCTTATATCCTGCAAGTCTACAGAAATACAGGAGTCAAATGTTCTATGTCAAGGAATACATGCATTTTATTTGATACACGTACCTGTGGCACCCAGGCCATGTAACAAGTGGGTACAGCTGACACACTGGGAGAGTCGTGCTGATTCTCACAAAGATGGACACCATCAAAACCACACCCCTCCAACTGAAGGCCTCCAACCTGGAAAACAAAGACTTTAAGGATATGTCCACATGTAGGCAGGTATCTAAAGAAACTGAGGCTCTCTCGCTTCTGCTTCTCAATGGGGATGGACGCTTTTCTTTTTGCTCCCTGCCCTTATCTACCTTGCTGTGCAGTCTGTGTCTATTGCAGCCTCTCTCTGCATTTCTTTCCGAAATCTAAAATCATGGAATTAATCAGCTGGTCTCTCAACGCCATTGGCCAAATTTTCTCGACGAGAGGAGCGGGTAAAGGAGAACCCACCTGTCCCGATGGTACTACTGTACCCGGCTGGGGACACAATGGACTCCTGGGAGAAGTGGAGGATCGTGTGCCTGTCGATTCTGTCCGTCGAGGACGTGGAAGATGCCTGCATAATTTGATTTATGATAACAGGTTTCTTGCTGTTTGGAGTTAGCAGTTTCCTGATCTATCACGCAGGTAAGAAGACGATGGCAGCACTTTTGGCTTTTGAGAAGCTACCCGTCATGACTGAAGGAATGTGCAGGGCTGTCAACACTCAGACTCAAGCGATTTGTGAGCTCAATCGCAAGCTTGATGCCTTTCTCCAACTCGTTCGCAAGCAGGACAACACCTTGGAGAAGTTGACAGCTCGGCTCGGCTGAATGGGCCCACGGATTCGGAACACCATCGTGAGAGACCAAAAGACTTACAAAGGCTGATAGAAAATTACAGTTGGTCTGACCCAAACTATTCCTTATCTCTATCTGTTTTGAGCAGACATATCTACTCTTCTGGAATGTTTTGCTAACAGAGACTCGATCCCCCCACTCAACTCCCTCATCCTGTGAACTTTGCTCTGGAACAGAAACTCTCTCTCTCAAGGCCATACAGTCATCTTATTGGACAATAGAGACTTTGTGAGGTCTGAGCTAAGACAAGGTCACTGTCTCTCTTCAAATCAATGCCCGAGCTGGCTGCCCCCCCACCCCCACCCCATGTGCTTGTCTCTGTGTTTGTTGTTCTCTCATGTGTTGAGGTGTTTTTTTCCAATCCTACACTGTGCTCCCCTGACAGGTGCCTAGTTTGGATTTTTTTTTTTACCCCTCTCCTTCCTCTTGCTTTCCTTGCTGCAAGCACTTTGAGTTACATATGTTGCAGGAAAAGTCCTATATAAATAAAGTTTGATTGACTGATTGATTGATTCTCTGTGCATCTTGGCACTCTGTCCACATCTGAACAGTTTTTTAAGTCACTAAAAAATACATTTTTTGGAAAACTTCAGCCAAGTTAAGGACTTTAACAAATACATCTATAGGTTTCTCCATGGGAAAATGAGAGAGAAGTGACTGAGATGAAGGGAGGAAGAAAAGGTGAGGGTGACTATGAATGACCAATATGTTGTCAATAAAAAGGAGAAAATAAGTAGCAAATTAAACAATATGAAAAGATATCAAAGCAATAAAAGGCAATGATACCCCAGTTATTTAGGGCTAGGCTAGGAAATCTGCGATAAAAACTGGACGGATGAGAGCTTGCTGTCTGACAGAATCAACATGCCAAGTAAACGCAAAAGATGAGGTTGTTAGGAGGGGACTTTTTTTTTCCTGTCATCTGTCACATCCTGTATCTTTATGGTATCATTATACATTTGAATTAAAGTGATTAGACTACTCTGATTACTTGGCATTTTTAAAAGGCTTAATCATTTTGAGTCCATAAGCAAAGTAAAGCCAAGTAGACTCACAACCAACCAAAGCAGGCTCTCTATGTCGAGTACAAGTTATTGTCAGAATGTGGAAAACTGTCCTATCTCGCTCTGCAAGAACATCCTTGAAAAAATTCCTGGATCCACATCCAATCAGCACAAAACTCTCATCGCTACTCCTTTGTGCCATGACCAACACTCCCTGAAAATGTCATTACGGTCTGTTGAGAACTTATTGAATTACTAGCAAAAGAGTAGAAAACTGCCATATCAATGTTAGCATATTATTACAAATTCCTAAATCTGTTTCAGATTTCAGATCACCAAATAAATTTACAAACAAACAAACTAACTAACAAATGCCGGCAAAATATAATTGCTTGGCAGGGGTAATCAGTATCAGTTAAGGTAAATGATGGGCATCAGCAGCAAGAGGCCAAATCTGGATCTGAAAAAAAGTACCATGAGTAACATGGAAAGTTAGACAAAGAGATAAAGGAAAAATGAGACAATCACTGTCTGACCCTGACTGGCTGCACTTTAAGGACACTGTACATAACAAAGTGTGTACATGAGTAAATTCAGTCCATTGACTCAGGGATTTTCCACAGAAGGCCAGACAATGAAGGGAACTCTGGCGTCAAGTCAGAGTTACACAGAAAACTCCTAAATCACCATAATCTGGGTGAGTAAAAGCAAGCTAGTGGAAATCCAGAGAAGCTGTGTATTTGTATGTGTATTTGTGTGGATGTGTGTGTTTGTGTAAGAGAGCTGATTGCTCCACAATTATCCCTTTCTCTCTCTCTGTCAGATGTCGGAGTATTTCCCTTCCCTCCCTGCAGCTGCAGCCTCTTTTCAAGCATCCACACCCTTTTCCTCTCTCTCTTTTTACATCTGAACTAAGTGCAAGTCAAGCTGTGCGTATTCTCTGGCATGTCAGAAGAGATACAAAGGCTGGGAAGTCTGAAAACTGTTCACAGCACAATCATATCACTTTTATATCAATGGAGGGGGAACAAAGAGGATGAGAGCAGTATTGTACACTTTGAATGCTTTGAGTTGTTGAAATTGTTTGAATTTGTGCCAATCAAATGTTTCTGAAAGGCGCAGGAGACTGGAGATGACTGTTCTAAATGGCAGCTGACTTCTCTCTAATCGGGATGCAACTAACTCTTGGCTTTCTGTCTAACTTCTTTTCTGCACTTTTTTTGGGTGTCTGCCTCTTTATCTGCATCTGTATTCTATTCCTGCAGTCTTTCACTTCATTATATTCCAATTACCACTGAGCCAGAGTCTGCTTCATCAGGAGCACCAGCTTTCTGCATCAGGATAGGAGCGGTGTGAGTGTGCTCATGCATGATTTGAAGATTGATGTGTGCTTGATTTAAAAGTACCTTGACTTGGAGCTTAGCATGCGCAATGGGACTCCTCCATGATGAAACAAACACCAGACTGTCCATAGAACAACACATGGACCTGAAATAGAACAGAGTCTTGTAACAGGCCTTTGAATGCAGGCTTTTCCTGTCTCACATAAAGCCAAAAGTCATCCAGGGTTACCTGGCTGTTTCCTGTCTCAAAGCATTGAGGAAGGTGTCAGGGTGGAACAGCTCAGAGAGATCCAGGGTGTCTGATAGAAGTGCCTGTCTGCCAGCACGCTCCACCCAACTCTGAAAATACAAAAGACAAAAACACTCAGTGACGCACGCAGGCAGATATGTGGTTAATTAACCAAAAAAGATTTAAAAAATAACAACACTCCAAGGGGAGACACAATTTAGGCATAAAATCATTTCACACAAGAGTAAAGCAAATAGTGTAGAGGAAGATAATGAAAATCAACACATTTGTTTTCAGTTTAACTGCTGAAATGTGAAACAAAAACAGCTACCCTTCCTTTAAATATCAACTGATTACAGTACAGCATAGATGTCTTTTCTATTTTCCACCTGTAGCAGCTGTCATTTTGTCATCCAGGGCTCACACTGATGAGAAAGGACACTGACAAGGACTCCTGATGTGAACAGAACTGCTGTTGACTTAAAACAATGAATAGTCAGGCACAAAGCTGACATGTGTCAAACGTAGGCAGCTGATATACTCGTGATTTATCCTTGGATTTTGAGTTTGCTGACACTAGTGTCATGAGGATTTCTGTTTTTACATTACTGCCTGTTACCAGAGGATACCACAAGAGGGCCAACACAAGCCTCAAGCTGTACGTATGTGAGTACCTATTGTAGAAGATACAAACTTTGAAAATGATTATGACAATTCTAAGAGTAAAAATAACAAAATGAACACCGAAAATCAATGTCATCATCCAATATAATTTGTTTATAGATAATCAACGGTAAACCTCATCATCAGCACCTTCTGCACTCTTTTTTTACAATATTTTTCTACGTGCAACTGCCGTAACTGTCTTGGTGTTGTGATGTAATGAGCAATCATGTTTGAAAACAGAAGGCGAACGCTTCTTTACTCTATGAAGAGGCGCTTTGTTTAATTATTGTATCAAAAAACATAAATCAGGAATTTATACATTGGAACTTCAGACGTAGACAATAAGCTAACACAAACACTAATGCATGGAGAGAACTGATAGTCACCAACTTATGTGGTCACTTGTTAAACAAATACACTTAAGTTATTTTCAAAAGAGGCTCCAGACTTCTAAGAGACAATTTACCCGTCATCAGCTTGATAGACAGCCAAGTTTGTGCCATTAAAGTCTAACACAAAAAGCATAAAAGTCTGGATGCCAAGGACCATGATCTTGATTTATTAGTTTGTCTTTTAAATGTTCTGTCATAGCTGTTCCTGCTGATGTCTTGACTCTGTCGCATCTCCTCTACCTTCACACAGACCTAGTGGAGTGGGCCTTAGAGAGCTTTTTTGTCTATTGTGTTCTTAAATCACCATTTGAACTATTGAAAAAATAATAAATAATACTACTGAAATGGCCCATGACCCCGAAAGTGATAAGCAGTATAAAAACTGAATGAATTATTGAAATGGCGACCATCCTGAAAAACGATGGCCATCTTGAAAAATGGCCACCATCTTGAAATTTCGAGTGTCTCACGCCATTTTTCAAAAGAGTAGCCCTTACTTAGTATTTGTACCAAATTTCAAGCTTGCATCACCATGTGAGTGATTTTTTCAGTTATCCATTGCACTAATCCTACCAGTCGTGTGTAGGTGGCAGCTCATTTCGGCATTACATTAATTATGCATCACATGCACAACTTACATGATGGCCTGATGCATGGGATGCAGATTTGGCCATAATGCAAGTATATTTCTGGTCTTAAAGACATAGAAAATGACCACACCTTAAACCCTTACTTAAGTCTAAAGTCAGGTATAATCAATAACAACCATGGATAGAGAGATGTTTCTGATATTTACAGTAACAGCTATAATGATAATGAAGTGGAGAGGACTGATTTTGGTAGTCTTGGTAACAGTGACATATGTGTGATATTTGCAGGAACTCTTGGGTTTATTAATCTGGTGTGTCAGATTATTTTGAGCCTCCTCTTGGATCTTTTAGCTGAAATAAAATAAACAAAATTATAGAAATACTGGCTGAATGTTGGCTCTTGCTGCTGTTTGCCATCTTTGTAATTTCCTCTTCTGCTCTGCTTGCATACTCTACCAAGGTGAAGATGTAATAGATGAAAAAAAAAAAAGATATACACACAATGTGCGTTACAGTTTCCTTTAAAAATGTATGTGTTGTTGATCAGAGTTTACAATATCTGATGATGACCTTAAAGTGATAAAGTCTGATTGACACTGATCATGAGATTACTAGGGAAATCAGGTAAGTCCAGACGCCAAATAACGATTGGTTTGTTTGTGGCATGTGCAAACACCCACTATTTGCATTGTTATTCACTCTTTAAATTTTCCAACAAAGCATCGATCTGTATGTGGAATGATCATAATTCCTATCCAAGTCAGTGAGTGTCTGCCAATGAGAGATAAAACAGGTTGCAGAGGAAGAGGGCAAAACAAAGTCAATAAGAATGCGTGGCCAATCGGGTATTTAATGTCCCTTTGTCCTTTTATCACCACATCCACAGGCTGATAACAATAGAACCCCAATTACTACCTAATGACAATACAGTGCACACACATGTGACATGACAAAACAAAGGAACACACACACAAAAGCTGATGTGTTTGTCAGCAAGAAAGAAACAACTGTATGGAAAAAAAATGTAAAAGGTACCAGTAGATATTTTGTAAAATCAATCAATCAATCAATCAGATTATGTGTAAAGTTAACAAAATGAAACACATTAAATCAAACAAACAAACCAAATTAAACAAAAACACCTGCAACAAAATTCTAGTGCTAAAATAATAGCAAGGTCAAGCACTTAGTAACAATTATAATATAAATAAGATACAATTCTAAATCATTCAGAACAGAAAAACAAGCTAAGCTAAAATATACACGCTCAAAAAAAGAACTAAAATACGCATTACATAAACTAAAAGACTTCTTCGATTTTGCCCAGGGTTTTTTGAGAGGGGAAATTTGGGTTAAACTATCTTGATTATGTCAAAGAGTTTAAGCACTTGGTCGGTTGTGTTATTCATGCAATGAAACAAGTCTGTAGTCTGCTTGTATGCCTGTTTTACCCATTTGTGAAATGATTCAGAGAAGCAAAAATGATCATTTTCCTGTCTACTTCACACTTACAAATTAACTTAATTTCTACAGTGACCAAATTTAGTGAACTGTCTTGAGCTTGTTTAGCATCTTTTTTTAAGTTTCCAGAAATTTGGAGCTCTACTGTCACCACAGGTAACTCTTACGGTGTGTTCCCACCGAAAGCGCCGCAAATTTTTCGCGCGTTTTTACATAAAAAGTCAATTTAAAGACGGGAATTGACGCTGCATCGGGGCGTCAAGCGTTCAAGCATTGAGCGCCGAGCGTTTCCAGCGAAAAAATGCTCGCCGCTCAACGCTTGAGTTGAAATAATTGAACTTTTTGAGCGAGCGTGTTGACACGCCGGGACAGCCTATCAGCGTGGAGATCGTCACTGACGCAGGGCATTCGGGTCTTGCTAATTTGACAAACTGCGAGACAAACTGCTAAACTGGAGACAGATGGAAAGGCGCTCTGCAGCTGGAATGGAGCGCCTGTAGTTGGTATCCAGGCGGGAGATCCTGGCACCAACTCTGGCTAGCAGGTCTTCAAACTGGGCAACAGTCAGCCTGAAGTACCGCTGGAACCGGCCGTCGTCCAGACGCAGTTCCTGCAAGAGATGGTGGAACTCACCGAGCCTGCAGCTGACTTCTCCACAGCAGGTGGTAATCGGAGCCATGTTTGACGATGAAATGATATGATGAAATGATATTAGCGGGCTTTTCGTGCAACGATGCCGCGGCGAGCGGTGAGCGTTATTTTGCATATTTGTACCAGTGTCAAAACTCGAGCGTCTAGCGCGGCGCGATTTCACTTGACGCGCAAATACACAAACTGATGGAGTCCAACTGGGTCAACAAATCCCAATCATACACGTAAACATGCCAGTGACACACCAGTAGAAACAATTTGAGGTTAAGTGGTCTAATTATGTGACTGCAGCAGCAGTAGATTGAGCCTCGAACCTTACAGTTGAAAAGCAGCTGTCTCTATCCAACAGACAGGTCCAGGAACATAAGAGCAAAAATTCCCATCATGCAATCATTCTGAGGGATCGGACTTTGCTTTATTAAGGGTTGACCCAGGATTGAGGTCTTGCTCTGTCTTCAGTCCCTGTTATGCACTTCTGTTTTTCTTCAAAAAGTCACGCAGCTTTCTCTAAATTGCCGGAAAATCTAGTGGATTTGGAGGTCAGCTGAAGAAAAATTGCTGACAAAACAGAGGCAGAATGAACAAACATCTGATCCAGCTTCTATTATAAATGGATTCCTTTTTCTGCACAGCATCAGTCCGCACTGGCTTTAGAGATAAATTGGGATGAGCATTATGCCAAGAAAAATATGCACAACTGCAAGCCCATTTCCAAATTCCTGTACTTGCAGGCAGATGCCCATACGCACACACACGAACACGCACACTCACACAAAGGCAGGAATCTGTACCCAGAATTCAGGGAATTAATAATACAGCGAGCTAATGCGAGCCTCTATGCATACTATTTGTGTGTGGGCATTTGGGGGTCTTCAAGGTCGTCTTATGCATCTGGCATGCGCTGCTGTGCTTTTAGCTCTTTGCTCTTCAGTGACAGCAGCTCTGACCGTCTCCGCCTTTATTGGCGACTGATTAGTGAGCAGGAAACAGACACACTTTGAACAGAGATATCACTCAGTACCGATGGGCAGAATTAGACAGTTAAGGACAGTGCAGCCCCCAGATAGACGTACATGAAGACAGATGGAGAGCAGAGAGGCAGACAGGGAGACACACAAACAGATGGGTAGGCGAGCAGACAGACAGACAGACAGACAGATACAGGCAGCGAAGCTCTCCCACACAAATCGCAAAAATTCAGAGAAATAAATTATTTCCATGCTGGTGTGTGTGTGCTCGTGTGCGTGTTTTCTCTCATCTGCCAGAGCATATTTAGGTAGGCGTGCAGTCAGACACAGTCGATGGGAGACAGAAAAGAGTTTCAGCCAAAACCTTCATTTCCTGGCACCAACCTAGGGCAAACACTTCCCAGAACCGCACACTTTTATATTATAATCCACTTTTATTTATGAAGCGCTTTTGAAAACAACATTAGAATTTTTTTGGCATGCTTTTACGCATTGCCCAGATCAGTCGTTAATTAAATCAGAGTCATAACCTTAATGTATTTAGCCTGGTGTTTGGATCCAGATTTAGCTGAGAGACTCTTTTTAATGAAGGGAGAAACTAAAAAATGATATCAGGCCTATGTGACTAATGTGAGATATGAATTCTGCACATGTTTTAACTATAGATATCGAGATCTCGAAATCAGTTTTTTTTTTTTAGGGATATCCATGCATCATTTGAATTAAATGGATCTCCCCATGATTATGCTAATGCTGATTAGGAACTCTTTAAGTCTCATTGCAGAGAGAGCGGTGCCATGAAGGATTCCCAGGGAGTTAATGATTTTTACTGTAATAACCATGGGGGCGGCACAGTGGCGCAGCAGGTAGTGCACGTGCCTCACAGCAAGAAGTTATCCGATCCCTGAGTTGAGCAAGTCTTTTTTGTGTGAGGTTTACATATTCTTCCTGTGCATGCATGGGTTCTCTCTGGGCACTTCAGCTTCCTTCAACAGACCAAAAACATGCTCATGCTAACTGATGAGTCCCAATTGTCCTTGTAGAGTGAGCGTGACTGATTGTCTGTCTCTCTATGTGGCCTTGTGATCAGCTGGCAACTGGTTCAGGGTGTATCCAGCCTCGTCCAAAGACAGGTGGAATAGGATCAAGCCCACCCAGCTTCCCCCCCACCCTCACGTCCCCACCACTGAAGGATAAGCAGTATGTAAAAATGGATAAATGAATAAAAAACCAGGGAGGGTGTCAAGAACATTTGTTGAATATTTGAACAGCAGCTGGTTGTGTAAAGTATCTGATTTCTTTTTTTAAACACCTGTATCACAGAAGTTTAATGATGGTAAAAGTCAGTACCAGGATTGTTTTGATGGCTATTTGGAAAACCATTATTGTGACACATTTTGCTAGTAGGTTTGCATTGTTCAATTTGTACTCCTCAAAATCAGAATGGTTCAATATGACCAAGGGCTGTTTTTGTAACCAACAGCACTGTCATTTCTTCTCATTCTCACATTTTTAAGCTTTCTAGAGCAGTGAAGCCACATATTTTGTCTTGGTGCCCCCCTGTTGAACCTAAGAAGAGCTGACACCCACGTCCCAGGACCCACATGAAAAAGTGATAACTTGCTGTCCAAAATTACCATCAATGTCAATATTTTAGATTTAAAAAATCCAGATAAAAAACCTTAAAAGAAAAAAATGCAATTAAAAGTGTTCTCATTGTTTCAATGAACATATGGAAACCTAAATCTGACAAACCCTCCTAAGGGGGACCTGGATCCAAGGTTGGAAACCATGGCTCTAGATAAGTAGTTCCCTAAATTTAACCTCAGAACAGTCAAGTACCCCTTTGGATTTAAACTGGAAAATAGTGCATTTTAATGGGCCACAAAACCATCACTTTAAAATATAGACATTGAAAATTTATTATTACAGATATTTAAATTAAGGTGTAGCTAAAGCTGGCAATGAAATACAACAATCAAGCAATCTTTATTTGTATAGTGCCGATTCGTAAAAAGTGTTCTCTCAAGACACTTTACAATAGAGCATCAGGCTCTTCATTTTATGGATGCACATATATGCATAGATTAGGGGTGTAACGAAATGGTCAACTTTCGAAACGATACGAAATACGAAACAAGGCCCACGATACGAAATACTCACAATATGAAATAAAGATTATAGAACATCCCCAGCAGTAGGAAGTTGTGAAAAAATCTCATTTTCTTTATTTTCTTCCTAATGCAGACATACAAAAAATATTGCTGCATCAGTACACAATAAATGCTCTTTGAAAAAAACAAAACTGTAGTTTTTCCCCCTTATTTAGACTACAGTGCAAGTACAAAAAAAGAATCTAAATCTCAATAAAAAGTGCTTTGTTGTTGTAACAATCAGGATTAGTACATTCTTGAATGAAAAGGAAAACAAATAGCAGTCCTCAGAGCTGCAGTTTAGACCTAAATGTCTGAACTGTGAACTATAATATTTAGCCTATAACAGTGCATATACTTCTGATCTTCAAGTATGATCAAATTCTGTCAACTCAACAGTAGATGCAAAAATCAAATATTGTTTTTTATGCAGACTTACACAAAGTGGAGCAGTTATGTTTGTTATGTGTTCAATGTGGATTTTAATGTTTCCTATGAATTGATGGTCAGTGAATGGAGCAGGAGGGCGGGGCGAGCAGTTCAGAGTTCAGAAGGGGAGAGTTTTGTGTGTGTTTGAGCAAGGAGGGAGAGAGCCGTGCAGGAGGTGTAGAGATACTCACTGTTTGGTTCGGGAATTAAAATTTAAGTTGGCGTTGTCACAGCCCACAGTGACTGTTAAGTAAAAGCAGGTATTCGCAAGCTGCAGGTGGTTGTTCTCGCCGCAGTATAAGGCGAATTGTAGCGGTATATTTTGCACACGGTTGTTGTTTTGTCCGCAATCTTCTCACCGTTCTCTCGTCTTTTACATGGGAAGCCAAAATAGGTCCACACAACCGATTTATTTGACGAAGGAGCGTCAGCTAATTCCATCGCTTCGTCTTCCTCCTTATTGCAGCTGGTGTTTTGCTACGGGAGGCGAGGAGAGTTTATTTCGTCCTTTTATTTCGAGCATCTTTGATTTTTATTTCGTCATTTTTTATTTCGCGAAATTTCGCGGCACGAATTTTCGTTTCACCCCTAGCATAGATACATATATACATATACGAAATACACAATCATATCTATATAAATACATACATCCAACACCCAACATGAATTCATATAGCCAATCATGAATCCCTCCATCATGGTGGCAAGAAAAAATCTTCTGTTAAGCAGCAGGAAATTACATGATTTCAAATCACTGTTTTTAAATGTGTGGGGAAACTCTCAGCATTATAACAGCTACGAAGCACTTTTTAATTTAACTCTACACAGTCAAAGTTTAAAAAAAAAAAAAAACATCTGTTTCGCCTCTTTTTTTTTTTTTTTTTTTTTTACAAAATGTTCTTCTGTTTTATATTTGGAAATACAACAAAAATATATTAATCTGTTTCTGCATTTTTTAAATCATACGTGATCAAATAATAGACTATGCATTGGTACACTGGTGATCACTGTTTTCACCTGGCTATCATGGCATCATATCTGTCCATGTGAGCAAAAGCTCTTAAAAGAAGAAAGTAAATGGAGGAGATTCTGACAAAATACTGTTTATTAAGCTTGCGTCCACTTTCATGCATGTGAGTTTCAAATAAGGTAACACATGGCTGGATTTTCTTGCCTTCACATTCATTTTTTCTGCAGATGTTACACTTTGTATGTCCTGACCCAGAGTCTGAAATATCAAGCATGTTTTGAATTAACATTGGACATGCTCTGACTTTACAAAAGTAGTGAAATAGCTGCATTATTTGGGCAAAATGTCAGTTGTGACTCGTCTGGAATTACGAAACAAACCCTTGACAGATAAGGTCGGAGTGGGTTAAAACTTCCTTATGTGTAGCCAGGCAATCCCTTAAAGATCAATTTCATCAACTTGTGAGAACCAATCTGTTGCTGCATTGCAACAGCCAATCAGAGTTAAGATTCCTCGACTACCTGACATGCACTAGAAACTATTATTCTGATCTCAAGTCAACAAACAGAAAAACACCTTCAAAGGGGTGAATCTGGCATATGTATGTTTTTTACAATTCTGCATTTTGTTGTGATTTTAAAAACTCTCCTTATTTAAAAAGTATGAACGTTTTGGAAATTATTCAATTCAGCTTCCCAAAATTGGGACATTATGTCACTTATTTTTATATCAAGGTTTCTCTCAATTTTCTCAAAGACCTCCTGAAATGGGAGTTCAGGCAAACAATGATGTGAAGAGTGACAAAACAAAAGATGATTTTGGATAAACAAGTATGTCTTACCTGTATGGCAAGAGCCCGTGCCACTACAGCTCTGAGGTACTGCATTGGCTCCTCAGGTCCCTCCCATTTATTCTGCCATGTTAAAGGACACTGTGAGAGAGGGGCAGTCATATGGAGAGAGGGAGAAGTGATTTAGAGCCATAAAGACAAAATACATTCATAACACAAAACAGAGTCAGTACGGAGGAAGAGCAAACTGTTATTTTCACCGTGGGAATACTTCTGGGTCAATCGAATGTGCCTCCTTCGTCACTGAACTCGGCTGTAAGCTCAGAGAAACAGAGCAAGCAGGAGGACTGCAGATCCACTGGGGTGTGTGTAAAAACTCTTTGGGGGAAAGTTGCTAATGTCTACTGAATAAGTTGCTAGTTTGTCCTTGGATGTGCTCTTGAAGTTAAGTTGTTAAGAAATCTTTAAGCCACCAAACTATCGAGAATTGCTGAAAACAAAATCCCCAAAGATTTGCTGCAGGGTACTTTGTTTGTCCCTGTATTTCCAGTAGTGACTAGAAAAGACAAAACAAATACATTCAACAACTCAGGAGCCTGTGGTTTGACCTTAAAAATTCAAAATAAAAATATACAAAAGACATCAACAGAAAGCTGGGCTACACAAAATAAGTGTAATTTTTTACAGATCCACGGTCTTGTCAAATTCCTGGCAGAAGTATTGTGCAAGTTTCCTCTTTTTCTCAACAAACATTGTTTTTCGTTTTCATACTCGTGCTCTTTAAATCAACAAATAATATTTTGCTCCTGTCAGCACTTGGAGATGTATTTGTATTAGGAGATCATATTACATTTGTAGTAGTTCTTGATGCCCCTCAGTGTGTTTTACAGGCCTCCTTCACTTGATACAGTATTTCTGCATACAAGACAAAAGTCCCAGGCATCAGGACTTCTCTATCTCCCTCTGTTTGTGAGGCCAGCAGCTGTCCTTTTCAGTAATGCTGAAGTGTTCACCACATCTTTTTTGATGGCAACTGATGCTGTAGGAATCCATCCATCATCCATACAGCTTACCTTTTTGGTTTTGGACAGGATATACTCTGAACCAGTCACCAGTCGCCTGCAGGGCCACATAGAGTGACAGACAACTATTCATGCTGAAAGGTAAATTAAGATATATCATTTAACCTATCGGGCATGTTTTTTGGTCTGTGGGAGGAAACAGGAATGCTCAGAGTAAACCCATGTAGCTAAGAGGAGACCATGCAAATTCCACATGGTAAGACCCTGGTCAACATAGGGCAGGCATGTCCAAAGTCAGGCCCGGGTTCAAATTTTCACCGGCCTGCAGTCTCTGTTATAAAATCAATTATATGCGGCCCGCTTGCACCGTTGACTGCTGTATAAAATACCTGTGTACAAAAAACTTATTTTACATTTCACCAAAAGATGGCAGTAGCGCTGTGGCCACATCCTTGTGGCACTTGACACCTGACCTTTTGTCATCATTTCAGCCCATCCCATTTCAAACATGGCAACTGTTGCTTAAAAAAAGAAAAGCTGACAGAGAGTGCCGCCGATTCCAGAACAAGTGGAAATTGAGACTGTAGCGGATTTCAAGGAATTCTATGTCAAGTGGCACTACCAGACAAAACACGCTAACTACGACAAGCTAACTGGGGATGAACGCTGCGAAAACTTGAAAAAACTGGAAGCTTTTTTAACAGCACATCAGCGCTTTTTCACAAATGCCATAAGGGCGAGTTACGAGGTGGCAACGCTGATTGCCAAGCACTGCAAACCTTTCACTGAGGGTGAATTTATTGAAGACTGTGTGCTGAAAATAGTTGAGAAAATTTGTCCTGAGAAGAAGCAAGATTTTTCCAATGTTTGCCTGGCTTGTAACACTGTGGTACCGAGAATTGAAGACGTTTCATTAGATATTAGGAGGTAATTAGAGACAAAAGCTGAATGGTCGGCCCCCCCCCCAAATCTGGCCCTCGTGGCAAAAAGTTTGGACACCCATGACATAGGGAGTCAAACCAGCAGTCAAACCTCCTGGTGGAGGAATCCTTCAGTGAATTAAATCTGAAATCATCATAATAAAATGATCTTTTTTTTAGTGTTCTCCTTGTAAGTTCAAAACTACAACTGGTGAAAGTTCATACAGCTGGATGTGGTCCTGTTGATTTAGGTATAAAAACTTTGATTCATCGTGTACATACCAACAAACCACCCAGCAGGCCCAACCTGTCTTTCCAGAGAATGAGAGCGGTCTCTCTGATTTGTTTGAATTCAGTGTCTTAATAACTTGTAATACATTAATGTTATAAAATTACTGTTTCAAGTCATTTGCAAACTAAGGGATAACAGTGTCTCCAACAGTTACATTATTACATTTACTAATGAAAGTCATGCTTTTTTTCTTATTATTTTCTTTTATTCTTTGCTGGGCTGTTAATAAGAATACATGCATGAGAGATTACTTACAGAATGGATGAGGAGAGGTAAGAGTGAGCTGTACCTCCAACTTGAAGTACTATCTTTTTTCATGTATGTTTGTGGAGGATGTTAAAAACTGTCATCTTTATTAAACCTAATTTTAAACCTGTTATCAGTTTTTAGAAGAGGGATAAGTAAGGAGTCAATGAAAAGTAAATCAATCTAGTTATCAGTGGCACATAAAGTAGATTAAGAACTGCTAATGAGTCACTGCCCGAAGAATAAACACAATGTGCTGAGCGATGGATGTAGAATTACAAAAAATTTGGCAACATCACCTCCTATTTACTCACCTGCCACACACACTCAAGCAATGACTTAAATGCCCTCAAGATAAAACAAAAATACTATGGTCCTGCAGTGTCATCAGTAATAATTGAAGCTAATTATAAGCCTTGTATAACCAAAGTACATAATACAAGGTATGGCTATGACATAATCATACTGAGCTTATGACATTAAAACCATGTGGTTCACAGTCATATTGAGTGTTATACATTAAAGTTTGGGTGTTAGTTCCATAAGTGACATTTTTAGTTCACTGTTGGCTACTAATTGAAGTGCATGTGTTGCTCAAATGCAGGAAATGATTAACAAAAAGTTAAGCAAAAAATTAACTAGTATTTTTGGGGAACTTGAGTAAAACAGCAGCTGAAGCTTTTGGTACATTAACTGAAGTGTATGGGGAACGCTGCATGTTTCTGCACATCGAAAACTTCAGAAAACATCCAACAATTTGAACAAATCATTTGAAACGCTCAACGACTCAGTAAGATACTGATAGCAGAAATTGTTTCCATTGATTTCGGGATGGTTTTGCAAAATTTGCATGAAATTTTGAACATGACACAAGTGTGTGCCTAACGTGTCCCAAAACTTCTGATTCCAGATCAAAAAGGAAAAATACAAGCAAATTTGTGTAGACGTTTTGGAAAAAAAACAGAGAGTTTTTCAGATTTTAAGGAAGGAGTATCACATGTGATAAAACTAGGATCTTGGTGGCAATCAGTGCATTTAAAACACCATCACCAACAAGAATGAAGAAAGTGAAACATAGCAAGTCAAAATTCAAGGTCATGTTGATTGTTTTTGTTTCACATAAATGAGTATGCCTTTGGAGGAATGGGTCCAGAAGGGTCAGAGGTAAATCAACACTATTACTGACAGAGTTTTGAAACAATGTGAGAAAAAGTCAGGAGAAAGAAAACACTGGCAAAATGGTTACATTCTTCATCAGGACAATGTGCCAGCTCACACTGCGCTCTAAGTAAAGCGGCTTCTGGCCTAAAAACAAATCACAGTCCCTCCCTGTTCACCTGATCGAGCACTGTGTGACTTTTTCCTTTTTCCTAAGATCAGATCTGAGTTGCATAAATATATATGCTTTTCTTTAAACTTAGAATCTGACAGTGACAGAAAACTCTTGCTAACAAAACAACAGAAATATAAAGGAGGGGAAAAAAGCATCAAAACCCCAAATGGTTCATTTCACTGATTCTCCATATCTTGTCTGCTTTTTCATACGTACACGCTTTTTGTCTCACGATGCAACTGTAGCAGAAAGATTTTTCAATCTCCCAGGTTTCAACGCCTCAGTGGTTCAGGAAAAGTACTTCACAGAAAAACAACAAATGCTTTTGTTTGTCTTTGGATAGAACTGCTTGTTTTTTAAGTTTCTCTATGTGAGGAAGCAGCTATTTTTTCTTATAATGTAGAAAAAATAGGGATTTTTCCTCTTTAAGGGAAAGAATACATACAGTTAGTCAAGGTGGATTTTATCAATAAGACAATTATTAAAAGAGGATAGTTATGAAATTCTAAGATACTCAGCTTTGAAATTCTCTTGTAGTTTAATAGTAAGGCATAATATCTGTATGGACGTGGGCGAGGAGAGATTCCCATTGGAGGTAAATGTTAACTCTCTCATGTTTTCTTGAATATTAAACAGACATAAAATGAACAGGCTAACACAGATGCACACCCACAAATACGCACAGTGGGAGACTGTAGTCTAAAAACTTGGAAGTCGTGATGGAGCTCAGAGAACCTTTGAATGTCATTTAGCTGCAAGTAAACCATTTCGTCAATCCCCCTGCTGGGTGTGTACATGTGTAAGTGTGTTTCATAATACAGTGTGAAGAGATCAATATGAAAGCTTGAGATACGTCACTAAAATTTGGAAAGACTTGTATCATTTCTGATCCCTAAAAATGAGAAGGCACAATTTCTCAGAAAATTCAAGCAGAACGACAAGCATCTTAGGGCCACTGACACAGAAGGCATCCACAAAACAAATCAAAATCTTTATCTAAGCAAATTACAGCCCTGTACTTTAAGACTACAGCCAGATGATTATATGGCTATATACAAGTTTAAGAGAATCAAAGCACAGTGATTGGTACAGGAGAAGAGGTCGGCTGTTTTTTGTGGTGTCGTGACTTGTAGATATCTAATAAGAGAGGAACTTTGAATTCCAAATCTAATCAGGTTTGAAGACAATCCCTAAAAACTTGGATGCTGTATTTATGAGCTGACCCAAGACACACAGATGGTGGCCCTGTTAGACAACCCCAGAGATAATTCCCTCGGCCTCAGTTCTCTCCAGCCAAAATTCAGTCTTTAACAAAGTAATCAGGCAGTGAGACTGAGAAAAAGTTTTTTTATCTTTAGTTCGATTAAAGTGGGAGAGAAATGGAAATGAGTCTTTGGCTACAACCCTGATTATTTACAATGTATGGCTCTGTGCTAGTTTATCTATTTTTATGCACTTTTCCTTTTTAAAACAGACATCTTTTCTTAAATGAAAACAAAGATTTCTTTCAAAATGTTTCTGTTGTTCTGTTAATGCTTGATTCAGATTTTTCCTATACAGTCAACAATAACACTAGTGTGGCATAAGCAGGTACACTTTTGTAACATTAAATTAAGTATACATGTTTATATAGCATGACAGGTAAACCTTAAATTTAACACAATTTTATGAATTCTCAACAGTCCTGAAAGGCAAGGAATGCAATAAATAATTTTTAAACTTTAAAAAAGAAGAAAAGTTGAATGGACCAATTTTCTTGCATTTTTTTGTATGATTTACTCAATTTTAACTATCCAATTATGTTTAATGATAAAATGGCATTATTTCCTTTGTCAAGGAGGTTATGTTGTTGCTGGTCTTTGTTGGTTCGTGAGCAGGATTACTCGGACAGCTCTGAATGGAATTTTATATTTTCAGGAATGTTGGTCATGGTACCAGAGAGAGGTGATTTTACTGGTGATCCACATATGGATATGGATCAATGACATTTTAAGGGATTACTTAACAATGTGTGATAAGGTAGTTTCCACATTTTTGCAAATAACTCAACAAGTTCTCAACAAATTTTCATGACATTTTCAGGGAATTTTGGTCATGCTACAAGGACAAAGGTATAAGATGTTGGTGGTGATCCAATTTTGGAAATGGATCCAAAAAAAATTGGTGGGTTTTCTTTCCTGAATTTTTACACATGTTGGCAATATTTTATCCGAGAATGATGAAGGTTTGTACTCTCATCATTTCTAGGTTTAAAAATCAATTCCATGATTTTAATTTCCTGTGTGTGCTTGTACTTGGGGGAGTCAAGAATTCAAGAAGTCAAGTAAACGTGAAAAGATTTTTGTAATGTCAAATACTTGGCTTCGCTGTTAAAAAGGGCCACTCCCTGTAAGCATATTGTACTTTTTAGTGGTTTGTATGGAAAAACAGTAAATAATTGGCATATAGGCATAAAATGCTTATGAAATGTGCATAATTGTACTTATTAATCAACTGTATCTTGTCTTTAAAAAACCATGATGACAAAATGAAATATAAAAGTAACATTGGCATGCCAACTACTCCAGCTGGCAGTGAAAAATTTACTGAATCCAGAGATGGATTAAGCTTTAATCAAAAAGCCATCTCTGCATCAGTTCTTTTGATATCAATGATCTTTTCACTGACTAAAGCCAGTGGCTACATTTATGTCTGTTTTGCACCGCTGGCTGCTTCTCTCCACTGATGCTTGGGCTGCTTCCAAGTATCCAATTATTTTATGCTGCACATCTGAAGAAAAGAGTCTGCCACAGTTTATAATATTACACCCTAGATGGTCCATTTCCCAATCAGGTTGATCAGTGCTGCTCAGCTGGTTCAGAATCAGGAGCAACCTCATTTTCTTTAAATGCAACCCAAACTTCTTTAAAAAAGTCCAGTTTTTTAAAATAATAATAATAATACATTTTATTTAAAAGCGCCTTTCAAAACACCCAAGGACACCGTACAGGATAAAACAACAACAACAATAAAATCAACAAAACAATAGAACTATAAAATCAGCAAAGTGCAACAGATAGTGATGAAGTGGAATATTCATGGTAAGGAATATGCAGTTCGGAACAGGTGGGTTTTGAGTCTGGATTTAAAAAGAGACAGGGAGGTCAGATTTCTGAGGTCAGGTGGGAGAGAGTTCCAGAGATGGGGAGCAGAACGACTGAAGGCCGTTGTGGAGGAGGTCAGACAGATATGGAGGGGCGAGGTTGTGGATGGCCTTAAAGGTGTACAGGAGCAGTTTGAATTCTATCCTATGCTTGGCTGGGAGCCAGTGGAACTGCTGCAGGATGGGGGTGATGAGTTAATTTATTGTGCATAGATATGAGGTCTTGTTCTGTATGTAATCTTAAATTTAAGACCTCGCACAGACAGAAATTGAGACTTTTTACTCTTTTTTTCTGACTTTAATTTCTTTTTAAAGATTGCAAGCAATGCAAAACATTTTAATGCTTTGAATACAGTAACATGTGTCCTCTGTTGCTCCTTCCAACTTTTTTGTAGAAAATGAGTGCCTTTTAAGCCTTAAAAAAAAAACATCCCCTGAGGCTGTCAAGAAAAGGATATACCATTTCCCTCAGATGGTTTACACTCCCTGAGCCAGGTGTTTGTCCAACCAACAGCTACAACAGCAGAGAACATGTCCAGGCATGTCAAGCAGCTATAGTAAACATAAGAGCACAGAGTTATGAAGCTAAAGCCACATCCATTTCTTGTTAAGGGTGGAGTCAGACACAGTTAAAGAGGATTTACACTCAACCTTGTCTGGTCTGAGTTGGGGTGTAACAGAAGGGTCTATTGGCAAGTCAACATTAAATATATATTTTTAAGAAGAAACTTCAAATACGCGCCATGGAAACAAAATTGGACAGCGTGAACTTGTAAAAAGACATTAAACCTGAGAAAAAGCATATCTGGATATGATGAACATTTTTTTGCTCAGATTCTTTATTTTTCTATGTTCTACTCACTGCTGGGGAAGTTACTTTATAAAAACAGTGTTTGCTCGTTACTTCTGAAAAAAGTAACTCGTTACTTTACTTAGTTACCCTCTATGAAAAGTAACTTTTCACGTTACTCACTGCTTTTCAGTTACTTTTACATTGCTCGATCTTGGACAAACCCCAAATCTGTTCCTAAATGTGAAGGCCAACAAAAAGTTCTATTACAGAGAACATAACAGTTATTTCTTCTGTGCTCTTTATTTCACAAAATGTCACATACCCTGTGCCCAATTTTTATTCTGATATAAGTAACCAGGTCCATAAAAACAAGCCCAAAATAAGCAACCTCTTTTCCCTTTCCTAATGTGATATACGACTTTTTAAAAAGAGAAATCCACATAAAGTGTGTTAGTTTTCTTCTACATCACATTTCAATATCATCGTGCCAAGCATCTATTCAAGAAAAGAACGTGGCTTATAATAAGCAGACCTGGCAACTTTGGCTCTGGAGCATGCACCATGTGTGTGAGTGTGTTTGTGGGCGTGCACGATAACCAGGAAACAATGAAGTGGACAAACTGCCTACTGCAGTCATGTTTTGCTTTATGTTAGGAGCTGGAAGGTAATCGGGGGGATTCACACAGACAGGGGAGCCCCACGAAGAAATTCACGTTCAGAACGTGAACTTGGCAACGCTGCTCGTGTCTATGCGGGCAGCTGAGAAGGCAGCATCGGTGTCAGATCTGTCCGAGGGAAAAGTAACGTCGCACCGCATTAAAAAAGGAACTACTTTTCGTTACCAAATTTTCAGTAGTAGTGCGTTACTTTACTTTTTACCTGAAAACTTACTTTGTGACGTGTTACACACAACACTGGTTCTACTTAAAATGTGACCTGGAGAGTTTACACATAAAATGCAATTATTACTGTTATTATGATTGTTATTATTAACCACATTTCTTTGTTGTAGTGGTAATAGTAGTAGTACAGTATTAGTAGCCATTGCTGTAGTAGGAGTAGTATTAAACAGACACTGTTGACAAATAAACAGTCAGTTTTGTAAAATTCTGAATTTTGATGTTTTGAAGTTATTTTAAGTATTGTTTTCTGAAAAGTATCTAGCTGTGCTAAATTCTCAAACTTTGAAAGTCAACACTGACATATTTCTTAACCTTGGTATCATCTGAAATGTTGGGGATGGTGGGGAGAGGAGAAGCATGAGAAATAAAAATTGAAGAAAGTTGGCTGAGAGAGGCAGGAGAGCTGCTGATTAATAGAAGAGAGAGAGGAGAGGAGGACTGTGGGATGAATTATGCCATGGGCTGCTCTCAGGAGATTACAAACATGGCGAGTAAAAGGTTGATTGTGTATCTTTCCTCCTCTACAGTACCTCATCATCTCCCCTTTGTCCTCGTCTCAGCCTGGGGACACACGCGTGGATACATGCTGTGTTTGCTGGATGTCAACAAGTCAGCTCTGTACGCTGTGTGTTTGTGTGTGTCTGTGTGTGTGTGCCCCTGTGGCCATAACTTCATCATGGAGTGGGAACATTTTGGACTTCACCTTAAAAACAAGACAGCAGTGAAAAGAAACACACTGTATATCTTAAGATGGGATATTTTTGAAATGAAAAGCAAGGTGTTGGAGTAACAGAATGTTTTGTGTTTTTTTTTCACCTCCACTGAGGAGGAGGTTGTGATAAAGCTGGTGTTTGTTAGTTAACTGTAGGTTTACCTGTTTATTTGTGCGTTAGTGTTTTAACAGGATAACTAGAAAAGCTCTGAATTGATTTTGATGACATTTTCTGCAAATGTTGGTCATGGCACAAGAAAGAAAGGGTTACATTTTCGCGGTGATTTGAATTCAAATGCAGTTTGAGTTGATTAATTTTTTAACTGTTATTTATAACTTTTTTAATGATTTTTTAACATTGCATGATTGAGCAGTTTTCCATGACTTAAGACACTCTAGATGGACAGTTCAATATCTTTTACAATTACATTGGGCAACAGCCCACAAAAAGTGTTTCGGGAGGGCAGAACCTTTCAAAAAGCAATCACCCTAAAACACATCTGTTGTTTAAAAAAACTACGATAGGACAGTTTTCCACATTTTCTGTAATCACTCAATAAGGACATTATTTTTTATGACATTTTCAGGGAACGTTGTTCATGGCTAAAAGAAAAACTGATTCCATTTTGGTGGTGATTTTTTTTAAAGGAAAGCTAATAGTTCAAGATAGGGCAGTTTTCCAAAATTTGGACAATGCAGTGGTCCCCCCTCCATCGTAAGGGTTATGTTCCAGACTGACACTCTGATTGGCTGAATCAGTACGCTCGGGCATTATATTGTGATGAGTGAGATTTAAGCTCATAACAATGCTGCAGAATGCAGAATAAATGGCAAAAATGTATGTGACATCAAAATGAATTGGTCTCACAGAAATAAGCGTGAAATACTAGGACTGTGAAAACTGAACCACAATGTCATGGGAGCTTACTGTAACTTGTTTGGCAGTGTTGTAAATGCCTTGTCAGAAGTTTGTGCTCTTAAAGTTGTATTTGCAGTTTAATATAGAGTTATTAAGATTCTTCATTAAATCACTTTTTTAAAAAGTGATGTGGGGATAGTGTCTTAAACTCATGTCACTTGTCTATCTGGGACAAAACATTTTCAAGCATTACAGCATCAACACAGACAAACCTCTCCAGTGTTTCTTCCTTAAAAGCACAGACTCTAAGGTGTTGAAGTTAACAGGCTTCAGTTTAAAAAGTTTGACCTGATAAAATTAGTTTTTCTTCTGAAGTTAACTTCAAGGTATTACATCAAGATTAAAAGCTTGGTTAAAACAGGTTAGGTAATTGAAGAAAGTTGAAAATTGAAAAAATGGTTGTAGGCTTATTGTGTTTGTCAGTGATTCATTTTCATTTGCTAATGTTTGAAAAACCTTCCAGGTTTCACATACTGAGTCCCATGATTTTCCTCTATTTTTATATCTGTTTTTAACTTTGTTCAAGGTCTTGTCACTTTAAGACAAGAGTGGACCCAGTCTGTTTTGATTGGCTGGTCTACTCAGCATCATATTTTCAGCTGTCCTGGATTCTGTCAAAAAGCAGTGCTCTCTGCTTGATACCTGGAGCCAATGCTGATAGGACTATTCAGGCTGCTACTGGTACTGTTTCAGGAATGAGAGGGAGAATTCCTGATGCCAAAAACTTTGTTGTCTTGCACATAGAAGCACTCAGTCACAGGGGAGACATTAAGAATGTATGACACTCAAAACAACACAACATGACCTTTAGACCTGATTTATTTTAATGTTTCCACTCATTCAATTTCCCTCTCCGTTCCTTTCTTTCATGTACCTTACCTCTTGATTGAGCAGAGCAGTGGCCAGTTTTTGGACATCAGGTGTTAGCAGCTGTGTCCCTCTGATGACCTTGCTCAGTGCAGCGAGGGACTGGTGGATACTCTGTGAAGACAAGAACAGTTTAGTATGCATACTTGGAATGTATAAGAGGACTGAAGCTTGGGGCCAGTTTGTTGTGGTTTTAATCGCAATGAGGGGCCTGTTAAATTTCTCCAATGTTACATTTTCTGTCTAATCTTTTATTTTTATTTTATATTATTTCAATATCATAATGTCTTTGTTTTAACCCTAAAAAGCTCTTTGAGTTCCGATATGTATGCATACTGCGTGATAAATAAAGTCTCACATATCATTGTGCACCGTTAGTAACTTTAAATCCCTTTCAGCAAACTAGATGTCACTTGTGGTACCACTTACTATGCATTATGGCAGTATAAAGGGCACATCACTCACTAATATGATTAATCATTATTCCATACATCACTATAAAGCCATGAATGCATTCCAAATGTTCCTGTTCAAAGCACAGCAATTATTTTCAAAGGTTAATCAAGTAATAAAATAAGAGTGATTTCTTTTGTGAGCACTGTGACGCAGGTTAAACTTTCATCCTGCAACCATGAATTAAAAATACATTGTTGGTTTTTAGCTCAGTTTGACATGGTCAAGTTGAAACTTACAACTTATGACAGGCAACTCTGTGACACTCTGAAAGTCTGTCAGTTCACACTTTGAAAAAAAGGGTGTGAAGAGATGTGTTGTTTCCATGATTAAAAAAAAAAATCTGTGTGTCTAGTTTCAACTATACTTTTTTATTTAATCAGCCTTATTGTGCTTAATTTGTGTCATAATATATGAAGGTATTGTGTTGATCAAATTGCAAATACAGAATGTACTCATCCAGCGATCATAGTTTAAGGAAACAGAGGGACAGGGTTAACTAGATTTTACCACAAATGTGTTGCTTGTATCAAGTTTGTGAAGACAAAGTAAAAACAAGAGGATCCAGACGAAGGAACTGTCTTAGCGTGTATCACTGTAAGTGATGTTTTTGCTTATATTTTGACAATTTCTCCCAAATATTCCCAAGGCACTTCCCTTCCTTAGATAAACTCATGTCCAGCCACTTAAAAGCAGCGTATCTTTCTACTGATTAATCTAGATTTCTGAGAAACAAGTGAGCCACAACGACTGATAACATACATTAAATTGCATCTTATGTCCTAATTCACTTGGAGAGATGAGGGTTAATCTTGCTTTCTTGAAATCAATTATTGCTTAAAAAGGAAAAAGAGGGCAGATTTTACAATAAAAATCATCACAGCATTATTACACACTAATATATTTATGGTAGCAAGGAGTGACTGTCGATGTTAAACTTGGGCAACACCCTCAGTCTTAACTCAGCCTGATTGGAGATGCTACCGCTCAGTTCTCACAGATGCTACTGTTAACAGCAACTTCCATAAACTATAATGTTGTGCTATGAATCTGGTGTCCAAAGTCCACAAGATTTTCACTGATGGTTGCATACACATAAATATAAGGATGAAACTTTGCTATACACATATCTTTGGTGTATAATAGCTAGATGGTATAAATAGATAGATTCAAATTAGGTTAAGATAGGTTTAGTTATTGAAAAAGCTTCTACATACATCACAGCTTTCAAATACTAGCTTGTCGAGGCAAACAGTTCACCATTAAAAAAGGTTTGGGGTGGCCTATTTAACTTCAGGGTATGGCTTTCACAACAAATGCAAATATGAAATATCCCAATACTAGAGAGCCAACCACGGTGAAATGAGGTGTAGTGTATTGTTTCCACGTTTACTGGTCAGCAATCCCCCTGCTGTGAGCTGGCTGAATCAAAGTAGGTGTGCGCAAGGTGGGTCCCTGGTCAGACAGCTACCACTGTGGCAGAAAACAGATGCTGACAACCCATCACTTTCAGACTAAAAACAAGAGTAAACAGCACAAACTGCAAAACATTAGAGTTGAAACATAGAAGACAGCAAAGCAAATGAGGATGATTTATAATGCTTTTAAAAGCAGTGATCAATTTTCTTTATTTATCAGCAAAGCATATGCTTTAGGTTCTAATGATAACCAACTTTTCATTATTTTTGGAACTTGCTTTACACTGAACTGTGCTGAAGGAGGACTGTTTATACATACCTGGACCAGGCGAACAGCATTGAACTGCTCTAAAGCGATGAATGACAGCACTGGTGATCCCTGACTTTCTGTAGGAGGGGATACCTTCAGGTGGATCAGAGTAGAACCCTGACAGACAAACAGACAGATGGACAAGTGTGTTGGCATGATGAGAAGACAGTCAGATTTATATCCTTCAGTCAGCTAAGAATAAAAAATAGCAACAAATTAAAGCAAATAGAAAAAATGTTTTACAATAAAAATCAATTACTTCAGAGCACATATCTTTTTAACCTTGAGCTACTGTGCTGCAAGGTTTGTTGTTTAATATTAAAAACTGCTCTTGTCTCTTTACCCCGCTCTTGTTTATTTCACATTAACAAGATGTAATCAAATGAGAAACCACTTCTCGAAATGTAGATCAAACTAAGAGGAAAATTTGTTTTATTTGGTTTACATACTGATCCATTATAAATGTACCAAGTAGCCGCATCTTTTAGATTTACTCTGAAGCAGATATTTTGTACCTGCACCCCTTTCCTCACGTCCAAACAGTAAAAAGCAACAGTAGAAAAAAAAAAAGGAGAGAGAGGAGGGATAGCAGGTTTATGAGATATAGGAATGGAGACAATAGAGAGCAGAGACAATGAGAATAAAAGGCTGGCAGGATGGGATTCAGCTAGACTACAGCTATGCTATTGTCTCTGTTCAGAAATGTGACCAAGCAGACAAATAACCAGGGTCTAAGGATAGCGGCTGTTGTATGCTGCACAGATTGTAAAGCCCTCTGAGACTAACTGTGGGCTGTGAATTTAGGCTATGAAAATAAAAATTGAATTGACTCTACCAACTCAGTTTCTGCAGCCTCATGCTGTCAGAGCTCTACAAGCACGTCAATGGAAATTTACATTCACAGAAAAAGAATGGATAAAATTATACGACCAAGGGCAAAATGAAGCTCGTTCCCAGTTGATACACCCACATAATGTCCAAACTGAAGTATGTTCTTTTACACTAGGATTCAATAGACTCGCATCCCCTGATGGCCAAAGCTGAATGTCAGATGGTGTCAAAAAGAGCTATTAGTTGAAAGCAGTGAGAGGTAGATTGACGTATACAGGGAGCTTGCTGTGATTCAATGTTAGAAATTAGCACAGTCAATCATTTTCCTCTCAGTTAGTACAAAACAACTCCGGCTCCAACGGGGAAGAGAGGAGAGGGAGAGAGGGAGAGAGAGAGAGAGAGAGAGAGAGAGAGAGAGAGAGAGAGAGAGAGAGAGAGAGAGAGAGAGAGAGAGAGAGAGAGAGAGAGAGAGAGAGAGAGAGAGAGAGAGAGAGAGAGAGAGAGAGAGAGAGAGAGAAAGAGAGAGAGAGAGAGAGAGAGAGGGAGAGAGAGAGAGAGAGAGAGAAAGAAATGGGTCCAATAGAGGGAGAGGGAGAGAGAAGGAATATGTTTCATTAACAGGATCAGAGTGAATAAAAGAGAGAGGCAGAGATCATGTGGGAGAGAGAGGGACTATGATGGCTAAATTATTAAAAGGAAGATTTCCTTTTGATTAGGAAAGGTGTCAGTCTCAATACAACCACAGCAGCTTTACACACTGAGATCTATTAGACTAGACTAACTTTCCAATTTTAAACTAGTTGCTGCTGCACAAGCTGTAAAAATTAATAAAAATTTGGGATATTTTAATGGAAGTAACTCCAGTACCTGCTCACTCATCCAGGATTCAGTTTAAGCATGGGCTGTGAGATTGATGATAAAATTACATAAAATATTGAAGCAATATCAACTATTAGACATAAAGTGTTGCATTTTAGTGGCACCAGATTACGGTTAAAATTGAAGACATATGTTTGGAAATATTGCACAGTAACCTCAGGCTCAGGATACTTTATTTGTGCTTGAAGAAAGATTTGTTTTGCAGCCAGAGAGGAAGAATTATCCATCATGATACATACATAAAAGCTCTGGCAGGAAACAACACAGAGGAGGGGAGGGAAAAGTCTTTAGAACACACGAATGCAACCTGAAAATTATTTTTAAAAAAACATGGGTTCCACAAATCAGGGTATGTAAGAAAGATAAATGGTAACTAGTGCATTCAATGAAAATCACACACAACAAATAGCGGAAAAAACACTTAAAAGACTCAATTTGTACCAAATTAACCAATTTAGCTGCTGATAGTGTTAACTGAACATCTCCCAAACTCACAGCTTTTATAATATATTGAAGTAAAGAGCTGATGAATTGAACTGATTTAACTAGCAATAATAAAACACAAAATCAGTAAATTGCTGCCAAATATGGCCCACTTCTAATGATTTATAGGACTACATATATGTATATTATTAATATATATGTATGTCTGTTGATCACTGATTATTGACCTCAACATCCCTGCCAACAGACAGACAACAAAGCTCAGGCAAAGCAGCGCTGCAGACAGCTCTGGGTGTCAATATCACTGGATGGGGAGGCAGCTTTATTTTTGCAGATTTTTTTTAAATTTTGCATCGGACAAGCACATCACTGACTGGGGTACTTGTTGTTTCAAGAGGTAAGAAATTAATGCAGGCATGACGGGTCTAGGGTCTAAAGAGTTCCAAAAACATTGCCTTGGTAAATTCTTTACTGCACATTCAATAAATCCACAATAAAATACACATCCAGAATTTCCACCTGATAAATCCCATTAAAGATGGTGTATTCTCAATGCATTAACCTTACTGAATATTATAACACAAAGAGAGAAAAAAGATGGATGATTCAATTTAAGTTTTTGTCTCGAATAGGGATGTATATCGTTATGATTTTATTGATACCTATACAGATACCGATACTTCTTATCGGTATCGATACTTATCGATACTCTTACTCTACAACACGTAATTTTGTGTAAAAAAATAAAGACTTTACAAGATATTAAAAGACACAAGCTTTTTTTATTACCACAAGGTAAAAACAAAGCTTCAACAGAAAAGAAGTAATGCATATCAAATACTTCTCAGAGGTAAAAAGAAAGCTAATGAGATGGCAAAACCCCTTCATGTTGCCCAACAGACTGCATGTACAGACCGACCCATATATCTTGTGGTGCTAAAATCGATGCTGTAATGATGACTACTAGGACTCTCACTTTATATTCAATATTCGAATAACCGTTGGAATATGGGGATGAATATCCGTAACCAAATAGTAAATAAATATTCAAATGTAAAATATTGAGTGTAGCAGCACATTAGGCCAGGAGCAGTGGACCGTTTCATCCAGCAGAGGGCGCTGTGAGCGCAGCTTGACCGTCAGTCACATCTGGTGCTCTCTTGACCTCAGTAAACAAAGAGTTTCCGCTCAGAGCAGACACTAACAGCTCCGAACTATCCGAGGAGAGCTGTGCCGTCAGCTTTTCATCCAAATTATACGGCCGAGTGCAGCGTCGCTTCGTCAAGAGTTTAAGCCCATGTGACTGTTGTTTTTCGGCAGGGTCCTTACCGAATCAAACAGCCCGCACTCCTTTAGCTTTATACTATGCACGCGCTCCAAGTGTTTGGTGATGTTGCTAGTATTTCCCCCCTTGGACGCAACTTCTCTCTGACAAAAATTGTCAGAGGGGCCGAGTTTTCATTGACTTTGCTTAAGTGTGCCCAAACCTTTCAGCGCTTAGCCCTCACCGACATGCTTGAGTCGGACGGCGGTAGTATCATAACTCCATGACAGTTGAAGAGACGTCTAAGTACCGATAACAGTACCGTTTTTCCAGATTCTTAATGGTATTTGGGTACTGACCCAATTAGGGACAGGTACATGAAAGTACCGGTCCACGGTATACATCCCTAGTCTCGAACTTGTTGCACTTTCTTGTTCTCTAAAAAGTCTTTCCAATGTTTTTAATCAACAAAACTCTTAATTGTAGGGAAACAAGTGTTGCAGCCTAAATAAAAATCATGTCTCTATATTCATGATCTGGCTCATTATCTAGTGAAGTGGCTCCTAATCTTTTCGTCTTGTGTAACCCCTAGGTCTTTTTGTCATACCAGAAGTACCCCCTCACTTATACATGGTGAAAATTTTTCAAAAGTAGCATGTATCAACCTGGTTTAAATGGATTCACTTCTACATCTGTGGGCCCACCACAACCTCAGTCCTTTATTTGTACTGAAGTGCTAGCAAAATAACTCAGTGAAGCTCGCCTTTCACAGCGGCATAAGAGGACCAAACACTCGGAAAGTGTCTGTAAAAGATAAGAACCTGTGCCACAGGTTATTGTCTTCCGCGGGGAAACTAGTGGTATTGCACACTTACCAATTTCTTGACAGGCTTATCTTAGAACTTTCAAGTTGAAAGTTAATTATTAAATGTTTCCACATACCTCCTGCAATGTAATCGCTGCGGTGTGTTGCTTACCCTGCTCTAAATTATGTACACCCCTTTGTTAGAAACATAGCTAAGAAAGTGCTTAACAGAGAAAACAAAGACATAAACCCAGGTAACAATATTATAAGCTTAAGCTGTCAGGTTTAACAGAAAATTTCCCCCTGAAAAAGTCAAAGAGGGTAGGAAAACAATGAAAACTCGAAGGGTCAATAAAATTAAAGCAGATAAAAAGAATGAACGTGGTTAACTGGAATTATTGAAGCACTATACATGTATACTTCATTAGCAAGATTAAATGTCAGCATAAGAGTATCATTGTGTAAGAAGATTCTGAAAAATGAAAACAATGATTATAAGAAGACAATCACTCAACAAATATATTAATAGATGACAACATGACATAGAAATTGAAAGATTAGAGTAAATATAGAAAAAGGGAGTAATTTGAATCACACATGCATATGAGAGCATGAAAAGAAGAATATTGGCAGCTTGACAGAAAGCTGGACATCAACAAGCTCCTTATTTGGTGGGAGTTCAGAAAACTTAAGTGTGGACACTTTAAGACTCCTTCAATCCATTCACATTCAACCACAACACCATTCCTATGTGCTGACGTCAATGTGGAAAAAAGGGTAGTCAAACACATACATCATACTCATTTCCACTTTTGTGACAAAATATTCGATTCCAGTTTCATTTTTGGAAAAGGGGCAGCCTGAAAAAACTGAGATGCACAATCACCCTCACACACTCCACCTGAGAGCAATTAAGAATTATATTATATTATAATATAATATAATATTATCTACACAAATCTCATTTAAAGTTAACAGTTTGTTGAAAAGCTGTTAAATGAATATGTACAAAAGAGTGCATATATGAAGCCAGATCTGCGGATTCTTTTGGAGATGGAGTATAAAAGAAATAGATGTATATACAGTCATGGAAAAACTTATTAGACCACCATTGTTTTCTTCAATTTCTTGTTAATTTTAATGCCTGGCTCAACTAAAGGTACATTTGTTTGGACAATTATAATGATAACAACAAAAATAGCTCATGAGAGTTTAATTTAAGAACTAAGAACTATTCATTTTCCATGGTTTTCTTGATAATAACCAAAATTACTTAAATTCTTTCATCAATAGCTATGGCATTGTACCGCCAAAAACACTGCTTTTAAGCATTCCATGTTTTCTTTTCTGTTTGCTTTAAACACATGATACACGCAAGAGTTAATACTTGATTGCATAACCATTGTTTTTGATGACTGCAGCCATGCGTCTTGGCATGCTCTCCACCAGCTTCTGACATTGTTCTGCTGTCACAGCAGCCCATTCCTGTTGGACAAATTCAAACAAATTTTCTTTGTTTTTGGGCTTGTGGTTCTCCATTTTGAGTTTGATGATTTTCCACAGGTTTTCAATTGGATTAAGATCTGGTGATTGAGCAGGCCAAGGCATGGTGCGAATGTTGTGGATCTCCATCCAGGCTTTAACTGACCTTGCCGTGTGGCAAGGGGCATTGTCTTGTTGGAAAATCCAGTCATTCGAGGCAGGAAAGAGTTTCCCAGCTGATGGAAGAAGACTGTTTTCAAGGGTAGTCCTGTACATGACCTGGTTCATTCGGCCTTCACACAATTGCATTTGCCCTGTTCCACTCAGACTGAAACAACCCCAGATCATGACTGATCCACCCCCATGTTTTACTGTAGGACAAGACAGTCTGGGTTGTAAGCTTCTCCAGGCTTCCTCCTAACCAGTAAGTTGGCTGGAGTGGGCATCAATTCAAAATTGGATTCATCACTGAAGAGAACCTTAGCCCAATCATCAACAGTCCAATCCTTGTGGTCTCGAGCAAAGAGTAACAGGGCCTTCCTCTGCCTTTCATTGATGAAGGGCTTCTTGCGTGCTCTGTGTGACTTCAAACCAGCTTCAACAAGTCGGTTTCGAACTGTCCTTGCTGAACAAGTCACATTTCTCGACAGTGCCCACTCATTTTTAAGGTCCCTGGAGGTCTGACGACGATTCCTGACACAGGAACGGATGAGTGCACGGTCATCTCGTGTAGAAAGACGCTTTCCTGCCACGGCCAGGTAGCAATTTGGTAGTGCCATGTTCAGCTTGTTTTTTTTGTTGTAATGAACGGCTGTCTTGGAGATCTTCAGTTTTTTCGCTACCTGTCTCTCACTCATGCCAATTTCCAGCAGTGCCAAGATGGCTGCCTTTGTGGCTTCACATAATTCTTTTGTTTTAGGCATTATGTGAGAGCTGACAACTTCTGAGTTGTGCTACGGCTTGAATGTAAGCAGGAAACCACTCTAGGCCTTTGCATGTGCAGTGCTGCTTGTGACATGAAATGGCCTCTTATATACCCTGGGAATCAATTAAGCTTAAGAATGTCAAATAGGACATAAAGTATTATGTGAGCTGCTGCATTTTTTGTTGTGTTCATTGTATTATACGTTTAGTGGTACCAGATATTAGAATGAACAAGAAATTGAAGAAAACAAGGGTGGTCTAATAATTTTTTCCATGACTGTATTGCTAAAGGAAAAGCAGAGTAACTTTTTGAAGTAATAAGGAGTGCAAAACATTGCTGAAAATAACTTACCTGATTGAGTTTCTTCCATAAGTTGAGGATGGGTGAAAGCCCACTGGACCAGAGCTCCCTGTCGAATTTTGAACCTGTGGCTACGGAGCGGCTCAGAACACGCAGCTGGGAAATCACCTGTGAGGAAATTAAAAAGACAATATTCAAATGAGGAAAGATAGTTTGAGGGTAGCACAGAATTATTGCGTACATGAGTGTTTATATGTGGCTTTTGTTAAGGCAGGTACAGGGGCATGATAGTAATGGTCACCAAAATATATGGGAGGCACACTGCATGAAACTTTTGTCTTACTATACAAGGCTGGAAATTAGATCAAATTTTCTTTCTACTTTTGGCTTACCAGTTCACCTAACAAGAATTTGTTTTGGTCAGTTGGAGGAACAAAACCCATGCATGCACAGGGAGAAGATGCAAACTTTACAAAAAAAAGCCTCATAATGGGAAGTCAATCCTGCAACCTTCCTGCTATGTTGCAAAAGTGCTGCATGCTGCACCAACATGTAGCCCCTCCATCTGTAACATTTAAACTAAAAGATGAATTATTATTTTTCCACTTCTATAATTGATTCTGCACAAAAAGAAGAGGAAGGGCTAAGGGGTAGAAAAAGGGATTCACCCTTATTGTTGTGTCATTTTCTATGTACCGTGACTCTGCTCAGCTGCTATTTTGGCCAGGTCTCTCTTGTAAAAGAGATTTTTTAATCTCAATGGGACTTCCTGGTTAAATAAAGGTTAAATAAAAGTAATTTAAAAATGTGGCCCTGTGATTGACTGGTGACATGGCATACTCTGCCTCCTGCCCAGTGTACGCATGTCTGCTGAGGTGAGATTTGTTGGCTTCACTGTAAGGATATGTAACAAAAATAAACTAACAAAAAACAACATGACTGGCCCAAATGCAGATAAACAAAAAGGCTTTTTATACCTAAAAAGGACCAAAAACCCAAAACTAATCTTAACAAAAAATGTCCAAAACACAAAACCAAATCTCTAACATAGTATCAAATAGCACAAGCTATCTAAAAGAAGAAACTGGAGGGTAAACTCAAAAAAACACATCAAAGTCACGACAAGAAAAATCAAAAACCAGACAAACTAACAACAAACACTCAGAAAACACTCAAGAAGCCGCAGACTTAAAGGGCGGATGTGACATGGAAGACGAATGAGCCAACAAAGACAAGGAGAGCACAGAGACTAAATACAATAGAGAATAATCAAACACAGGTGAGACAATCACACAGGTGGAGGGAATCCCAATTAGAGGAGGGGAGGGTAGAAAACACCTCATGTAACAGAGGGATTTCAAAATAAAACACGAAACTCAAGAGACAAGGAACAAGAGGTCTGAACAAAGAACCCAAGGAAAAAACATATTTAATAAAACAGAACTAGCCATACCATAGCATTCACTCTGCAGTGACAGTAAACACTTTTCAAGTTTGGTAATATAACAAGTAAAATAAAAGACCAATCCCCCAACACATCTCCTTACAGATGCTTACACACCTATTCAAGCATGCTCTGCTCCAGGCCTTCAGTCCTGGATTGTGCTTTTATCTGGACTCAGGGTGTGTTTATGTGGTTGTGTAATTTCTATGTTTGTAGGTATTGTGAGGCAGGCAACATGTCTGATAAATGGTGGACTCTTTACCAGCACATGCGTTATCTTCTTAGCTCAGGAGGGAAAGTGTACATGTATGAGTGTGTGTTAGAGTTCACCTGTGTGTATTTGTTTGGACGAGAGGGAGAAAGATAAAAAAGTGGAGAGGATAAAAAACATGATTGCTAATCTCGACTTCAGCCTGACAGCCGTTGGAATGAGGAAAGCTGAGGGTGAAGAATCTTTAAATATCACAACCACAACCAACCTCCACCAGGTGGAAACTGCATTTACAGAGCCATCCACTGAGAAGAAGTGACTGGTCAAAGAGTACGTGCAAAAAGAGTTTATTTTTGATCATCCCGGGAGCAGTCAATTTGGTGGATTGATTCACTTTAGAGGGATAGTTTGAGACTCTGAAGAGGTGTTGTATGAGGTCCATGGCATTCGCCTAAACACTAGCCACAGTGACAGAGATTAGTGCTGCCTCTGTACAAAAAGAGTTAGTACAGAAGTTCGGGCTACATTTTGCTGCACATGGGGCAAATTTCTCTGCATTAATTACACCGTTTTGGGTAAGAACAAGATGTGCAAATAGCAAAGCAGTACACTATATCTAGTTTCTTATTAATCCACAACTAAGCTGCTTTATTTTGGCAATACGTCAGTCCACGGCACAGCATAATTGTCCTTCCAGCTGCAGCACAGACCAGTTGCATTTTGTATCTTCACTAGAGAAAACATCCTCTACCAAACTACAATAATGGGTAATTTTTGTTATGTTTATGCCAGCTGAAAACGTTGAACACTTTGGAATACTTGGATGCACAGGACAAATTTATGTAGACTGAGAGTCAACAGGTCTGAATAGCAATGGAAGAAACTGCTATGAGAACTGGGGGACTTGAGAAATGAAATTATATCTGTCAATACAGGTGTGTAAACAGTGAATTCATGTTGTCAAATTGGATGAAATAAGAGAGTGACTACAAAGATCACTTTGGGAAGTGGTCAGGGCCTAAGGCAAACTGGCGGCTTTTATAAATGCTTCAGCAGTCTGCAGCTCTCATCATGCAGAGCCTCCCTGCTGTAATTGACATTGTACTTAAAAAGGTCAGATTACCAGTTTCATAAACTCAAAGAAAAAAATGAAAATGAAAATTTGTCTTCAAAGAAACAATTGAGCAAAACTGATTGTTTGTCAAATGACGCAGGCTATGGTATTAATACTACGTTTACTTTATATAACACCTGAATGTTCATGGTTGAGGAGATGAAGTGTGCTAAAATAACTCACTCAATCAAAATTATGTACTTTGGTCAATGGGATAATCTTGAATGTGTGTTACTTATTTGGAATGTACAGATCCAGCCACTTCAATTTTCCCCTCAAAGCCAGCTGCCTGTCAACTCCTCGCCAGCTCCCAGCTGATTTGGAAAGATAAACTGGAAAACTACATTGTTGCCAAGAAACTAGATATAGCGCACCATCACCTTACTCTGTTTATGTACCTTGTTTTTGAGTCAACTTTAAATCATGCAAAAGATGGCTCCAATATATATCTCAGCAGCATAAGTGCTGACTACTTCTGTACAGACGCAGACCTGATCTCGGTAGCTGTGGCTAATGTTCAGACTAGTGCTACATACCTCATACCATACCACTGCAAGAACCCTGACCTTTCCCTTTAATGTGTAAAAGCAATCCAGGATTGTGGCTTATTGCTTTTTTATTGGGAGACTATTCTGTATGTTGTCAGTCAAGCTGCTATCTAAAAATGTGGTTGCATATACAAACAGGACATACTGTACTGCACTGGTCCATCTGAACAAAAGCCCATAAAAGTCTTTTGGAAAGGTCAGAATCATTTAAAGCATATCCAGAAGGTGGTTAAAGGTGATTTTTTTGTCAATCCGTAGTTAAAATTTTCCAGGATATCTGTTCTACTCTGAATTCTTTAAAATTCAAAAAAGCTATACTTTACAAATATAATTGTATGATGCTGCACACAGTTCACATCCCTTATACATAATAATGTTTTGCTTATGATAAAAACATACCATGCACACATACATCATCAATCCTGCATGTAAGCCAAAAGCAATCCTCTGTAACTACCAAGGACCATTTTGACCCCTGTATGGTAATTTCCACTAAGCTTATGCATGTTTTTTTTAAATGGAAACTACCAAAACCCCTTTCACACCCCTGGGCTCTTTTCAGAGTGTGTTAGTGTGGTTAAGTGCCCGACCCGCAGACGGTGACGAGGGTCTTTAGGGAGAGGTGAGGGCATAAATTAAGGGAGAGAGGAAGAGAGGGAGCTAGAGAGAGAGCATGAACATGACACTGACAAACGACAGCAGGAGGAGAGACAATTGCAATCTGTGAAAAAGGTGGAAAGGTACACAAACACACCTACACACTGTGGGTCTTGTGAGATGGTGTGAATTAAACTAGGTTGGTGGTTCTAGTGATCAACAGACCACACTGACAGGATGAATGGGATTAAATGCATTAACTCCCTCATGGGACTGTACACACTGGCTGTGATGGTTGGGTATGGTTTGAGTGGGTTGCAGGGATAAGTGCTCACAGAGAGACAAACACACAAACATCAGAACCATCTGCCCATCCTGCACCAAGCCTTAATGTATTCCATTTTATTTTCATGAGAGGTGTATTCAGCTCTATTAAAGAAGCAGTGATTTAGCTTTGGCAGCAAGAATGAATTTCAATTGATTCATAAAGTTTTCTCCCAATGCACAATAGCATTTTAACATCAAACTGTTAGATTAATCCAAAATGACTGCTCCTGTGTTGTTTTACCTCAAATATTTACAATCCTTTCTGAAGCCAGGGAAATATACATTTCTTTCTTTGTAACCATCTAAGTAATCATGGAAATCGAGTAACTGAGAACTGGGTCATATTTAGTTTCAACGAGTCTGTGGCTAGTCAGTCTAAGTTCCCTGTATGGTACAATCTCCTGAACAATGCTTTGATTAAGTTTTGCATACCTTACATAACAAAGATGTGACAATCATAAGAGGCTGTGACCTGGAATTTCCATATATTGTAGTCCACCTGCGTAGCAAACCCATCCACACTACAGCTTGGATCTGACAGATGCTGTATATCCTTGATCACTGGAGGTCAACTTAAAGCTCTACACAGCAGGGGACAGCCCTGAGCAGCTTGAAACACGAGATCACAAGATCACAAGAGAACAACTTCACAAGGCAATTGTGAGATCACAAAATAACTGGAAGGGCAACATGTAAACAATGGGCTACATTGCCTGCCCAATACTGATTTGCTGTCTGCATCAATATAATTTCCAGACAGCACTGGTTGCCCGGAAACTATGAGTGCTTGTCTTCCTGTTTTGGATTGATCTGCTTTTTGGAGTTTGGGTTGAAGTGGCTCCCACTAAAAAGAGACTTGCTGCATGTGCGGTATGTCCACTGAGCTGCAGTATGCCAGAGACTGATCGAGGCACAAGACATGGAAGCCCTGCATATTTTTGATCTAGCCCTGAAACTGTGCTTATCATCTTCTTTGTTTGTAACTCTCCCTTAATTTCAAACACTAACCTGAACCTTGCAGGTTTATGAGTTCTCCCACAACACCTCCCTGCAGATCACAATAAAAACATTATAAAGTTGAATAGTGTATGCCCACTGAAACAGTAGGAGGTTTATGATTTGCAAAGGATGCAGATTGTGTAAAGCTTGTATTAAATTTCATTAAATAAATAACAATTGTGGAACAGATGTTATTAGACAAAAAGTCTGATTACCCTCTGTAGTTTAGGTAGATAACAGCCTCAGTAAAATAATACTGTTTCTATAAATGTCAAAATAACCCTATAACCTCTTTTTGTGACCGTAATAACTAAACACAAGTCATATAATTCAAAACATCTCTTTTTCTTGCTATGACTGAGAGCCCCTCTGAGGGTTAATTTACATACTGTGTGGTTAAGTCAGTGTTTTCTTAAGTGATTAGATATTGTTGCAAAGAGAGTACAATGTGGACATGAACCTTTTCTGAAGCACCTCTACCTCTCTGCCAATTTTTGTGTAATCCCTCCTCTGTCAACCTCACTATCTCTCTTCCTCTTACACAGAACAAATGCATATGTTTAGTGCACTGCATGAGTGATACTGTGTTTCATTGTGTTACATCAGAATCTGCAGTGACCATCGACAACTACACACACAAAACCACACACAGTCAGTCACATGTTTGAACAGACACTCATAAGTGATAATTATTCATGACCCGTGAGCTGCCTACAAGATGAATTACCGTTGATTAGGTAATGTGACATAATTCAGGTGTGGGCGTATGGATTGAAATTGCCTGCAAGGAGCTGCAGATAATGTTATTAGTGTAACAGGGTAAAATGAAAATCACACCCCAAGGGTTGTATTCATGTGAGGGACACACTGGTTAACGTCTTGAGAACATGAATGGTGACTCTATATGAATGAAACATAACAACACAACCAACCAACCTCAAAAAGAATGAAGTATGAGGAAAAATTATGCAAATTCTGCTTGGTTGGCTGCAAGTGTCTTTGGGGCCCCAGTCCAAGTATTGTCCATGTGTGGAAGACACTAGACTGCAGAATGCAAAATCCAGTTTGTAATGGTTTTTGGACAAAAATACCCCCCATCCAAATAAAATAAAAAAGGAAATTCTTTCCTCTCCCTCTGTTGCCATATCCACTATTCAGTAAATGTGCCTATTGTATATTTTGTACATAGTATTTGGTATATTTTTTTATATGCACCCAAGTCAATTTGCACAATTTTCTACCTGTTTTATACTTTATTTTATTCTTATGCTAATTATATTTTTAGTTTATCCTTTGTTTGTTTGACTGTTTTCTGAATCTGACCATGCTCAAATCAGTCTGAAACATATTTTCCTAATGATGTCATCATTATGAATCTCTCTACATATGATGAGATATTCTCACATGTTTTGTTCATCAAGTTCAGTGACTCAGTGGAAGTATATCTCAGACAGGTGTATGTATGTATCTGTAAATATATATATCTATATATCTATATCTATATCTATCTATATATATATATATATATATCTATGTATACACACAAATATATCTCTCTGTATATATATATATATATAGATGTATATATATAGATATATATATACATATATATATATATATATATATATATATATATATATATGTATATATACATATATACATATATATATATATATAGATATAGATATAGATATATAGATATAGATATAGATATATAGATATATAGATATATATATACATATATATCATCCCCTGCTTCCATGTTTAGTCTGCAGACAATGCTGCTTCAGACACATAAACATACTGTGTGAAGTAAACACCCAATTATGCAAGGAAGGGCTCCAGTAACTGTTTAATGCTCTGAGCCACTAAAAACCCAACTTGATGAGCTTGGACTCATTAAATGACTGTCATGTCAACCTGACCTGTTTTTGACATTAACATGAATAATTGAAATTACACAATAACAAGCAACACCTTTACCTGTATAGTGTAATTTCAAAAATGTCACTCCACATTTTCTCTCTGCACTTTCTACAGCTTTCTACATGAACTGAGTGAGAGGGAAATGGTAGAAAGCAGGGTCAGCGCAAGACTGAGAAAAGCAGACCTTTACGAGAACCACCACTTGTGCATGCATCCCTCTAAATCAAGTTCTGTTTGGCAGTTTGATGAACCATTTTCCATACATTTAAAAAGCAATAATGAACCTCTAAATTCAATTTTGTGTGTAGCAATGCTCTACCTGTTGGCCTGTTAATGGAATTTTTCTTTAAGTGTTAGCATCAAACTAGCAAAGTCAGGTTTAGATGTTGTTCTGTCCTATTTTCTTGTATGTTCATAGCATTGACAAAATCATTTATATGTCTTAATATTGAATTAATCTTTAATATTAAAAAAAAGATTAAGCTTATCCTTACCCATCACTACTGTAACTGCTGCAGTTTTTTTATCATAACTACAAAGACAGAAAACTCTGTACTCATATACCACAATGTAGCTGACAAAAAAATATATATCTATGAATTTTACAAACACTTCTATTCTATTTATCAAGGTTCTTGTGGGTTGAAATGACCTGCCCTTGTGTATGTACCTTTAAGTCTAACCTAAACCTTGTGTGCAGTACCACATTAAAAATTATGATCTGTTCAAAAATGTGATCAAACTACACTGCGCTGTTGGGTTTTAAAATTGAGTTTACACTCATAAATGCCAAGTCTTCACAATGACAATATAACCTTGACAACAATAAAAGCAGACATGATATTCACAGTGATGGATTACCCGCCTAAAACTGCTCTCATGTCTCTGCAAGAGGAAATTTTATTTCACAGTGAAATAAATGAAAACGGATGGCTGCATGGTAAAACACCTCAACCTTAAATTGAGATCCTGACCCTAAAATAAACCGCTTTTATGCCAACTGAATGGAGGCGAGTCACTAGAACAAGACTTAGATTGAGTTTTTGTAAGAGGAATAGTCAAGTATACATACAACATTTAATTAGCACTTCTAAAACGGAAATAATCACTGTGTTGTCTAACATGATTGGTCCTATAATCTGGTAGAGTAATATTCTCTGTAATTTGAATAGTGATTTGGAGATATACCACCTTTCTAAATGAGGAACAGTAATGAGAGTGATAGTGGTACAGTAAAAAAGTGAGCTCCTTTTGGCATAAACTGTTGCTAAACTCAAGTTACACTGGGTGAAACTCCTGACTTTAAGCCAAAAAACCCCACCATGCATCCATGAAAACCAGGGCAAGTTCAACAAACCTTATGTTGCCATGAAACATTTTTAATATGAACTGTATGCTGTTAGAAGGAGCACTAATTAAAATTGTATTGTGTGCTGAGCTCATGCATGTGGGTAACAATAAAACTAAAGTCTGGTCCCTAAAATCTTATGCAGCCCCAATTGTTATTAATACAATTAGGAAAAACAGCTAATAAGAGCAGGACTCATTTACAGAAACGAGATAAAATAATTAAAAGTTTGTAATATCAAAGTACTTTACCAAGTGCAACAATAAATAAAGTCAGTTTCTTTCCAAATCATGAGTCAAAATATTTATAAAGATAAGAGGTGAGACTAAAGTCTGATGTATAAAAAGCTTGTTCAGACATAAGGTGGTCTTAATTTAATTTTAAACATGTTTCATCCCTTCATCAGGAAAACACGAAGCAGCAGACGAAAACACTTCTTACACTTAAGCTAACTGCCACTCAACACATACTGGACATTATAAGGGCTGCTAACAATGCTCTCATTTTAATAACACATTTTATGATCAGATGTATCACACATGAAGATCCTTAAACGTTTTGCAGCTCATGCAGTATGTGTACATGACAAATTCTTCATAGAAAACACTGAGTGCAGAAACACTCTTCACACATATGCATTATTAAACTCTCAGTCATGCAGGGCAGGATGGAAATTAGTTAAGTTTGCCTTTAAGTTGAAGAAAGTGCATTTTTAAACTGGAATAAATGTGTTCATGTACTTCGGTGATTTTTATTCCTGTTTGTGTGAGGCAGAGACAGAGGCTGTGCTGTCAGTACTGAGAGCTTGTGGGAATAAGCAGGTGGCAGCGTTTGTTTGTGTGAGTGTGTGGGTGCACCTGGGAGCTGATGATTCTCTGAGAGGATCTCTCGATGTTGGCAGGCAGACCAAAGAATGCAGGTCTGTCATCCTCGGGGAGATTCTCTATAACGCTGCGGTAGTCCTGGGAAAACACAGAGCCACAAACAGGTCACACACAGAAATTCACCTACATGACACATCTAGGGAATATCAACATGCTGTTTTTTTCTTGAAGGGCTCAAAGAGGCCATACTAAGACCAGCGAGCACTGTAAAGCACATATGCTGCTATATTTAAGAGTAAAACTGAGCAGTCAACATGTTACCTAGCTTTGATGATTATATGATAAAAAAATAAATAAAAAAACAGATGATGATCTTGTCAGGGGGTAATGTTAGGTGTTGGTAAGTCCTGGTCTTTGGAGGCAATTATGGACCAAGGAAGGTAGTCACAGCATGTCACTAAATTAGTGTTTTCCGAATCATGAGGTGTGATCCTCAAAAAGGCACAGCCACATGCTGGTGGGGCATGACTTGTCTGCAAAATTGGGAAATGGTCTCCCATGGACTTTAGTTTCATGTGCTGCACTAACAAGATGAAATTGAACTTTGGGAAAAGTGACTTGCTACAACCTTTATAGACAAGCTTCAAATGTGACCATGCTTAAAGAAGGGTTAAAGTGTCCCATATGTGTAGTTGTTAGTCTGGAACAATAGGGGTAGCACAGACAACACAGACTGAGGGGGTGCTGTTTTGAGCTGTTAGCCCTGATTAGCTGCATCTGCATTCAGTAGAAAATGATGTGTTAAGCAGACTACTTTATGCAAACACCAAGACACAAGACACTGGAGACAAAGAGACACTTAGGGCCTGATCTATTAAGATCCAATTAACTGCAAACTAAAAAATAGCACGTGCTATTAGTGGGCGTATTGTGAGTGATCTACTATGACTTCTTGTGCAATTAATATCAGGTGGAAAAGTGGTTAAGGCCACTCCATTTAAAGGAAGATTCTGTGTTTGCTACCGAGTGTCACCATGGAGAGTTTGGGAGAACAGAAGGGTTAAAATGCAAAATGGAGTTTGAGGCAAATGACCACACATACCGTAATCTTTTTTTGTTGTTTGCCATTTTGACAAAGTCGTCACTTTTCCCTCTAGCCACATTTATATCTATCTGTCATTTTTAATTTTCCTTTTCTAATTACAATTAAACATAATCTAAATGACAGCATTCACATAGTTGCACCGTTTCATCACCAATAACCTCTCATGTAAAGAGTAGTCTTACTGTTACGCACACACAGACCACACAGGTACTCTTGTCTTTTTATGCACTGACAGCTCTGAAACTTGCTGTCAGTGTGTCTAAGTGAAAAGAGAGTGATTCTCCTTCATAGCCAGCTATGGAGATCATTTAAACATGGGTTAAATGATCTCTTCTGTGATGTAGAGTGCAAAACAGAAAAGGTTTACTTTACGCATGTGTCTGCATGAGTATGATAGCACATAATAATTATAATTTACCAAATAATTCAGCCAATGATGGGAGGTATTCTGTTAATGTGACCCCTGTTTCTCCAAACTGACTAAACTTCCTGTGAATAACAGTGTGCCTCTTTGCACCTGCCTCTCAAACGAGCTAAATATAGATCTAAAAACACCACGAGCAATCTGTTGCGGATTTCATAAATCGCATTGTGGGTTCTAAATGATTACATTTGCATCTCCTCCTCCTCCCAGTATTTTGCACATTCTGATGATCGGCATGTATTCTGCATATAATTGAAGGCAAACACGCTACATGGATTGCGCATGCTGCTTGTTAGTGCACCCAGTTAGTAGATCAGATTTGCCCATGCTATCAAGTTTGCACGTGTTTTTATACACACAAATCTTTAGTATATCAGGTCGTTAGTGTTTTAGGTTAAACACCTCGCTTCATTGTGTTGAGCCTTTTTAACCTGAATAAACAACAACCAAGCAAAATTGTGTGTTGGTGTTTTTTTGTCACACACATACACAGACGGAACCCTGCAGATGAGAAGTTTTATATTCATGCAAAGAAGCTCAGGTGAAACTTCCTTGTTCTAAGCACTCAAATGGTGTGGTATAACACTTGTTTTGTTTCTGCCACTGAACACCTCAAATGTCAACTTGTCACATGTCAAATTTCTCAATTTGTGGGAAATATGATTGTTAGCAAGCACAAATATATGTGAAAAAGTACAACTTTTTTCATGATTTGTCCCATGGAAATAATTTTGGATTCATTCTAATTAGGTCTGTCACTTTAGTGCATTAATTAGATTAATTAATTACAACGCAAATTAATGCGTTAAAAAATTAGTCGCAGGATTAAACATAGCACATGAACATCTTAGTACTGTCCAGTTGAAGGACCCGTACATGGCAGTGGCACGTAACTTCACACGTGTTGCTAGTCCAACCAAACAAAGCTGAGGTGACAACAGGAATGACCTATTTGAGACTCCGCTTTATTTTATTTTCGAATTAATTTATCTATATTTGTACTGCATTCTTTAATAACAAACCAGGTCTCATTGGTTTGCTGGATGTCCTCCACCTTTTTCTTTTTTTAAAATTTTATTTATGAGACACACTTAAAGTGTAATTTGAGTTGCCTGATTGAGCTTAAAATTAACTGGACAAGATGCCCTGACTTAGGTTTTATTCAATCACCAATAAAAATGTAGATTAACAATCTTCTCTTTTTAGTGTATTCATTTGATTAATCATCCACAATTTTGTAATGTCCTAGAATTCAAATTCTTTATTTGGGGACTTTAAGCAGATATGAGATTAAAATGCGATTAATTAGATTTATTAATTATAAATCCTGTAATTAGTTAGATTAATTTTTTTTTAATCGCCTGACAGCACTTATTCTAATACATTGCACCTTGAGCTAACAAAAACCAAAGTGATTCTTTTTCTGTAACAACAGTTAATATCTTGGACAAAGCGAAGAAAAAATCCTGAAAATGTATCATCAAAGTTTTTGCTTTCTGTATGTTTTATACAATTCAGTCATAGAGACAACTCACCAATATGGAGCAAGAGTTTGGGAGGCTGATCTGTGATGGAAAGAAGCGTGTTCCTCCACCTCTGCTTCTTCTCTGACCGGCTGAAAAGGAGGATGAGAGGAGACTCGCAGAGAAAAACTGCTCAAGGTAGGAGCGTAAGATTCGGAGGTCAGAGGGGTTGTCAATTCGACCACCATATATGGCACTCTCCAACAGGCCATGGACAAACTCCCACTGGAAAGGTTTCCCTCCTTAGTAATGAAAGGGAAACCAAAGGAAAGAAAGTTAGTAAAATATAGGCATCAAACAGTGAACAAAAGAATGCTGACATTAACACAGAAAGACAGAAATACAACAAATGGCTATATATACTGTAAGCAATGCATTAATATGCTGATGAAGGATTGTCCATGTCATGCTCTATCAAGGGGAGTGCATAATAAAGAGATAATAGATCAAAGAATCAACAGATTCTAGTTGTCATAAGCATATGTGATGCAGAACTCCCGCCTGCACTGTATTGTTTGTTTTCAGCCTTCCTACCTTCAAAAAGCCTGTCAATGATTTCAAAGCCAGCACGAAGGTCCGACAACGAAAACTCATAGAACTTAGTCCAACCCTAAATGACAGCAGAAAAGAGGGGAGAGGAAAAAATGCCAGAAATAATGACAGATTTATCTCAGCACGTGCAGGAGAGACAAAACTTCAAGAGCTAGTGGAACTTAAAAATATGGTTACAGATGGCATTCAAATACAGGGGACTTGACATCTGATTATCATCCCTCAAGCATTCTGTTTGTTCTTAATAGATACTTTTGGGCATTTTAGACTTTTAATCGTTGTTAATAAGCAGTGGATAGAGTTCAGAAAAAGGAAATAGATCCTGGCTTCAAGCTTCAACAAAGACTTAATTTTACAAAAATATTTTGCCGAGATTAACATTGTGAACCAATGTGGCTCACACAATTTTCCAAGTGGAAAGTCAAAAGGTATGACATGTTGGTTTAATTAGTTGCTAAACGTTGATGTGTCTAGAGAGTGTGTTTATATCAGGAATTGATTATTTTGTGTTTGTTGGTGGCATAATGCCCCAGTCACGCATTCCCGTTTCTCATGGCGATTGTGCACGACTGTACACGATTGACGAGGCTGGTGTGTTCACTATGATATGGGATGAAATGACTGTCTCACCCCTGAACACACCCTGTAAATACACCATCACCATCGCTTCTACAGTACTTCTACAGCGCTTCTACAGTGCTTCGAGGGCGTTCGTCCTGCTCCAGTTAGGTTAATACAGCGATATGACAAGGATTCCTTGAATTTCCATCCCGCTGACACGACGTCAGCACCGCTCGAGCTCAGTATGCGTCACGTAAGCCCCTGTCTGTGCTGTCTTGAACAGGACATAGTCGGGGCACAAACGGACACATCCTTGTCAGTCGCCCTCATAAAGCTTTCAGGATTGAGCCACAATCGGCCCGATTGAGGCCTCTGTACATGCCACGCTAATACTGTTCGCATTAGGACTGCATTAGGCTTCCATCCCGCTACACTGAGAGCGGCGATTCGCCACGACAGTTTTGAACAGTTCAAAACTGTCAGGACCCTTCCATGTTCCCCGCCATTCATCCACGACTATACAACGTTTATCCAGTCCAAGTAGCACATGCACCACGACCAAAGCAAGTTTCATCAGGATTATGACAATCGTGCACAATCGGCATGAGAAACGGGAATGTGTGACAGGGGCTTAACAAAACAGCATAATGTCACGGGACCAATGGGACTAGAATAATCTGAAATGTTAGACAGACAGTATCTAGCATAGGACATAGTTCACTAGTCCTTCTGGTCCAACAGCCCATAGGAAGTGTTTGGGGAGGACATACCCTTCCAAATCCATATCCTGAAGGTTACTGGACAATTGCTCGGTCAGTAAGATTCATTACAATTAATCAGTTAATGTACTGAGAGTGAAGTTTTTTACTACAGTTATTTCTAAAATCAAACTCTCTCCAAAACATGTTGTTAGAGGAGCAATTTTGGTTTTGGTTTGTGTGGAGAATTGTTTTCATTGTTTTTCCTTTAAAAGTCAAGTGTTGGTTAAACTGCCACTTAATCAGGTCGCACCTACAGTATGCTTCTCGCAACAGTGGCAGCCATGGTTTACAGGCCTGCAGTCACCTCTTGCTGTTGTCACACGTGGACCTGCCTCTTTCTCCTCAAAGGATGCTGATAGGGCCAACTGAGCTCAATTGTGTCAGTTCGGAGCACTGGGGGTTAAGACTTGACAGCATTTTGAAGAACAGTAGAGTCTCTTTTTTTTCGATATCTTTTTCAGATTGCTGTCTGTTTTGATATCTCTTTCAACCTGCTTAATCTATTGACTGCAGATCGATTGAGGGCTTTTCAGGGCTTTTTAGATTAAAGAACTTGTAGTTGAAAATAGAAATTATAGCATATGAAGTACAGACAGACAGACAGAATTAAAACCTTATTTATCAGTTGCTGTACAGCTGTAGTAATAACCCATAGTTGTACAAATTACCAAGGCGCACTTTGACTTGCCTCAGTGCACATTGATGCGCCCTGTAACACCATTTGGGAACCAGTGATTTAGACAGATTTGAGTTCTTGAAGTTGTTGAAAATTTAGCAAACTCAGAGTTATGTTAACTCCAAGACTTTGAGTGCTACAGAAGTTTTGTCATTCAGCCCCAATGTGGACTCCCTGAGAAACTTCCTGAGGGGAATGTCTCTGCTGCCTGTTGCATGAAGCCACAGCTGCTTGAGGGCAAAGATATCAGCAGTGAGGCTTCAGAGTGTTGAGGGAAAATGTTGCAAATAGAAAAAAAACACCTACATTTTGGCACAAACGCTGTATTACAACATTAACCATCTTACTGAGAGAAGACTGCCACAAAGGTGTTGAATCATTATCAAGTCTGAGGGCAGTCTCGGCACACTGGAGTGTGATCTAGCATTTCACTGCTATTAAATCAACAGTTGTAATCTGCCCACTGATGCTGTAGGTGGGTGAGGTGATAAAAAATGGTGCAGGCATGTTCGTTGAATCTTCAGTAATGAAAGGGGTGTTGCTTGTTCATTGACTTTCAGGCCTCTATGAATATGTGTAAGTGTAGGCTTCCTTGTTGCTTGCTCCCAAGACTAAACTGGCCACCATTTTTGCTCTGCCATAGCCATTGGATAAAATATGTAATTTATTTTTTCCCTGTATGTCACACAGCTTCTAATGCAAAACCTGTCATGCTTTTCATCTCTCTGATTTCTCTTTTTTCACCTTTGACTGTTTTTTTCTCTGTGAACATCTCCTCCAACATCGAAAATGATTAAATTAGAAAGAGAATAAATGGCTAAAAGAGAGAGGAAAGTAGATGAAGTGAGGAGGAATTCATTGATATTAGAGTGGAGGAACAGAGCAGTGTCTATTTGAATAATTAGGCAATTATGTTCTTGGATAAGGAACAACATTACCATCTCCAATGAAAACACTTGACAGTGATTCAGTGATTGGTAGGGAACAAAAGAGCAAAGGAAACAGGGGAAGAGTAACCAAAACTACAGACAAAATAATGAAAAATTACGGGTAAACAAACAAAACTGCTAATTTTTGCAATTTCACAACAGAAAAGTGTCATAAACAGCTTTGGTAGGTTATTTGAATGTACTAAGTGTGCCCAAATCATGCATGCTCGTCAGCAAGCTAAAAACATTTAGCATTTTCAAGGCATGATCTGACTGCCCTTAATCATTTCACCTACAGTATACCCATGGTGAAATGCCAAAATGCAACAAATGCTTTAGTTTTGTATGTGTTGGAATGCATGTACACCACACGATTACAAAAGAAATTGCTTGGATATAATTTTTTGGCATTTTTAGTGCAATGCTTTTCTGCTTATTTTCTTTTAAAAGTACACCAAGTTCCTGAAATACAAACTTGATTTGCTGTTACACTGTAATTGCTGACATTGACTTCAGCTTTATAAAAGGGCGATGTTCCCGCACAGCAACTGAGTCATCTGTATTTATTTTCATTTAACATATTTTTAAACATGTCCTCAAAGTTTTTTGGCACCATGTTTTTTTAATTTCTCTTGTTTCCTTAGTTACTGCTTGACATTGCAAACCTGCTGGTATATAAGCTGCATGCCTGAAAAAGTATCAGAAGAAGCTTCCCCAGTTCAGGCTCTGTTGTATATACTTTGCTCTATGATGTGTTCACTGCATCTAGACCTGCCAGCAAGTTTACAACAAAGGCTCATATGCATTCTTGCACACATGAATACCTATTCATACAGGATGAATCTGTCAGAGCTGCATAACAAAGAGCAAACAGCACGCTGCCATGTGAGGACAAAGAAACTGATCTCCTTGCTGTTTTCGTTTGATCCTCTCTGTGTGTATCCATATATAGACAAAGACATTCATGTCATTATAAGTCCCTTCCTCTGGATACTGATCTGTTTGTGCTAGCCATTTACTGACAAAGTTTTTTTAATCATAAGTATCGTTTTGAGCCACAATGAATTAAATGTAAAATATTTTTTCTTAAACAATGAAGTCAAGTAAAATGAGAATATAGCAAATATTGCAGAGCCTGTGCAAATTAAAAAAAATCGTTCAATACTAAAAGAAAGATGTTATTTCAGAAAAAAGTGCAACAAAAAGAAATCACGAGGTTTTTGAGTCCTCTATTCCACTGATGTTCTCATAGCTACATAATTATCTCCACCAAGGATTTTATGCTTTTGCCCCTGTTTGTTTGTTTGGTTGTCTGTTTATCTGTTGTTTGTTAGCAAGATTACACAAAAAATACTGGCTTGATTTTGCTGAAATTTTCAGGAGATGTTGGTCATGACTTAAAGGTGTAGTCAGCGATCTTCTAATCTTCTAATCTAATGCAGTATTTGTCAAATTCACTGTATTTCTTCTCTCCGTCCACAAGATGTCACCACGGACAGCATGTTGAAAATAAAAAAATCAGGTTTCAAAACACAGCTTTGGGCCTGCATTTCAGTAGGTAAATACTGCAGCTCGGGGCGAGTTACCAAAACAGAGAACAACCCCCCACATCCAGGGGGCGATCATACTCAGGCACAGATCAGACAGAGGGGAGAGGGGGAGTAGTAGGTTGCGTAGCGTGCGCAGTTAGCGTAAGAGAGAGATACAATATGTGCAGTAGCAATGGCTGAAAAACAGCCCAAAAGAAAAAGGTCAGAGGAGCAGAAAGTGAAAAAGAAGGGCTATGACCATGAAAGAGCGAAGAACCGGGTCAACATTGGTGTTGCTTTCATACGGTGGAGGGAACTCCATGAACTGAAAGACCTGAAAACGAACGCAGATGTCGCCGTCTGTCTGCTGGATAGGTAAGCAACATTAGCTTTGTGGTGCTTCACATAACAGTAACAGCCGTCGGCCATTCATCTTATTGCCTAATCTGCCAGAATGTACTGTTGTTGTGATGTTATCAATATTGTCAGTCGAGTTGTTTGACGAGTCGGGGTTACCTTAGCTACGTTGGTCCGCTACGCAGTTTCTACGGCCGTTTCCATGGCGATGCACGTCCATCAGTTTTCGGGGGTAGAGCGAGGGGTGAGGTATGAAGGGAGAGGCTGGTCTAAATTCATTTATAAACAACCTCTCCACTCGTTTTCTCCAACATCGCTGACTACACCTTTAACTTAAAATGATTTGATTGTGGCGGCGATCCAGACAACAGATTATGATTTTTGGTCAATAACTGTCTGATTAATAATGATATCAATATCACTCTGAGTGTTAGGAGTGGGTTTTCAGGGTCAAGGAATCATATTTGATGGTCATTATATCATGGATCTGCTGCTGCTTATAGATGTAACAGTAATATGTGAGCTACCTTGGCAGGGGTTTGCCCTCTCTGAGTGCTTTCTAGTGTTATTTTCTTTCATCACAGCCACAATAGCTCCTGGAACAAGGTACACAGATTTACCTCCAACACCAACAAACAAGGCACTCTGCCTCCCACCTCTTTTATAATCCATGCTTTCAAAGTCCACTTTTCTATTGGCCGTTTATATTGAATGCTAGCTCAGTGTTAATGAAGAAGCACAGACCGATGCATTAATCTGATGACCACTGACCAATGGGTCATTATAACAGCAGGAGAGATGGTGCACAGGTCTTAGCCAGTGTGGCAGCTGTTGCAGTGCAATGTGGGATTTGTAGCATGTGTGGAGGGAGTGTAATTTACAGATGGACCATAAAAATGTTCAAGTAAGACCTGATTGCCACTCTATCTATTTTGCAGCCATATGCCAAGATGAAATCGACAACTTCTCTTTCAAATTTAAGTCTTTCTTTTTTCTTTTCCTTTTTTTACCTGAGGTATGTAGTTGCGTCTCTCTTGGCAAACTGCATGGAACCAGGCCAAACAGAACAAAGACTGAGCTCTAGCCAGGATACCACCTAAACAAAAACAAAACAACATGTCACTCTCAAAGTGTTAGACCTTTGTTGGTTTGGACTTTGTGTTTGTTGTACTGCTGTAAACAACATGGATCAGAACTTTAAAAAAAAAATCCCACTTCATGACTGTCACTCAAAACTAATGTTCAGAACTACAACCCTTATGTGTATCATCTTACAGAGGCTGGTAAAAGTATTTCTTAAAGGGAGAATGATAACAACATGCCACTCTTAGCTTATTCATTATCTGCACTATACCTTTAGAAGTATATTGTTGACCTATGCCCTAAGAAAAAAGAAAATCTAACAGAGTGGCTTTATAAAATACATCTGGAAGAGAAGACAAGGGCAAACCTTTACTGATCTGCTCTGGAGTCCAAGACTCATATGTCCTCAGCAGATTCTTCTTCAACCCAGGAGGAGCCTAAACATTGGAAAAACAAAAGTGACGGGGGAACAGGGCTTTTACTTTGAAAGATTATTTTGCAGCATTCAAATGTGCCATACAAGTTCAATGGCAAGGTGTAAACATATTGTCATACAAGCACAGATATGTGGCCAAAAAAAAGGATTCATTCAGAGAAACAACTTTGCAGGAAGACGGCTGGGTAAAAGAGAGGCATTGCTAAGATTCAAAGCCAGGACTGGCCATTTTCCTGTCACTTCAGCCAACTCAGCCAAGAACAGAGCTGGCAAATTTCAAATCAAATGTGTTCAGTGTTGTGCTTGGTTTGGCACTCAAGGAAACATATCAGCTTTGATGTGTGGATTTTTATTTGTAGAAAAAGGCTTTCAAAATGTATTCAAATGCCATATTTTATATGATACTTAACTTCAGAAGTAGGGTTTAAAAATAAGTCATCTTTGCATACATTTAAATCCTTTTGGCAGAAATGTGCTCTTTCATAACAGCAACAATGACATATGGAGATAATCTCGCACATTATCAGCCTTGCTGAACATTTGGTTCCACCATCTGGAGATATTGATTACATGCACCGCCAACAAACTATGAACTGAATTTGCCAAGATTGACCAAATCACTACATATGCTATCACGAGAAGCCCAGGTTTTACAAGGTACTTTTCCATTCAGTATGATTTTACTTGTTTCACTTTTCTTCCAATCAGTTAAAAGTTTGAGCAGTTGGTTTGCACTTTCAGTTTAATGTGATGTAACGGTGTCAACAGGCCAAAAACAAAACTTAATCCTGCAGTTTCATAACTTTACTAAGAGTTTCACAGGGGACGCACTGATCAGGCTTTCTTTTGGCCGATACTGATCACCTGTTTGTGAGATCAGCTGATACCGATCATGTTACATGTTTTCATTTTTAGCAACTGGTTTAAGGCAAGAAAAAAAAAACTCAGGGAGCAGTGCAACAAGTATCATACAGTAAGGGCACCTGAATTACACAATAATAAGACTAATTTATCACTTTTTTATTATGTAAATCAACACAATCATTGACAGACTGATTAAAACTATTCATTTTGTTCAGCATAAAAGAACAAATAGCTTAACAAATTAAAGGCAAAACATTAAAAAGAATTATCCATTAATATAATATAACTGATGAAATTATTTCATAATGCCAAGAAAACAAAGTTCACTCCTGCTGAACTTTATTTATTCAAGGTTCAGCAAAAATCTAAATTTCCAACAATGTAAATACATTAAACACATCATGTTCTTAGCTCCATCAAATACTCACTTTACCAAGCCAACCTAAAGGCATCACAGTGTTTCTGGCTGGACCTTAAATGCATCATTAGACACGACGTGCATTTGTTTCATGTACGGTGTGTTGCTCATTTAGCCAACCTGATCATTTTTATGCTGTAGTTCTCAGCATGAATTTTAGTACAGACTTAGACACCTGATTAAAATGTAGGACTTAATGGACAAAGTTTTGAAGACTCTGATACAGGTTATTTAAGAGGATGACAGAGCAGCTGACGAATTGATCGCATCCACAAGTAAGATGAGTTAAATCCACAGATGATCAGTGGTAGGTAAGTGTGTTTACAAGCATTAATCTTGATCATGCTTTTTGGACAAAAATCAGGCCATATATGCCAATATAATTGGGGTACTTTAAAGACAACTGTAATTGGACTTTGGCCTGTCTTTCAACACTAATGATCTCCATTTTACGAAACTTCTGAAACTAGCTGAAGGAAGACACGGACATCCCAAACATCACAACTATAAAATGGCAGAGTAGTTCCCAACATTTTAACTGATGGCTGTTGCGGTGTATTGGGGTCAGCATATAAACAAACACACAGTATGTGCTTAGAAAAACGCACTCACTCAAAAATCCATTAAATACATCATACATTAATTAAAACTGTAACACCAGCATAGTAGAGTAAAGGTGGAGCACATTTTTATATAAAAAAAAAGTGCATGCAGTGCTAACAATGAATATTCGTTTTCTTCCTCATCAGCAATAGCTAACTAAAGGGTTTTTTTAATGATTACTGGTTGGTGTTTTATTATTTCTGACCTTTGAATTGTTTCACTCCCCTTCAGGTAGATGCACGCAGGAACAGCTCTGTCATGTTTCTCAGGCATCCCACGGTAACATAAATTCAGAGTCAAATATATTTGTTTATATTCAGTTGGATGAGTATTCAAGCACCAAATTTATCTAAGGCTTCACTTTTTAAATCATCACAGCTGTGATGAGACAGGGACCCTGGGAGTCAGGTTTTCACTGTCATGATGCACAGGTGGATGCGAAAGACTCCAGCTGTTAAAAAAAAAAACACAGGGCAGATTCTATCATAAAAAAAGGGAAATGCTAATGCTAATGGGAAACGCGATTGATCCATGGCCTGTTTTTTGGTGACCTCCGTATAGCACACTACAGTACACACTACATCACTGGGGATGTGCGAAAGGTGTAGGCATGAACGTTGGATTTGTTGTTAAATCTACACTTGAGAAAATGTAAGAATATCAAAGAGAGAGGGAGAGAAAGAAAAAGGGACGGACCGACTAGAGGAGAGACTATTTGTGCAACATGCTTGGCTGCTGAAGCAACTAACCCCCTGAGCACGACTCCCATCAGAAACACACTGAGCACTAAACCATGCATCACTAAAACACATGCTGCAGGCGGCTGTGTCTTCAGTGTACGCGTTTGTGTCTGAGTGTGTTTGAAGCCATTAAAAGACGAAATGAGATCAAGTACACTCGAAAAATAACAACAAAAGCCCTTTGCACAGTCTCCATTGTTGCATGGATGCAAAAGGGACGTGGCCTACAACAGACCAGCTTGAGATGAAAAAAGGTCAGGCTTCAACACTGTGCTTGTCAAAACAATACAAAACACTCACATCAAGCACTACACTTAATTCTAAAATTTATTATGAGATCTAATGAGTAACTGACTCCAATCCTGCTAGAGTGTGCAGATAAACATGTGAATACCTCATAGGTGATCTTGAGGCTGGACTGTAGCAGTATGGGAGGGAATCTGGGGTGAACTTCTGCCGTCAGCCAGAGCCGGAAACCTGCTTTTGGTTGAAGCACATTCAGTTCCTGCAGAAGAATAACAGGAAAGGTTTAAAATAAATGTAAATAAAATATGGCAGTAAAGACACCAGACAGTATAATAGTCTGCGGCTTAAGTTACAATGGTACAAAATGCATAGATTAAAATAAACAACAAAATAGTTAAAAGAAAATTGGAGATTACTTAAAATGATTTAGGTTAATTTCAGACTCATACATGCTGTATGTGTGACTTTGTTTGATGTTTTCATTGATGATGCATAATAAGGCAAGGCTATTGTGCTATCAAATGAATGACAGAGATACAAAAAGGACTACTCAGATGTAGATGGTTTGTCTTTGACGACTCAAAGCAGCTTTAAACCTTCATCCTACTCTGAAACCATTCACTGATCGTTCAGAGTTTCTATGTCAGCTATCCATCAGTATCAGCTAACAGACTTTAGCACTTTTATACACCACTGACACAACAGCAGGAGCAACTTGGGGTTAAGTGTCCCAAGGACTCATTGCCATGTAACAGCTGGAGCTGGGCTTGAACCGCCAACCTTCTGTTTACCAACCAAGCACACCATCAGACTGCACCACTGACAGAGATAGTGGCAATGTGTAGTAGGGATGGGAATCGAAAACCAATTCCAGTTAAGAATCGTTAACGGCTTCATCAAAGAATGGATATCATGAGTCTTTTTGCTGATTAAATCCCTTATCAATTTCTTCCACTGACAGGGTTCAGAAGCATCAGAATTGTGGCTTTTTTTTTTTTTTTTTTTTTTTTTTTTTTTACAAAAGGCGCCTACTGCACAATCTTAAGTGAGTGGAAACACCAGTAACTTGCAGAAGCAGTTGTCTATGCTGTGATGTGTGTTTGACATTGTTGACACTGAAAATCTACAGGCCAACATTTGCCCACAAAAACCTGCAGGAATCAGTAAGGAAATCGTTAAAGAATTGGATCGATTAGCAGGCTCGTTAATAGCATTGGTATCAATAAAGTCTTATCAGTTCCCATCCCTAATGTGTAGTGGTACAGCCAGTAGCTTAAAGCGATATTTCGGGATGGAACAAGTTGGGTTCTATCGCAAGGTTTAGGGCAGAAATTACCCCTACAGCGGTGTTTCTGTGTTGCAGAAGCCCAGGACGCTAGGACCAAGCACCCCTCCCTGCTCGTCTGCCGGTTTCCTCTGCACTCAGACGGGGCCATATTTTACTTGACCAAAAACACACATAAACGGACTCCCAGCGAAAAAATCTGATATCGGTCTGCATTCACGCTTTATTTAGAGAATTTTCAGCACGTTACTTTCACACAAAAACACCGCTAAATAAGGCTCTAGTTCTCATAGCGCCGTAAAACGGCCTCCGCTGCAGGGGAGGCCGTTTTATGAGAACTTTTTATGAGGCGCCCTGGCCTTCTGCAACACAACTTGTTGTTTAAAGTGAACGTTCAGGTTTTCAGTAGAGGTTGCTCGAGACACTAGCGAATATGACTGCCAATAAAACAACTGGCTATTGTCAATTGTGTCACCAAGTGCCTCGTGGTTACCAAATGCTTTGTGTAACACTGTCAAAAAAAACTATGTTGGCTCAACTAGATTCTACAGGAAGATTCTTTACGGCTTGGCACTTATAATATGTCATTATCAGTTACTAACACATTATGCTGCTGTTGTAGGTAATAATACATTCAAATATATAAAGTTTTATTTTATATAATTCACTATAAAAGGTTGTTAGTGAAGTAAAGAAGTCACATAGGTTAATGCAAGAAAAGCTAACAAAGTGCTATGGACCTGATTTTTTATTTTTTACATTGAATTCAAGACAATACATTTTGTGTGACCACTGAATAATTAAAAAGGGATATTCAAAAACTGTCTACTTCATTGATGCTGTTTAAAGTAAAAGCCGGATAAAACTGACTGTAAAGAAGATATCAGTTATTAAGAAAAATCTAGGTTTATCTGAACATGTAAGCACACCAAATAAGCTGTGCAACTGCAAAGAATTATAACTACATTGTATTAGATTTATTGTTAAAGAGTGTGGATCTTTATAATTTCTTATAGCTATGTGCATTGTGACTCACCATGAGTGCGTTAAGACCTCATTTAAAGAGTACAATAACACTATAATGACTTATGATTACTGATATTAAGCAATGTAAATGAACAAAAGTGGTTATAAATATAATTGTACAGCATTATGTGAGCATTATTCTACCTTATAAACATGGTCATAATGTGTTTATAATGCACAGTGAAGAGGGGCTTTATAAAGTGTAATCAACTTTCATATTTTTCCTTTAAGTGCATGTCACTCTATATGTGATCCAAAAAGAGATGATCACTCTTGTTCATAAAGCCCAACAAGGTTACTGGTCAGGAATCAACAACCTCTCCCCTACTTCAGTATTTATGGGTCTCTCCATCATTTCACAACTATTTATTTCATCGTTGCATCACTGTCCTTTTCTCTCACTTTTCCTCTGACATTCCTTCCCCCTCTCTTTCCATTTTTTCCCTGAACACTTGTGGTTAAAAATAGCTCGATGGCACCTTAGGGTCCTGTGTCATCTGATTGGGTACTTGCACACAAGTACACAACCATGAGCACACATATATTGAATTGTAATCATTGTGTTTCTGCATCATTTGGAACCTAATTCATTCACATGGCAGCACACGTTCACAGAGCATCAAAGAATGCTGGAACTGACAGCCCTTGAAGAAAACACCTCCTTCTATCTCTCTCATGGTGTGTGTGTGTGATTACATTGTAGTATTAACACAAGATTCAAGAAAGAAATATTAGAAATATAAAGAAGGGAGAGATGGACTGATATAGGGAGAGGGGGGGAAGTCTAATCTGTGACGGGAACATGAAGAGAATTTTAGATACATAAGAATGATTTATTGTTTGATATATACATATGTTGATGGGGTGAGTGGCTGATGTGAAAAATGAGAGATAGAAAACAGTGCAAGTGGAAGAATATGAGCAGACAGGGATGCAAGGACATCTGCACTGCCAACTTCAATTATGAACACTGACCGCTCTGCTTCTTTGCCTTCTCTCTCCTTTCTAAAACTGACCATAGGGAGGGAGCGAGAGGAGACACAGATGGCTTAAAGAAGTTAGAATATTTAAAAACTACATTGAGAAATACAGTGAGACACAGCAGATGGTAACAGAAACAGAGGCAGAAACTAAAACAAAGCCCCACAATTTCCACCTGCTTGCCAAGGCTTGATTCCCTATGCCTCGCTCCCTTCACATCTACTGTGTCTTCATTCTTTCTTTCCTGTGCTCCCTGCCTCCCCGGTTCCCCTTGTTGCATCAGTTTTTCATTTCAAGCTCAGCTGCGGAGAGCTCAACCTCATCGGTTGCTGGGCACCGAGCGAGACAAAGAAACAGGGTATGCAAGTCAGACAGAAAGAAAAAGTTTAGGGTACACGCTTAGACTATGGAAAGCAGTAGAGGCAAGTGAAGTGGATATAGAGGAGACAAAACAAAAATGAAACATCAGGAGGAAGGGAAAAGGTATGTGGAGTGGAACAGAGCAAGAGAAATGTATCAGATAAATAGAAGCACTCCAAACATTACAGAGTGAGTTATTGACAAAAATGTGGAAAATTGCCCTTTCTTTCACTGTAAACAAATCCTTAAAAAAAATTCCCAGATCAACATCTTGATACAGATCACCACCAAAATATGATCACTTGAAACTTCTTCTATGGCCAACATTCCCTGAAAATGTATTCTAAATATGCTAAAAAGTGGCACAGTTAATAGAAGAGATGTGGGAAACTATCCTACCTTGCAATGATAATAAATCCTTCAAAAAATCCCAGGACCACATTCAATTTCAGATCAACACAAAAATACAGCATTTGGCCCATTTATGACCTATTCTTTAACCACTTAAAGCCTATTTTATCATACTTCAAGGATACCTCCATCTAATCAATATGATCAACAAATTACAAAAATAGAACATCTTAATACAATCAGATACATGATAAAAATTGTCTCAAGTGGATAACCAATTGCCAAAAACACCTAACGTATCAAACAAGATACAAACATTTTACGTTTTATGCAAATTTAGATTATTTTTTTTATTTCAGCAGAAAGTTAAATTAACATTTCAGCTAAAAAGAATTATCTGGCTATAATATATGTTTTCAGGGTTTAAAAGGGTGAAATTTCACAGGAATTTCATTCATAAGTTATTGAGTCATCTTGTTCACAAACAAACTGAAACCCCATTCACACTTGCAAAAAACCCTGAATTTATCCTGATGTTACCTGGGTAACATCTTTGCACATCCCCCTGGTATTTTTTCTGCATAAAGTCTGGGTTAGCTGAAGAGTGAGTGCAGCAGTAATTAATCTCGGTAATTCACTGCTGGTGAGCATGAAACTGGAAAAGGGAAACTTGATATGATGGATAAAGACAACCCCTCTTGAGGGACGAACACCACCAGGTCTGTGTCACATCCAAAGAGCTGTCTCGTGCTGCTGTTGATACGGAGCTAAAGCACTGCAGCTATATGTCACGTAATAAATGCGCATAGTGACACTTTTTCATATTCACTATTCAACTGAAATGTTTTGTCCATGCTGTTGATACGCTTTCTAACATGCAGCAGTAAAGTTAGGAAAAAAATTGTGATCACTGGGTAAAGCTCTGCTGTTACGTCCAGACTATGAACACTGACGGAACGTTTAAGGTCTACATGACCATGCCATGACAATGAAGGCATTTTAACTGTTTACAGAGAGCACTGTGCCATCTTTTCTTAATACATACACCTTGTGTTCTTGTCAATATCTCTGCAGAAGGACCCCTTTGTACAGGGTACTGATTGGATAAAAATGCTGTATCAGAAAGTAAAGCCTTTTAATAACTTTTGAGGACAATCTTTATGTATTAAGAGACCCTATTAGATCTTCAGCTTTTACCCAAATACATCAGCAAAAAATGAAAAGTATGTACTGTTCTGATCATTGGATTGTACAGCTAAATAGTCTTTAGTTACAACTCCAATCATTGGGGTGTAATTTACCTTTTCAAGTGGGAACGATGCAAAGGCAAATTATATGAGTTAAGCTGTTTTTTATTACTTTTGTAATCAGTTTTTTCTGATAAAGAAAAGTCATGCCACAGCATAGAGGATCAAACTAAAAATAAAATGTCATAAAATTTAGTACCCAGTCTCCATATTCAAAAATGTTAAAAAAAACTATTGAAGGAATTGATTTCCACATTATGAATCTAAATAGCAATACTTTTCAAGTGCTTCATGACAGCAATTTGTTTGAGGACTCGACATTACATCAACTAATCCAAACTAACAGGGTGAGCTACATGAACACATGGATAGTGTGAAGACAATTTAATACAAACACACATGCATAAAACACACACACATCAACAGAGACATAGTTAGAGACGAAGTCCCACAAACAACAACACAAAACCTTATGCTGAGTTATAAGTTAGAGAGAAAATGTGTGGTAAGTTAAGTCCATAAAGTTATTCTGGTGTGAATCCTCAGAAAAACAGTGTGACATATTTTTCTGTTCCTGTTTTTTGTTCAGTAGTGTTAAAAAGTATCAATAAAAAGAGACATACTGACAAACATAAACACAACTTGACTACACAGCACCCTTAAAGCTCCCACTTCCCTTTGACCTTTTACCCTCTAGCTAAACTCTGCCTCGCTGACAACATGGGACTACTGTGCTTGTCTCCTTGGAGTTCAATGGACCCGTTTCTTTGGCTTATTGTTGTGAATTTTCTCCATGGTGCATTCAGTTGAAGCTGCAATTCTGTTTTTTATTCTTTACTTAGGCTGCTGGAATTTTTCAAGATGTGTGGATTGTGATACACACCTATTCGTGCAAAATTTTTGCTGCGACTTTAACAAAAGATCATGATGCATTGCTTTAAAGGAAAGAATATGCCTGCTGCATTATTATATTCTCTTCTCCAACTCTCAGTTAATGGATAATAATTCTTTGTATCATTAACTATTTGGATATCATATAGAAAGCCTTAAAACAAAAAGACTCAACACACACACACAAACACACACACACACACACACACACACACACAACTTGCCTTTTCCAATAGGGGCAACCATGCAGTGACAAGGTGAAGGTTTTTCAGGCAAAGCCAGTCTCCATTACGGGAACATTCGCGGAGAGTAGCTAAGGCCACATCAGCCTGCCCCTGACCCATGGAGATCTAGACAGAGAGAGCGGGGGAAAAGAGAAACAGGAGGGGGCGAGAGAACAGAAGCATTGAGTTGGAAAATTTGATTCTACATTGTAATCTTTCTGAAGTTGGAGGCAGATAATCTGATTCGATATTTTAATTCACTTTCCTCCTCAGTTGCAGGAATGAAATACATTCTAACTGTGACTCCAAATGTAATACTAAAAACAGAGTTAAAAAATAAAGGCCACTAACTCATAACCTATTTGACTTACAGTGTTTGATATACATTTACCAGATGGATGGGCTTTAATTCTTTCTGTGCCATTTTAAAAGGTACATTTGTAAAAATAATTGGTTTTAGTTACATGGTTTTTAATTTGTTGTATTGGTAGCATAATACTTTGTATGTTGAAGTTCTGGAAACAGCATGAGGATTTATGATATGGTTGTACATCTATTAAAAATTCAGACACAAAACAGAACATGTTTTGTTTTGACAGTAAAATAAGCAAATTAATCTTTCAATACCTCACAATGCAGTTTAGCTCTGACTTCAGTTCTTAAGTTCAAGGTTCAAGTGAAACAATTCTTTGATTCATTCCCTTTTTATGTAAAAGAGGTGCTTGTTTCAGGTTCTTATGACCCCTTCCAGCAAAATGCCTGTCGAGTTTCAGCCAACTTCAAGCAACTGACAGTCCCTCACCTCTTTTGGGGTGTGCCTATAACACATCAATTCTTAAAATCGTAGGTTGTCCTTATGAGACAGCACATCCCTAAAAATAACACACCAAGAGAGCTTACACTTTCGCTCCTATGGTGCGCTCCAATTGATCTTGGTGGTCGGAATTTCTGAGGAGCAAATTAGATATGTTATTGGAAATGCCTCCTTCTATTTCTATTTTGGGGGTGTTGGATGATTTTCAAGTTCCCTGATTTTGCCAGCTACCTGGGATATGACATAAAATCTCTGTTTCCACTTTCAAATTCTTAGCTAAATGGAATGCATCACCATTAGAGTAGCATTAGTGCTAAGCAATCACTACACATTTGTCACCTCATTCCATGGGATCTCCTTACAGCCATGATGTAGGGCCAGTACCAGCATGTTCCAGTTATGGACCAGTCAAGTGCCTCACATCTAAATAGCTGTATTATCATATCACATGACTTTATATTTTTGTGGGTTGTGTTGTCAGTTATGAATATTAAGTAGAAAGGGGGATACTGTAAGGCAAAGGAAGGAAGTATGACACATTTTCACCACCTGGAGCTTTACAGAGACTGGGTCTGTTGAAGGTGATGATACTGTTTGGGTGTGATGGACTTGTGGTAGGGTAGGTGAGAATAAAAACAAGAATTAGTATTGGTCTGTTTGACAGTTAACATTAGCGTGGGGTGGCTCTGGGACATGGAAGTTTGCAGTCTAGCCTATGAGAGGTGTCATAGAGGTTAAGTGAATAAAAAAACACCTCAGAGAGGAGGTCTCCACGGATGACTCCAGCCCTTGCTGCTCACCAGACATAGTTGGGATGGGGGGCCTGTACGAGCCCTTGCAATAGGCTAGGTAGCATCGGCACTGTCACAGTCTAGTGTTTGTATGTAAGGAGTCAGGGTCTGTTAAAGGTCGCAATGCTATGGTTATGAAGGGAAATGTGGTTAATGAGCTAATTTCTTCTTAGTGTATTAGAATACAAGTGAGGAAAGAGGCTTCTTCACTGGGAGCATTTTCATTCGTTATGGCTGAGGTACCTTTTCTTTCTTTCAAATGGAAAAAAATCTAGAGAGAAATACATTAAAAAGCACAAGGTTTATTTGGGATAAAAATACCCCAAAAACTTTGATTGAAGTAAATATTGTGGGCTGCAGCCAGCTCAGAACTCATTAGCAACTTGCCAGAGATGAATTGACACAATAATAACCCTACACCCTTTTATTATTTACATGTCAGTTAGCAGCTAATGACAGTTCCACTTACTTTAGCTCACATTAAACACAGTGGGAGGTCTCACATTTGAATGGCTCCTAAAGTACTTTAATTTCATTGTGTAGCTCTGTATATTTAATAGTTCCGGTCAGGCTTCCTCTAAGCCTTAAAAACAGCCAGGATCTACACTTCCCCTTAGTGCTTATTGCTGTCTTAATTAAATTAACCACCATGCTATGACCTCTATGAAAAACATCCACCCATCCATCTTCTTCCGCTCATCTGTGGTCAGGTCGCAGGGGCAGCAGTCTGAGCAGGGAAGCCCAGACTTCCCTCTCCCCAGCTACTTTGTTCAGCTCTTCCCGGGGGATCCTGAGGCATTCCCAGGCCAGCTGCAAGACATAGTCTCCCCAGCGTGTCCTGGGTCTTCCCTGGGGCCACCTGCCGGTGGGACGTGACTGGAACATCTCACCAGGAAATATCATCATGCTAAACGCCTCCAGACTGTTTCTATTCAACATCCAAAATCCTGAAGTCCTCTAACTCCCCAGTGAGGTGCACAACAGGCACTCTAGTAGATCTTATTTTTATTCTGTCGAAAAAACAGCCTGCACTTGCTATTCTATTTATCTATTTATCCTCGTTATTCTCTACCTCATGATAGTTCTCCCTTCCCACAGTTTCAGCTGCTAGCTCTACAAGCTCCTGGGATGGGTCTGCCCCTGGTGAGATGATGATCAGCACTGGCTCCCATTCCAACGTCTCAGTGTACAGACGCCGCAGATTCAGTGGAGGGGGGGAGAGCTCTTTCATACCTGCAGAAAGGAGGAAACAGAGAGAAAGAAAATAAAATGTGTGTCTGTTCATTGTATGCAGCATTTAATACACAGTTTATGTGCTTCGTTGAGGTCAAAGTGACTTCATCTACGGCACAGAGAGGTACACCAGTGGTTGAGAGGAGGCACATGAAAGAGAACGGAGTTGCTGGAATGCTAGTAAGTAGCATTCCTCTGGGAGGTTGATGAAAAGGCTAAAAAAAAGGAGAGGAAGATGGAGAGCAGACGGAGGCAATGATGGAAAAAGGGAGAGAGCGCATCAGAGGAAGACACTGGGGGAGAGTGTGAGAGATTAGGAGGGTGGTGTGCTGTGCATACTGAGTACTGTATGCAGCAGTATTAACCACACATAGCAGAAGAATACCTTGTCAGCCCTCTGGTGTTGAGACACCAGGCACTTTGTGTTTGTTGCTGAGTGTGTATGTGTTTAAGGCTTTAATCCTGCTGTAATATGTTCAATCACAAATCAGATACAAGTTAATAGTGACTCACAAGCTGTAATACAAGCACACACACAGTGAGGGGCTGTGTTAGAAAGTCCACTGTGGCGTTGTTCGCCCATGTATGAGCATGTTAGTACATCCATACATCCACACACAATGCTTATCCCTCTGGCTGAGGCGACCACCTCTGCTCGAGTATTCTCTTGGAGTCTACTGCCAAATGGAGTCTGCTGCACTGAAGTACAAATGCACACACACAAGGTCCTGACAGAGAACATCTCAGAGCGACCTTGTGCTCCATTGCCATGGCAACACTTAGAAAAACAGCCATCTGACCGCATTGCTTTTGATGTCTGGCACCAAAAAAGGGAGCATTTACAGAACATGCGCGTGCACAAGTACATACACAACTGCCTTAAACATAGGCAGGTAATCAGTATTCTTGTTGCAGACCAGCTTTCTCTGTCTGAGAAAAGGAAAGTTCACCTTGGTGTTTATGACACACAATCAGGGCAAAGAAGAGCGGAGGAAAGGACATTACCATGGTCTCCCCATGGTTCAAACGCTGCTTAGAGGAGGAAACAGTGAACGGATAAGAATTAATGAGCAGCCACGGTCACATAGAAAACAAAACACAGGGATATAGATTCTTGACTGTCGTATTTTTCTGTTTCACGGTAATTTTCTGGATTAAACTGCATTCAATAGTGACTGATTTTTCAAATTAATAGGATGTTTCTTGGCTGATCTCTTGACAAACCAAAACACATAGATATATTGGTAGTGCAAATGTGAAATAGTTTTTTTTCCCCCCAAGAAGTATGAGCAAGAAGACTAGTACAAATGTGTATGTCTGTGCAGTTGTGTTCACCCAGGCATGCCTATGTGAGTGAGCAGTGCCCGGGCCTGGACTGGGGGGATTGAGTGAGATTAGCTTTAAGAGGATTACAGACCATGCCTCATTAGCATACTGATTTACAGCCAAAAACACACACATACACACAAAATCTTCCTCTTTTCTGTTCGTCTTTTTATCTGTCTTTCACTCTCACATGGGCACACACTCTCAACAATATCATACTCTTGTACACAAACTTTTCTTTCATCAGTTGTTGGGTTGTTGTTTTTTTTTTACATTTAAGCAGTGACAGGGTGATCTTTTTGTCAAGACTGAATGTGTGTTTTCCTAGAGAGGTGCATACGCAAGCAAAGGGAGAGAGGAGAAAGTTACTCTCTCTGGGATAACCTTCAATGAAAACACGGACATATGCTTTCAAAGAATAAGTAAGGAGGGTAAGTGGTTTGACACCTACACAGTCCAGTCTACAAGATGGCTGGTGTTGTCCTAAGGGTTATTTTCTGCATAAAAGCTTCCTCCTGTTCCTTCTTTACACTGAGGAAAAATGAATGGTCTTTGATGCCTTCTTTTGAGAAGTTTAATTATTAGTTGTTTTAAGGATCCCATGTCCAGCAAAATCAATTTACATTGCTTTTAATGTTATTAGAAGGGACTTAGAGAGAAGAGGAACATGACACCTTTTAATAACCTCTCACGTAACAGAGAAGTACACTATGCCACTTTGATAAAAATGCTCAGTTTTTTACTTCCTGGGGTTTATTAAGTAGCAGCTATACAGCCACACCCTACATTCTATCGTATAAAAATGAATTGCTAATATCACCAGATATTCCCAGAATGTGGCCAAAGAATTATATTAAAGGTGCTATGAGGAGAATCTGTAACTGGCGACATTAGGACTCTGCTACCCATGTAGCAGCACGTGCGGCCACTGTCATAATGCTGCGTTCCAGTAACCTCCAGTCCATCATCTCCAACTTATCAGCGTTCCAGTTGAAGTCACAAAAAAACATGCCGATCTACCAGGCTATTGTTAGCTGTTGTTAGCTCAGGAGTGGCGAGGTTTCACCGAGTTCCCAGTAGAAAATTCTGACTTCGGGGGACGTTCCAGTTGCAGTTTCCTTCTCGGAACTTGGAAATTCCTACTTCTGAGTACAAGTGGAACGTACCAAAAGACACAAGCCAAAGCGTGCCTTTGTTGTGATGCTAGTAAAGCATGCAGCTCGGACCTTCCTCAGAACTCTGTATTGCTTTACAACTTCTTTTTTTCAACAACTTACAGGATGCAAAGCGACAAGGTAATGTATCTCTTTCTAGTTATGTAGCGGTAGTTTTTGATGTGTGACAACAAGCAATTTTTGGAAAACTTGGTATCGTAGTTTTGTAGCCGGCTATATATCGCTGCTTACAGCCCCGTGCCCTAAGATGTGTCCAAATAATATAAATTTGCTCTAGTTTTAATTGTCTTGTTCCCAAAGTTGAGTATCCAGGCCAGTCCAGCCTTGTCCGACCCAACCGGTAGGCTAAGGAATAGCATTTATAGATAACCTATTTTGATGCTGTAAAACTCATCTTAAAGTGTGTATTTCGATCAGGCATATATCTAAAAGTGGGACTTTTTTGTAACTACTTAGAAACTCCTCACAGTCTCTTTAAGACTGTTTCCCAAAAATATTTAATATTTCCTCCACAGGTGGCAGAATTTGACAGCAGCTTTTACATCTCTGCTATCTCGTTCTGTGCCTCCCCTGAAGTCCACTCAACCCAATGTTGGGTAGGCCGACCTAACAATTGGGAAATTTCTGATAAAAAACGTAAAAGATCTAAATAACTGTGAAAACCTCTTACACATTGATCTGTGGGATGTTGTAAGGGAAAGGAACAACTTCTAACACACTACCTGCATAGAAATTAGGTTGTAGCTGGGAGTTTGATGTGCTCATGTAAAAAAAATTACACATAAAGAGCTGGAAAAACAAAATACCAAAGACTTAAAGCATAAATTATGACAGTTGTTCTTCAGAGGTGAATTAAACCTGCCAAGATGAAGTGTTGAAAGACTGAAGAAGTCATATTTTCCCTTACATTAGACTAATGAGATATTTTTGATGACTCGAGGGGAACATTACAACAACTGCTAACTCCAAATGTAAAAAGAAATAAAGTTATTTTGAGTAAAAGTCACTGGACAAACAAAGAAGGTATAGACAACTCCAGTGAATGCTGACCTCTTCTTGGCTCAGCTGGATCTGAGAAAATGTGAAATATTAAAGCAAAACAATGCAGTGCAAGCCTGACTCAATTGCTAAAGGCTCTAAATAACCACACTGCAAATTTTGAAAGTGTTGCTAGGAAAAAACCTTCAACTACAACAGTCTAAATTTGACCTGAAAATAACTTAATATGCTTAAAATTTTGTGGAGTCAAGCAAAGTCATCAGAAAAGTTCCAAAGGGCAAAATTCTCTTGTTATCATGTGCGTCATTTCTTGTGATAGGAGGTGGAACAGAACCTACAAAGTTCAGAGGATTCTGATCATATATGAAGCCCATTTGGAAGAAATCACAGCTGAGATAAGAAAGCAGGAATGGGATGTCCCAAAGCCAGGTACCTCTACAGATGTGCCTGATCATCTGTTTGACTAGGGGAATAGGAGGCCTCGTTGGCACAGTAGGCAGCGCGTCAGTCTCATAATCTGAAGGTTGTGAGTTCGAGCCTCACACGAGGCAGGTGTTTTCAAGCCAGATTTGATCACAAAGATAATGAGGACTGCATTTGAGGCCAAACACATGACGGATTGTTGCATTGACATGCTGAAACAAGGTGGATTATGCTCTAAGAAAAAAACAAAACAGCTGCCATTGCACATCTCTGGGGCACTGAACACAGCATCAGTCTCATTGGGCCTCGTTCACTAATATTTGCGTAGAAATGTTCTTACTCTGCGCACAAAATCAGGACATACACAAAATCACCGTCAGATTCATGACACGTGCGGACCAGCCCATTTCATTCTTACCACCTTGCGTATATTAGTGAATCAGAATAATTCTGAATTAACGAGCGCGTGCCCGCAATCTGCAATCAGCATACTACCACGCCCCAATTCACCTATATAAGGAGATCTGTCCGGTGCATCAAACCGAGAGCGCTGAATTGGACAAAGTTACTGAAGATGGCTCCAAGAGGCAGAAAACAGAAGAATTTCACCTCGGCTGAAATTGAGCTGATTATTTAGGAGGAAAAAAGAAAATCAATACTTATCAGACGTGTTACAGCAGGAGTGAAGATGCAAAATAAGAACGATGCCTGGGTCTTTATTACTGAGGCTGTTAATGCCGTGTTTCCTGAGGTGCGCACAGCGCACCGTGGCTCAGGTAAAGAAGAAGTGGTTTGATATCAAAGTGGACGCAGCCCTCGCTGAATGGTAAGTCATTTAATGATTGATATTTGCAATTGGCTACGATTGTAATTAATGAGTGCTAATCAATCAGAAAATAAACTTTTATTCAAATGAAAATAATGATTAATCAGAATAAACAATTTAATTTGTAGCCCCTGCTGCGGTGGAGGAGGAGGCGCCATCAACGTCCACGTCCACGCTGCCAGCGTCAGCCCCACAGCCCACTCCTGCCGCCCGGGAGTCTCGTCGAGAGGCCCATGTGCTGACCGATGAGGTGATCAGTAATCAGCAGGCTCTCCTGGGTGCTGAGGGATATCGCAACGGGCATCCAGGATCTGAACAACACTTTAAAAGATTATCTGAACATTTTTGTTCAATAAAAAACTACATTGAACATTGAGGTTGTGCGTGTCATTCGTTCAGAAAATGTTTGAAATTCCAAGGAGAAGAAAGTTATTTCATGTCTTCATTCAGTTTGCATTTTGAAATTTGGTCTATAACTTACCTCAATTACAGACGTTGTATTAGATAGGTGCGGTCGACGATTTAATTGACATCTGAAATGTGACATTTTAATATGTACATTGTCATCTTTTTAATTGTAAACTAAGTATTTAATTTAAGATTCAATATTTAATTATGATAGGGGTGTAAATGCACCAATTTCATGGTAATCTAATATATTGAGTCAATTCAGAGTTTTTATCAATGAATTCTATAACAGGCTTTCTTCTTTTACTAAGAGAGGTTTAAATATGTTGTGCATTAACTTGAAGAGCATGTGTTTACATTTTCTGTGAAACTCTGTCGTCATCATTTGTGCGTACGCATGGTCTGAGGTAGATCTATTTTTGTTCGTAGTGTACAAATAAATTCAAGTAAGAATATTTTGATGAATCCCCGATTTGTGCTTAAAACGTTCGTACGCATGATTTAAGCACAAATTTGTGCGTACGCACTGTTAGTGAATGAGGCCCATTGTCTGAAGTCCCACAGTCACAAACTCATAGAAGACAGGTCTTTACATGTCATCATGGAAACCAATAAAAGAAGGCTGTGATTTAAAAAATCTTCATTTAGTCACTGGACAAACAATTAAGGAGAAGACAACTCAAGTGGATGCTAGCCTCTTCTTGGTTCAGCTGGATCTTACAAAATGGGAAAAAGTAAAGCAGACCAATGCAGTGCATCCATCAATCAAAAGCCTGACTCAAACACTAAAAGCTCTAAATAACCACACTGCAAATTTTGAAAGTGTTGCCTACAAAAAAACCTTCAACAATGCCATTGTCAAATCAACTTGAAGATAACTTCCTATGCTCAATAATTTGTGTTGTCAAGCACAGTCATCAGAAAAGTTCCAAAGGGCAAAATTCTCTTGTCACCACGTGCGTCATATCTTGTGATAGGAGGTGGAACAGAACCTACAAAGTTCAGAGGATTCTGATGATATATGACGCTCATTTGGAAGAAATCACAGCTGAGATAAGAGAGCAGGAATGGGATGTCCCAAAGCCAGGTACCTCTACAGATGTGCCTGATCATCTGTTTGACTAGGGGAACAGGAGGCCTCGTTGGCGCAGTAGGCAGCGTGTCAGTCTCATAATCTGAAGGTCGTGAGTTCGAACCTCACACGAGGCAGGTGTTTTCAAGCCAGATTTGATCACAAAGACTATTAGGACTGCATTTGCGTCCAAACATGTCACAGACTGTTGCATTGACATGCTGAAACAAAGTGGATTATGCTCTAAGAAAAAAAAAACAGCTGCCATTGCATATCTATGTGGCACTGAACACAGCATCAGTCTCATTGTCTGACGTTCCACAGTCACAAACTCATACAAGACAGGTCTTTCCATGTCATCATGGAAACCAATAAAAGAAGGCTGTGATTTAAAAAATCTTCATTTAGTCACTGGACAAACAAGTAAGGAGAAGACAACTCAAGTGGATGCTAGCCTCTTCTTGGTTCAGCTGGATCTTAGAAAATGAGAAAAAGTAAAGCAGAGCAATGCAGTGCACCAATCAATCAAAAGCCTGACTCAATTGCTAAAAGCTCTAAATAACCACACTGCAAATTTTGAAAGTGTTGCAGACCATCAGCCTTCAACAATGCCAGTCTCAAATCAACTTGAAGATAACTTCATATGCTCAATATTTTGTGGTGTCAAACTAGGCTTGTCACGATACCAGAAATGTAGTAGTCGATACCAATACCACTTAAATTCTTCGATACTCGATACCATTCGATACCATGGTAAAAATAAAAAAAACTCCTGTAGTTCAACACACACTCCTTTATTTGAACAAAGTCTGAACAACAAACAATATTATGCTTAAATTGAAAGCGTCCGTTCTTGTTGGCAGTGTATCTTGATGCTGGCTTTGCCCGGCCTGTCCATGTCACTGTCCTCCTCTGGCTTATACTGTGAAAAGAAGATTGAGATTTGGGTATAGCTTAATGACTGTATGAGAACAGCAGAGGCAACACTAACACAGAGAGAGAGAGAGAGGGAGCAGCAATTTACAGACATGGTGGTGAAACTTTTTAAAAACCTTTTTATATGACAGTGCCTTATAGCATTTACTACTGTACCATATTGATGATTTTATTTTGCTTACTTTATTACTAGGACCAAATAATATCATACTTAGATACTAAGATCATTTAACTAGCTAATGTACATTTCTATAACATATGAAAGCATTCCCTACACCTGCTTCCTCTACTCACTGTCAGTGTTTCCTGTTCTACTCTCTGCAATCAAATTCAATGTAAAGTTATTGGATGTTAAAAGTATGTGAACAAAATACACATGATTCTGGGCAAGTAGCCTCCGCATTGATTTACGTTCTGAACCAGCCTTTATACGGAGTCATAATCAAAGTAGGTTATTTACTAGCCAATATCTCAGTTATTGATCACAGCTGCTTCTGTTGATGTATCGTCAGTGTCGTCCCGTTAAGTCCGCTCTGACATGACGCACAGACCGGATGTTTTTAGCATTGATGACATGCTATCATGCTAAGCTCCGTGCTAACTAAGCTAACACTGTTTGACATCAGACACACTGTACTGTGTTTTTTTTTCGTCCCTTCTTGTAGTGACCACACACTCGGGACACTCTCTGCCATTTCTTCTGCGGACTCTCTCTTTCTGTCCCTCTCTTTTCTCTTCCTTCATGATTTTACAAGCCGCGCAGCAGCGGAGGTAGCAGCGAGGCTGGACTTGACGCTAAAGTTATTTTGCCGTGCAGCTCATTTACTATGGGCTGGGCTCATCTCATCATTGTAACGTAATTAGATATGAGCAACAGTGATAACACGTGAATTCAAATGCACTCACCTTGAATTCTCTGTACGAGTCTGGATGCTTGTCTTTTAAATGTTTCGTTGTTGACGAGCCGGGTGCGTGTGCCTCCGCTATGTCGTGTGTCGTTGTTCTTCGCATGTGATCAGCGCTGTGTGAGGGTTGCCAGATAATCGCTCATTTACAGCCAAAAAAACAACGCTAAAGAAGTGGCCAGATCTGGCGCCTCGGTACCTACGGTACTTTGGGTAGTCTAGAAAAGTCAGTACCGTCACATTTTCTGAATCTTAGTACCGACTTGGTACCGAAGTATCGGTTCTCGTGACAAGCCTATGTCAAACACAGTCATCAGAAAAGTTCCAATGGGCAAAATTCTCTTTTCATCATGTGCGTCATTTGTTGTGATAGGATGTTGAACAGAACCTAAAAAGTTCAGAGGATTCTGATCATATACGAAGTTGATTTGGAAGAAATCACAGCTGAGATAAGAGAGCAGGAATGGGATGTCCCAAAGCCAGGTACCTCTATGTGCGTGATCATCTGTTTGACAAGGGGAAGAGGAGGCCTCATTGGCGCAGTAGGCAGCGCGTCAGTCTCATAATCTGAAGGTCGTGAGTTCGAGCCTCACACGAGGCAGGTGTTTTCAAGCCAGATTTGATCACAAAGACTATGAGGATTGCATTTTAGGCCAAACACATGAGGGATTGTTGCACTGACATGCTGAAACAAAGTGGATTGAGAACTAAGTAAAAGAAAACAGCTGTCGTTGCACATCTCTGGGGCACTGAACACAGCATCAGTCTCATTGTCTGGAGTCCCACAGTCACAAACTCGTACAAAGCAGGTCTTTCCATGTCATCATGGCAACCAATAAAAGAAGGCTGTGACTTAAAAAATCTTCATTTAGTCACTGGACAAACAAGTAAGGAGAAGACAACTCAAGTGGATGCTAGCCTCTTCTTGGTTCAGCTGGATCTTAGAAAATGAGAAAAAGTAAAGCAGAGCAATGCAGTGCATCAATCAATCAAAAGCCTGACTCAATTGCTAAAAGCTCTAAATAACCACACTGCAAATTTTGAAAGTGTTGCGGACCATCAGCCTTCAACAATGCCAGTCTCAAATCAACTTGAAGATAACTTCATATGCTCAATATTTTGTGGTGTCAAACACAGTCATCAGAAAAGTTCCAATGGGCAAATTTCTCTTTTCATCATGTGCGTCATTTGTTGTGATAGGATGTTGAACAGAACCTACAAAGTTCAGAGGATTCTGATCATATACGGAGTTGATTTGGAAGAAATCACAGCTGAGATAAGAGAGCAGGAATGGGATGTCCCAAAGCCAGGTACCTCTAGAGATGTGCCTGATCATCTGTTTGACAAGGGGAACAGGAGGCCTCGTTGGCGCAGTAGGCAGCGCGTCAGTCTCATAATCTGAAGGTCGTGAGTTCGAGCCTCACACGAGGCAGGTGTTTTCAAGCCAGATTTGATCACAAAGACAATGAGGACTGCATTTGAGTCCAAACAAATGACAGATTGTTGCATTGACATGCTGAAACAAGGTGGATTACACTCTAAGAAAAAAAAAAAACAGCTGTCGTTGCACATCTCTGGGGCACTGAACACAGCATCAGTCTCATTGTCTGGAGTCCCACAGTCACAAACTCGTACAAAGCAGGTCTTTCCATGTCATCATGGCAACCAATAAAAGAAGGCTGTGATTTAAAAAATCTTCATTTAGTCACTGGACAAACAAGTAAGGAGAAGACAACTCAAGTGGATACTAGCCTCTTCTTGGTTCAGCTGGATCTTACAAAATGAGACAAAGTAAAGCAGACCAATGCAGTGCATCAATCAATCAAAAGCCTGACTCAATTGCTAAAAGCTCTAAATAACCACACTGCAAATTTTGAAAGTGTTTTGGACCATCAGCCTTCAACAATGCCAGTCTCAAATCAACTTGAAGATAACTTCCTATGCTCAATATTTTGTGGTGTCAAGCAAAGTCATCAGAAAAGTTCCAATGGGCAAAATTCTCTTTTCATCATGTGCGTCATTTGTTGTGATAGGATGCGGAACAGAACCTACAAAGTTCAGAGGATTCTGATCATATATGAAGGTGATTTGGAAGAAATCACAGCTGAGATAAGAAAGCAGGAATGGGATGTCCCAAAGCCAGGTACCTCTACAGATGTGCCTGATCATCTGTTTGACTAGGGGAACAGGAGGCCTCGTTGGCGCAGTAGGCAGCGCGTCAGTCTCATAATCTGAAGGTCGTGAGTTCGAGCCTCACACGAGGCAGGTGTTTTCAAGCCAGATTTGATCACAAAGACTATGAGGACTGCATTTGAGTCCAAACAAATGACAGATTGTTGCATTGACATGCTGAAACAAGGTGGATTACGCTCTAAGAAAAAAAAAAAACAGCTGCCGTTGCACATCTCTGGGGCACTGAACACAGCATCAGTCTCATTGTCTAGAGTCCCACAGTCACAAACTCATACAAGACAGGTCTTTCCGTGTCATCAGGGCAACCAATAAAAGAAGGCTGTGATTTAAAAAATCTTCATTTAGTCACTGGACAAACAAGTAAGGAGAAGACAACTCAAGTGGATACTAGCCTCTTCTTGGTTCAGCTGGAGCTTAGAAAATGAGACAAAGTAAAGCAGACCAATGCAGTGCATCAATCAATCAAAAGCCTGACTCAATTGCTAAAAGCTCTAAATAACCACACTCCAAATTTTGAAAGTGTTGCGGACCATCAGCCTTCAACAATGCCAGTCTCAAATCAACTTGAAGATAACTTCATATGCTCAATATTTTGTGGTGTCAAACACAGTCATCAGAAAAGTTCCAATGGGCAAAATTCTCTTTTCATCATGTGCGTCATTTGTTGTGATAGGATGTTGAACAGAACCTACAAAGTTCAGAGGATTCTGATCATATACGAAGTTGATTTGGAAGAAATCACAGCTGAGATAAGAGAGCAGGAATGGGATGTCCCAAAGCCAGGTACCTCTACAGATGTGCCTGATCATCTGTTTGACTAGGGGAAGAGGAGGCCTCGTTGGCGCAGTAGGCAGCGCGTCAGTCTCATAATCTGAAGGTCGTGAGTTCGAGCCTCACACGAGGCAGGTGTTTTCAAGCCAGATTTGATCACAAAGACTATTAGGACTGCATTTGAGGCCAAACAAATGACAGATTGTTGCATTGACATGCTGATACAAGGTGGATTACGCTCTAAGAAAACAAAAAAAGAAAACAGCTGTCGTTGCACATCTCTGGGGCACTGAACACAGCATCAGTCTCATTGTCTGGAGTCCCACACTCACAAACTCATACAAGCCAGGTCTTTCCATGTCATCATGGCAACCAATAAAAGAAGGCTGTGATTTAAAAAATCTTCATTTAGTCACTGGACAAACAAGTAAGGAGAAGACAACTCAAGTGGATGCTAGCCTCTTCTTGGTTCAGCTGGATCTTAGAAAATGAGAAAAGTAAAGCAGAGCAATGCAGTGCATCAATCAATCAAAAGCCTGACTCAATTGCTAAAAGCTCTAAATAACCACACTGCAAATTTTGAAAGTGTTGCGGACCATCAGCCTTCAACAATGCCAGTCTCAAATCAACTTGAAGATAACTTCCTATGCTCAATATTTTGTGGTGTCAAGCACAGTCATCAGAAAAGTTCCAATGGGCAAATTTCTCTTTTCATCATGTACGTCATTTGTTGTGATAGGATGTGGAACAGAACCTACAAAGTTCAGAGGATTCTGATCATATACGAAGTTGATTTGGAAGAAATCACAGCTGAGATAAGAGAGCAGGAATGGGATGTCCCAAAGCCAGGTACCTCTACAGATGTGCCTGATCATCTGTTTGACTAGGGGAACAGGAGGCCTCGTTGGCGCAGTAGGCAGCGCGTCAGTCTCATAATCTGAAGGTCGTGAGTTCGAGCCTCACACGAGGCAGGTGTTTTCAAGCCAGATTTGATCACAAAGACTATTAGGACTGCATTTGAGGCCAAACAAATGACAGATTGTTGCATTGACATGCTGATACAAGGTGGATTACGCTCTAAGAAAACAAAAAAAGAAAACAGCTGTCGTTGCACATCTCTGGGGCACTGAACACAGCATCAGTCTCATTGTCTGGAGTCCCACACTCACAAACTCGTACAAAGCAGGTCTTTCCATGTCATCATGGCAACCAATAAAAGAAGGCTGTGATTTAAAAAATCTTCATTTAGTCACTGGACAAACAAGTAAGGAGAAGACAACTCAAGTGGATGCTAGCCTCTTCTTGGTTCAGCTGGATCTTAGAAAATGAGAAAAAGTAAAGCAGAGCAATGCAGTGCATCAATCAATCAAAAGCCTGACTCAATTGCTAAAAGCTCTAAATAACCACACTGCAAATTTTGAAAGTGTTGCGGACCATCAGCCTTCAACAATGCCAGTCTCAAATCAACTTGAAGATAACTTCCTATGCTCAATATTTTGTGGTGTCAAGCACAGTCATCAGAAAAGTTCCAATGGGCAAAATTCTCTTTTCATCATGTGCGTCATTTGTTGTGATAGGATGTTGAACAGAACCTACAAAGTTCAGAGGATTCTGATCATATACGAAGTTGATTTGGAAGAAATCACAGCTGAGATAAGAGAGCAGGAATGGGATGTCCCAAAGCCAGGTACCTCTACAGATGTGCCTGATCATCTGTTTGACTAGGGGAACAGGAGGCCTCGTTGGCGCAGTAGGCAGCGCGTCAGTCTCATAATCTGAAGGTCGTGAGTTCGAGCCTCACACGAGGCAGGTGTTTTCAAGCCAGATTTGATCACAAAGACTATTAGGACTGCATTTGAGGCCAAACAAATGACAGATTGTTGCATTGACATGCTGATACAAGGTGGATTACGCTCTAAGAAAACAAAAAAAGAAAACAGCTGTCGTTGCACATCTCTGGGGCACTGAACACAGCATCAGTCTCATTGTCTGGAGTCCCACACTCACAAACTCATACAAGACAGGTCTTTCCATGTCATCATGGCAACCAATAAAAGAAGGCTGTGATTTAAAAAATCTTCATTTAGTCACTGGACAAACAAGTAAGGAGAAGACAACTCAAGTGGATGCTAGCCTCTTCTTGGTTCAGCTGGATCTTAGAAAATGAGAAAAAGTAAAGCAGAGCAATGCAGTGCATCAATCAATCAAAAGCCTGACTCAATTGCTAAAAGCTCTAAATAACCACACTGCAAATTTTGAAAGTGTTGCGGACCATCAGCCTTCAACAATGCCAGTCTCAAATCAACTTGAAGATAACTTCCTATGCTCAATATTTTGTGGTGTCAAGCACAGTCATCAGAAAAGTTCCAATGGGCAAATTTCTCTTTTCATCATGTGCGTCATTTGTTGTGATAGGATGTGGAACAGAACCTACAAAGTTCAGAGGATTCTGATCATATACGAAGTTGATTTGGAAGAAATCACAGCTGAGATAAGAGAGCAGGAATGGGATGTCCCAAAGCCAGGTACCTCTACAGATGTGCCTGATCATCTGTTTGACTAGGGGAACAGGAGGCCTCGTTGGCGCAGTAGGCAGCGCGTCAGTCTCATAATCTGAAGGTCGTGAGTTCGAGCCTCACACGAGGCAGGTGTTTTCAAGCCAGATTTGATCACAAAGACTATGAGGACTGCATTTGAGTCCAAACATGTCACAGATTGTTGCATTGACATGCTGAAACAAGGTGGATTACGCTCTAAGAAAACAAAAAAAAAACAGCTGTCGTTGCACATCTCTGGGGCACTGAACACAGCATCAGTCTCATTGTCTGGAGTCCCACACTCACAAACTCGTACAAAGCAGGTCTTTCCATGTCATCATGGCAACCCATAAAAAAAGGCTGTGATTTAAAAAATCTTCATTTAGTCACTGGACAAACAAGTAAGGAGAAGACAACTCAAGTGGATGCTAGCCTCTTCTTGGTTCAGCTGGATCTTACAAAATGGGAAAAAGTAAAGCAGAGCAATGCAGTGCATCAATCAATCAAAAGCCTGACTCAATTGCTAAAAGCTCTAAATAACCACACTGCAAATTTTGAAAGTGTTGCGGACCATCAGCCTTCAACAATGCCAGTCTCAAATCAACTTGAATATAACTTCCTATGCTAAATATTTTGTGGTGTCAAGCAAAGTCATCAGAAAAGTTCCAAAGGGCAAAATTCTCTTTTCATCATGTGCGTCATTTGTTGTGATAGGATGTGGAACAGAACCTACAAAGTTCAGAGGATTCTGATCATATATGAAGCTGATTTAGAAGCAATCACAGCTGAGATAAGAGAGCAGGAATGGGATGTCCCAAAGCCAGGTACCTCTACAGATGTGCCTGATCATCTGTTTGACTAGGGGAACAGGAGGCCTCGTTGGCGCAGTAGGCAGCGTGTCAGTCTCATAATCTGAAGGTCGTGAGTTCGAACCTCACACGAGGCAGGTGTTTTCAAGCCAGATTTGGTCACAAAGACTATTAGGACTGCATTTGCGTCCAAACATGTCACAGACTGTTGCATTGACATGTTGAAACAAGGTGGATTACACTCTAAGAAAAAAAAAACAGCTGTCGTTGCACATCTCTGGGGCACTGAACACAGCATCAGTCTCATTGTCTGGAGTCCCACACTCACAAACCCGTACAAAGCAGGTCTTTCCATGTCATCATGGCAAACAATAAAAGAAGGCTGTGATTTAAAAAATCTTCATTTAGTCACTGGACAAACAAGTAAGGAGAAGACAACTCAAGTGGATACTAGCCTCTTCTTGGTTCAGCTGGATCTTAGAAAATGAGAAAAGTAAAGCAGAGCAATGCAGTGCATCAATCAATCAAAAGCCTGACTCAATTGCTAAAAGTTCTAAATAACCACACTGCAAATTTTGAAAGTGTTGCGGACCATCATCCTTCAACAATGCCAGTCTCAAATCAACTTGAAGATAACTTCATATGCTCAATATTTTGTGGTGTCAAACACAGTCATCAGAAAAGTTCCAATGGGCAAATTTCTCTTTTCATCATGTGCGTCATTTGTTGTGATAGGATGTTGAACAGAACCTAAAAAGTTCAGAGGATTCTGATCATATATGAAGGTGATTTGGAAGAAATCACAGCTGAGATAAGAGAGCAGGAATGGGATGTCCCAAAGCCAGGTACCTCTACAGATGTGCCTGATCATCTGTTTGACTAGGGGAACAGGAGGCCTCGTTGGCGCAGTAGGCAGCGCGTCAGTCTCATAATCTGAAGGTCGTGAGTTCGAGCCTCACACGAGGCAGGTGTTTTCAAGCCAGATTTGATCACAAAGACTATTAGGACTGCATTTGAGGCCAAACAAATGACAGATTGTTGCATTGACATGCTGATACAAGGTGGATTACGCTCTAAGAAAACAAAAAAAGAAAACAGCTGTCGTTGCACATCTCTGGGGCACTGAACACAGCATCAGTCTCATTGTCTGGAGTCCCACACTCACAAATTCGTACAAAGCAGGTCTTTCCATGTCATCATGGCAACCAATAAAAGAAGGCTGTGATTTAAAAAATCTTCATTTAGTCACTGGACAAACAAGTAAGGAGAAGACAACTCAAGTGGATGCTAGCCTCTTCTAGGTTCAGCTGGATCTTACAAAATGGGAAAAAGTAAAGCAGAGCAATGCAGTGCACCAATCAATCAAAAGCCTGACTCAATTACTAAAAGCTCTAAATAACCACACTGCAAATTTTGAAAGTGTTGCGGACCATCAGCCTTCAACAATGCCAGTCTCAAATCAACTTGAAGATAACTTCCTATGCTCAATATTTTGTGGTGTCAAGCAAAGTCATCAGAAAAGTTCCAATGGGCAAAATTTCTCTTTTCATCATGTACGTCATTTGTTGTGATAGGATGTTGAACAGAACCTACAAAGTTCAGAGGATTCTGATCATATACGGAGTTGATTTGGAAGAAATCACAGCTGAGATAAGAGAACAGGAATGGGATGTCCCAAAGCCAGGTACCTCTACAGATGTGCCTGATCATCTGTTTGATTAGGGGAAGAGGAGGCCTCGTTGGCGCAGTAGGCAGTGCGTCAGTCTCATAATCTGAAGGTCGTGAGTTCGAGCCTCACACGAGGCAGGTGTTTTCAAGCCAGATTTGATCACAAAGACAATGAGGACTGCATTTGAGTCCAAACATGTCACAGATTGTTGCACTGACATGCTGAAACAAGGTGGATTACACTCTAAGAAAAAAAAAAAAACAGCTGCCATTGCACATCTCTGGGGCACTGAACACAGCATCAGTCTCATTGTCTGGAGTCCCACACTCACAAACCCGTACAAAACAGGTCTTTCCATGTCATCATGGCAACCAATAAAAGAAGGCTGTGATTTAAAAAATCTTCATTTAGTCACTGGACAAACAAGTAAGGAGAAGACAACTCAAGTGGATGCTAGCCTCTTCTTGGTTCAGCTGGATCTTACAAAATGGGAAAAAGTAAAGCAGAGCAATGCAGTGCATCAATCAATCAAAAGCCTGACTCAATTGCTAAAAGCTCTAAATAACCACACTGCAAATTTTGAAAGTGTTGCGGACCATCAGCCTTCAACAATGCCAGTCTCAAATCAACTTGAAGATAACTTCCTATGCTCAATATTTTGTGGTGTCAAGCAAAGTCATCAGAAAAGTTCCAAAGGGCAAAATTCTCTTTTCATCATGTGCGTCATTTGTTGTGATAGGATGTGGAACAGAACCTACAAAGTTCAGAGGATTCTGATCATATATGAAGCTGATTTAGAAGCAATCACAGCTGAGATAAGAAAGCAGGAATGGGATGTCCCAAAGCCAGGTACCTCTACAGATGTGCCTGATCATCTGTTTGATTAGGGGAACAGGAGGCCTCGTTGGCGCAGTAGGCAGCGCGTCAGTCTCATAATCTGAAGGTCGTGAGTTCGAACCTCACACGAGGCAGGTGTTTTCAAGCCAGATTTGGTCACAAAGACTATGAGGACTGCATTTGAGTCCAAACAAATGACAGATTGTTGCATTGACATGCTGAAACAAGGTGGATTACACTCTAAGAAATAAAAAAAACAGCTGCCATTGCACATCTCTGGGGCACTGAACACAGCATCAGTCTCATTGTCTGGAGTCCCACACTCACAAACCCGTACAAAGCAGGTCTTTCCATGTCATCATGGCAACCAATAAAAGAAGGCTGTGATTTAAAAAATCTTCATTTAGTCACTGGACAAACAAGTAAGGAGAAGACAACTCAAGTGGATGCTAGCCTCTTCTTGGTTCAGCTGGATCTTAGAAAATGAGACAAAGTAAAGCAGAGCAATGCAGTGCATCAATCAATCAAAAGCCTGACTCAATTGCTAAAAGTTCTAAATAACCACACTCCAAATTTTGAAAGTGTTGCGGACCATCATCCTTCAACAATGCCAGTCTCAAATCAACTTGAAGATAACTTCCTATGCTCAATATTTTGTGGTGTCAAGCACAGTCATCAGAAAAGTTCCAATGGGCAAATTTCTCTTTTCATCATGTGCGTCATTTGTTGTGATAGGATGTTGAACAGAACCTACAAAGTTCAGAGGATTCTGATCATATATGAAGGTGATTTGGAAGAAATCACAGCTGAGATATGAAAGCAGGAATGGGATGTCCCAAAGCCAGGTACCTCTACAGATGTGCCTGATCATCTGTTTGACTAGGGGAACAGGAGGCCTCGTTGGCGCAGTAGGCAGCGCGTCAGTCTCATAATCTGAAGGTCGTGAGTTCGAGCCTCACACGAGGCAGGTGTTTTCAAGACAGATTTGATCACAAAGACAATGAGGACTGCATTTGAGTCCAAACATGTCACAGATTGTTGCATTGACATGCTGAAACAAGGTGGATTACACTCTAAGAAAAAAAAAAAACAGCTGCCGTTGCACATCTCTGGGGCACTGAACACAGCATCAGTCTCATTGTCTGGAGTCCCACACTCACAAACTCGTACAAAGCAGGTCTTTCCATGTCATCATGGCAACCAATAAAAGAAGGCTGTGATTTAAAAAATCTTCATTTAGTCACTGGACAAACAAGTAAGGAGAAGACAACTCAAGTGGATACTAGCCTCTTCTTGGTTCAGCTGGATCTTACAAAATGAGAAAAAGTAAAGCAGAACAATGCAGTGCATCAATCAATCAAAAGCCTGACTCAATTACTAAAAGCTCTAAATAACCACACTGCAAATTTTGAAAGTGTTGCGGACCATCAGCCTTCAACAATGCCAGTCTCAAATCAACTTGAAGATAACTTCATATGCTCAATATTTTGTGGTGTCAAACACAGTCATCAGAAAAGTTCCAATGGGCAAATTTCTCTTTTCATCATGTACGTCATATGTTGTGATAGGATGTGGAACAGAACCTACAAAGTTCAGAGGATTCTGATCATATACGAAGCTGATTTGGAAGAAATCACAGCTGAGATAAGAGAGCAGGAATGGGATGTCCCAAAGCCAGGTACCTCTACAGATGTGCCTGATCATCTGTTTGACAAGGGGAACAGGAGGCCTCGTTGGCGCAGTAGGCAGCGCGTCAGTCTCATAATCTGAAGGTCGTGAGTTCGAGCCTCACACGAGGCAGGTGTTTTCAGGCCAGATTTGATCACAAAGACTATTAGGACTGCATTTGAGGCAAAACAAATGACAGATTGTTGCATTGACATGCTGATACAAGGTGGATTACGCTCTAAGAAAACAAAAAAAGAAAACAGCTGTCGTTGCACATCTCTGGGGCACTGAACACAGCATCAGTCTCATTGTCTGGAGTCCCACACTCACAAACCCGTACAAAGCAGGTCTTTCCATGTCATCATGGCAAACAATAAAAGAAGGCTGTGACTTAAAAAATCTTCATTTAGTCACTGGACAAACAAGTAAGGAGAAGACAACTCAAGTGGATGCTAGCCTCTTCTTGGTTCAGCTGGATCTTAGAAAATGAGAAAAAGTAAAGCAGAGCAATGCAGTGCATCAATCAATCAAAAGCCTGACTCAATTGCTAAAAGCTCTAAATAACCACACTGCAAATTTTGAAAGTGTTGCGGACCATCAGCCTTCAACAATGCCAGTCTCAAATCAACTTGAAGATAACTTCATATGCTCAATATTTTGTGGTGTCAAACACAGTCATCAGAAAAGTTCCAATGGGCAAATTTCTTTTTTCATCATGTGCGTCTTTTGTTGTGATAGGATGTGGAACAGAACCTACAAAGTTCAGAGGATTCTGATCATATACGAAGTTGATTTGGAAGAAATCACAGCTGAGATAAGAGAGCAGGAATGGGATGTCCCAAAGCCAGGTACCTCTACAGATGTGCCTGATCATCTGTTTGACAAGGGGAACAGGAGGCCTCGTTGGCGCAGTAGGCAGCGCGTCAGTCTCATAATCTGAAGGTCGTGAGTTCGAGCCTCACACGAGGCAGGTGTTTTCAAGCCAGATTTGATCACAAAGACAATGAGGACTGCATTTGAGTCCAAACATGTCACAGATTGTTGCATTGACATGTTGAAACAAGGTGGATTACACTCTAAGAAAAAAAAAACAGCTGCCATTGCACATCTCTGGGGCACTGAACACAGCATCAGTCTCATTGTCTGGAGTCCCACACTCACAAACTCATACAAAGCAGGTCTTTCCATGTCATCATTGCAACCAATAAAAGAAGGCTGTGATTTAAAAAATCTTCATTTAGTCACTGGACAAACAAGTAAGGAGAAGACAACTCAAGTGGATGCTAGCCTCTTCTTGGTTCAGCTGGATCTTACAAAATGAGAAAAAGTAAAGCAGAACAATGCAGTGCATCAATCAATCAAAAGCCTGACTCAATTGCTAAAAGTTCTAAATAACCACACTGCAAATTTTGAAAGTGTTGCGGACCATCAGCCTTCAACAATGCCAGTCTCAAATCAACTTGAAGATAACTTCATATGCTCAATATTTTGTGTTGTCAAACACAGTCATCAGAAAAGTTCCAATGGGCAAATTTCTCTTTTCATCATGTGCGTCATTTGTTGTGATAGGATGTTGAACAGAACCTAAAAAGTTCAGAGGATTCTGATCATATATGAAGGTGATTTGGAAGAAATCACAGCTGAGATAAGAGAGCAGGAATGGGATGTCCCAAAGCCAGGTACCTCTACAGATGTGCCTGATCATCTGTTTGATTAGGGGAACAGGAGGCCTCGTTGGCGCAGTAGGCAGCGCGTCAGTCTCATAATCTGAAGGTCGTGAGTTCGAGCCTCACACGAGGCAGGTGTTTTCAAGCCAGATTTGATCACAAAGACTATGAGGACTGCATTTGAGGCCAAACACATGACGGATTGTTGCATTGACATGCTGAAACAAAGTGGATTGAAGAAAACAAAAAAAAAACAGCTGTCGTTGCACATCTCTGGGGCACTGAACACAGCATCAGTCTCATTGTCTGGAGTCCCACACTCACAAACTCGTACAAAGCAGGTCTTTCCATGTCATCATGGCAACCAATAAAAGAAGGCTGTGATTTAAAAAATCTTCATTTAGTCACTGGACAAACAAGTAAGGAGAAGACAACTCAAGTGGATGCTAGCCTCTTCTAGGTTCAGCTGGATCTTACAAAATGGGAAAAAGTAAAGCAGAACAATGCAGTGCACCAATCAATCAAAAGCCTGACTCAATTGCTAAAAGTTCTAAATAACCACACTGCAAATTTTGAAAGTGTTGCGGACCATCAGCCTTCAACAATGCCAGTCTCAAATCAACTTGAATATAACTTCCTATGCTCAATATTTTGTGGTGTCAAGCACAGTCATCAGAAAAGTTCCAATGGGCAAAATTCTCTTTTCATCATGTGCGTCATATGTTGTGATAGGATGTGGAACAGAACCTACAAAGTTCAGAGGATTCTGATCATATACGAAGTAATTTGGAAGAAATCACAGCTGAGATAAGAGAGCAGGAATGGGATGTCCCAAAGCCAGGTACCTCTACAGATGTGCCTGATCATCTGTTTGACTAGGGGAACAGGAGGCCTCGTTGGCGCAGTAGGCAGCGCGTCAGTCTCATAATCTGAAGGTCGTGAGTTCGAGCCTCACACGAGGCAGGTGTTTTCAAGCCAGATTTGATCACAAAGACAATGAGGACTGCATTTGAGTCCAAACATGTCACAGATTGTTGCATTGACATGCTGAAACAAGGTGGATTACACTCTAAGAAAAAAAAAAAACAGCTGCCATTGCACATCTCTGGGGCACTGAACACAGCATCAGTCTCATTGTCTGGAGTCCCACACTCACAAACTCGTACAAAGCAGGTCTTTCCATGTCATCATGGCAACCAATAAAAGAAGGCTGTGATTTAAAAAATCTTCATTTAGTCACTGGACAAACAAGTAAGGAGAAGACAACTCAAGTGGATGCTAGCCTCTTCTTGGTTCAGCTGGATCTTACAAAATGAGAAAAAGTAAAGCAGAACAATGCAGTGCATCAATCAATCAAAAGCCTGACTCAATTGCTAAAAGCTCTAAATAACCACACTGCAAATTTTCAAAGTGTTGCGGACCATCAGCCTTCAACAATGCCAGTCTCAAATCAACTTGAAGATAACTTCATATGCTCAATATTTTGTGTTGTCAAACACAGTCATCAGAAAAGTTCCAATGGGCAAATTTCTCTTTTCATCATGTGCGTCATTTGTTGTGATAGGATGTTGAACAGAACCTAAAAAGTTCAGAGGATTCTGATCATATATGAAGGTGATTTGGAAGAAATCACAGCTGAGATAAGAGAGCAGGAATGGGATGTCCCAAAGCCAGGTACCTCTACAGATGTGCCTGATCATCTGTTTGATTAGGGGAACAGGAGGCCTCGTTGGCGCAGTAGGCAGCGCGTCAGTCTCATAATCTGAAGGTCGTGAGTTCGAGCCTCACACGAGGCAGGTGTTTTCAAGCCAGATTTGATCACAAAGACTATGAGGACTGCATTTGAGGCCAAACACATGACGGATTGTTGCATTGACATGCTGAAACAAAGTGGATTGAGAACTAAGTAAAAAAAAACAGCTGCCGTTGCACATCTCTGGGGCACTGAACACAGCATCAGTCTCATTGTCTGGAGTCCCACACTCACAAACTCGTACAAAGCAGGTCTTTCCATGTCATCATGGCAACCAATAAAAGAAGGCTGTGATTTAAAAAATCTTCATTTAGTCACTGGACAAACAAGTAAGGAGAAGACAACTCAAGTGGATGCTAGCCTCTTCTAGGTTCAGCTGGATCTTACAAAATGGGAAAAAGTAAAGCAGAACAATGCAGTGCACCAATCAATCAAAAGCCTGACTCAATTGCTAAAAGTTCTAAATAACCACACTGCAAATTTTGAAAGTGTTGCGGACCATCAGCCTTCAACAATGCCAGTCTCAAATCAACTTGAATATAACTTCCTATGCTCAATATTTTGTGGTGTCAAGCACAGTCATCAGAAAAGTTCCAATGGGCAAAATTCTCTTTTCATCATGTGCGTCATATGTTGTGATAGGATGTGGAACAGAACCTACAAAGTTCAGAGGATTCTGATCATATACGAAGTAATTTGGAAGAAATCACAGCTGAGATAAGAGAGCAGGAATGGGATGTCCCAAAGCCAGGTACCTCTACAGATGTGCCTGATCATCTGTTTGACTAGGGGAACAGGAGGCCTCGTTGGCGCAGTAGGCAGCGCGTCAGTCTCATAATCTGAAGGTCGTGAGTTCGAGCCTCACACGAGGCAGGTGTTTTCAAGACAGATTTGATCACAAAGACAATGAGGACTGCATTTGAGTCCAAACATGTCACAGATTGTTGCATTGACATGTTGAAACAAGGTGGATTACACTCTAAGAAAAAAATAAACAGCTGCCATTGCACATCTCTGGGGCACTGAACACAGCATCAGTCTCAATATCTGGAGTCCCACACTCACAAACTCGTACAAGGCAGGACTTTTCATGGCAAACAATAAAAGAAGGCTGTGACTTAAAAAAATCTTCATTTAGTCGCAGGACAAACAAGTAAGGAGAAGACAACTCAAGTGGATGCTAGCCTCTTCTTGGTTCGGCTGGATCTTAGAAAATGGGAAAAATTAGAGCAGAGCGGTGAAGTGCATCAATCAATCAAAAGCCTGACTCAAACGTGAAAAGCTCTAGATAACCACACTGCACATTTTGAAAGTGTTGCAAACTGTCAAACTTCAACAACGCCATTCTCAAATCAACTTGAAGATAACTTCCTATGCTCAATATTCTGTGGTGTCAAACACAGTCGTCAGAAAAGTTCCAAAGGGCAAATTTCTCTTGTCACCATGTGCGTCATTTGTTGTGATAGGATGCGGAACAGAACCTACAAAGTTCAGAGGATTCTGATCATATACGAAGTTGATTTAGAAGCAATCACAGTGAGATCAGAGAGCAGGAATGGGATGTCCCAAAGCCAGGTACCTCTACAGATGTGCCTGATCATCTGTTTGACAAGAGGAACAGGAGGCCTCGTTGGCGCAGTAGGCAGCGCGTCAGTCTCATAATCTGAAGGTCGTGAGTTCGAGCCTCACACGAGGCAGGTGTTTTCAAGCCAGATTTGATCACAAAGACTATGAGGACTGCATTTGAGGCAAAACACATCACAGATTGTTGCATTGCTGATAAAAGGTGGAATACCCTCTAAGAAAACAAAGAAACAGCTGCCATTGCATATCTTTGGGGCACTGAACTCAGCATCAGTCTCATTGTCTGGAGTCCCACAGTCACAAACTCATACAAGGCAGGACTTGTCATGGCAACCATTAAAAGAAGGCTGTGATTTAAAAAATCTTAATTTCGTCACTGGACAAACAAGAATAAGAACCGGTCACAAAGACAATGAGGATCATTTCAAGTGTGGAAAAAACATACCTACAAACACACGCCCACCAATAAAACAAACCGTAATGTTATCATGATGTGATTTCTGTCAATGTTAAAAGTTTATTGCAGCCCAGGCTCCTTCATGTAATTCAGTGTTAAGTTCAAACACATAATCTTTGCTATCAAGACCTGTTCAAAATGTTTTTACATTAGAAATAGAAAAATAAAAATCTATCCTCAATTTCACCTAATTTTGTTTAGATAAAGGTTGTTAACTGCTGTGACAGACCTCCCCATAAATCTTCCTATGCTGAACTGACTATGGAGATTGATATTCTAGTAAGAAAATCAAATTTACTTTGTAAATGCACTCCAAACATTTTAGTTTATCAGGCATTAATCATTCATTCAGGGTTACTTTCTCGCTTGAATCTAACATTCACCTAATATGTTGTACACAACAATTGTTTGTCAATGCTTTGATCCACTTAAAATGTTCAGACATTTAAAACATAAAAAATCTCAGTTAAAAAAACAAACTTTTAAATACATTTATTATCACCCTGCAATAGTTTCACCTGACACCAATTAGGAGGGACAAAGATACCATAGTGAGACATAGACAAACCATTAGGATTATCTGGGCTGATTGATTGGGCCCATTAAACACTAACCTCTCTCAAGCCGCATCATAACTCTTTGTGTGTGTGTATGTGTAACAGAGAAATAGGGAAAGTGCATCACTTCATGTCTATTTCAAAGAGTGACTTGAGAATTGAGAACAAACAAAGAGAAGTGTATCCTGTTACAGTTGTCTTCTGGAATTAACTCAAGTACATAGACTCTCTTGCAGTTATGAAAGAAAATTATAGAAGATTGAGTGGACTGTCATTAAAGCCTTAAATGGACACAAGTCATAAACTCTATTTTTTCTTTGTTTCAGAGATGGAGACTTGAAGTAGAGGCTTGAATCTGAGTTGCAATTAAGTCACACTCAGAGGTGACTTAATACTTAACATAAACACAACTCAATTTACACCTGAGATTTGAAACTTTTGCCTAATCATTACCTACTAATACACTAATGCTTCAGTCTCTCCTCAACTTAACTGTTCACTCACACACCTCTGTGGCTACAGCAATGAAAATAACAAAGCTGTTCAGAAAGACCAAACATTTCTAAACATTTAGAAACAGGGAGGTTAATAGGCCTCAAACATTAACTTTCCATTAAAGGCTGACTTGTTATGTTGCTCATTTGTCTCCATTGATAAGTCAGTCCTTTAATTAACGAGCCAATTTCCAAGCGTGTAAAAAATACATATCCTGTGTAAAAGCAAGGGCGCATAGATGACAAGAAGCTGTGTATGATAAAGAGAAGTGATGAAGTAGAAACAATGATTGAAAGAAGTAAAACAAAGCTGCAGCCTCAATCTGGATGAAATGCATAAAATGTGTCCTGTGACTCAAATCTAGCTTAATGCTGTAGGGAGCAAGTATAACAGAGCAGTTAAAAGACTCAATTCATCCAACAGAAAGCCTACCGGAGTGTTAACTCCAAAGGCCTGATCTAGTAAAGGTTTTTGTCTATAAAGACATGCAAAATTGATAGCCCGCTGAAGCTGATCTACTAATCGGCCACACCAAGGATGTTCCTGTCAAATGAGCAAAATAGCACACACAATCCATTTAGCATGTTTGCCTTTATGAATATGCAGAATCCATCCAGATTATTGGAATGCACAAAATACTGAGAAGAGGAGATAAAATAATCATTTAGCACCCACAGTGTGATTTAGCAAACTCGAAAGTGATTGTGCTTGTTTTTTTTTTTGTCTAAATTTGCCACGTTTGAAAGGCAAGTGCAAATTGACACAGTGTTCCACACAGATTGCTGCAAAAAAGAGAGACAATTGTCTTTGTGTGTGTCAACATGTTTGAACTGTCATAAACAGCATCAACTGAATACTTTCCGTCACTTACCGAATGTTTTGATGAATGACGGAAAGATTTGGAGGCTGTCAGTCATTATGATGGACTGAAACAAGAAGGATGATCCACTGTACCATCATACTCATGCAGACACACATATGTAAAGCAAACCCTCTCTGCGCTCTTAATACATTGTGGAAGTCATTTAACCTACGTAAAAAAGATCCCCTTCATGGCCAGAATTTCTCTATTTGTCACTCAGGGCTGATAAATAGATTGTGCGGAGTTTCTGTCAAAGGAGTGTCTGCGTAACCGCAAGCCTGCCCTTCACATAAGACTTCAGTGATGATGAAGCTGTGTTATATGCAAACGCTGTCTTTTAGATTATGGTTAATAAGAATCAGAAAAGGACAATTAAAAATGATGGACAAAAATATAGCATGAGGAAAAAGTGAAGAAAGACAGACAGCAAAAAAAAAAAGGTTACCGCAACCTCTAGCCAGAAATAAAAATAGCAGAGATATATTGTTCATCGAGCAGTGCCAGGTTTGAGCTGTGTGCTTTTCACAAATGCTCCCAAATCACGCTTCTTGCCTACTTGCCTCAAACAGCCAGTAGTACATGCAAAATCCTCTTTAAAGAGTGAAGTACTCACCATTTCTGCACCTGTTATCAATTGCGCACACAACCATATTACATCACCCTAAACAGGACCACTAATAGAACATGCAACTTTTTAGTTTTCAAACGTAATTTCAATGTTCATCGTTTAGGACCTTCATAGATCAGGCCAAAAGTCTCCACTTGATCCAAAAGTCTTTATATCTGATTTGTACTTGCAATTGATATGTGCTGGTCTACCGTAAACAACCAAAGTCATTCACACAAGTAATTTAACTTCCTTGTGTAAAAATCTGTCAAAGTTGTTTTTGTTTTGTACTGTGTTTATTTCTCTATCAATCCAGACACAACCAAAAATAGCATGTTCTCACAGGGAACTTTTCAGAATGACATGGATGAAGGATTTTCCTCACAGTCCTTTCGTCTTTGTTTGTTCCCTCTTTATTCTAATCTAAGAACAAACTAAAACCCTTTCATTCAACGATATAAATTTAAAGGTCTTTATTTCTCAAGATGGTGATGGGTCAAAGGTCTAGACCCATAGAAAAACATTAATAAAATGGACTAAAATACAATAGCGCAACAAAAGCAAAAGTGTGAAATACTCACCCAGGGCTTGAGTGGCAAATGCTGCCATCGTACTCTGTAGCCTGTCTGGTCTTACTGCCTGAACCAGTAACAGCTGAGGAGTAGATGAAGGAAAAAGATAAATTGAGGATGAAAAAAATTGCAAGGCAGCTTAGGGAAAATAACATGTGCATGGAATATCATTCTACAAAACAAGACAGGCCTACAAGTCTATTCCAAGCTGTTTCAAAATTGGCAGTGGCAGCATGCCTTGTTGGAGCAGTGGGCAGCTCGTCAGTCTCATAATCTGGAGGCTGCAAGTTCAGACCTCACACAGGGCTGATATTCTTCAGCCAAAGAAGCACCAGAAACAATGAAATTCAAGTGTGAAGCACACTGCCAGTGGCACAACTTGTCAAAGGTGGTGGTCTCTGACAATTGTAGCAAGAATTAACATGTAACCCACCTGAGTAAAGATACATCTATTTTGATATGGTGAGTGAATTCAAGAAAATCAGACCACTGAATTTTTTTTAAACCTTTCCTTCACAGTGTTTTGTTCTGCAGGTTCAATTAGCCAAGACAATATTAAGTAATATTATCATATGCATTTTATTAATGAAATAGAAAAGCACTCGGAGAGCGCAGACCTCCGCCAATGCCACAGTCCTCACTGATATTGTGATTTTCACCATAACTATTAGTCCTACCTTTATTTCCTTGAAATATTTAGATTCCTTGACCATGAAAACATACCATTAGCAATTGGATTTATAATGATATCTATTTTAGTTCAGTAGTTATTCACAAAAATCACATTTTTCGTCATGGTGGCCAGATGCTGATCCGTATCAACACCAAAATCAAATCAGTTCTTCCTTTTCCCATGCTGAACATTTCCTGAAAGTTTCATCAAAATCCATCCATTACTTCTTGAGTTATTTTGTTCACAGATGGACGGACAGACAGACAGAGAAACAAACTCTTCCGAAAACATAACCTCCTTGGCGGAGGTAATTATTGTATAGGATGGAATTTTATTCTGGCAGTCCCTTAATATTGGAAAATAGTTCAAGCTACTGTCTTGAATGACATTTCAACCATCTACAAAGTGCTGTTTTTATGCAGCTGTGTAGCTCTTTAGCAACAACCGTATTCACCATGTGAAAACTGTAATCCTGCCACCAGTACAGTCGATGAGCTTCAGCCTTTGGTAACATTAATAGTTGCTTAGATCAGATCCAGAGCCTGCACTTCACATCTACTACTGTTGGTCATCCGTCTTTGATTGTAGGACCTTTCAGATCAAACTTGTGTTTCACTCGATTTATTTACTTAACGGCATGCCTCAAATTCCACTGGATCATATACTCCATTATTACATAATCCATCAGTATATAATAAGGGAATAAAGTTATTAAGAGGCTGCTCTGCTAATCTGTCCTACATTATTTGGAGCAGTGAACCAATTGCAGTACAAAACAAATGTGGAAAAATTCACTTGCTGGGTGGCATGTAATTTACAGTGGTGCTGGCTGCATTACAAGCTTTATATTGCTATGTTAATTACAAAGGTGCATAGTGCACAGGTAACACTATCTGATGCAAAAATGTGTTTGAACAGTGTGTCTTGCTTCTGCTGTTTTGATTTATTTCATGTAATTAATGCTCTAAATTCAGTTTATATTACAATTTATTATGGAAATCTATTGTTCTTTGGTCATGTCACATGCTTTATCATAAACTGTTGTTGTCTGCTAAATCCTTGTCTGTCTCTCTTAATGATGCTGTCGTAGCACATATTTTATTTGTTTCGGACCTAACAGGGAAACAATACAAACATAATCAGACAGCTCAGTTTTCATGTCAAAGATATACACAATGAAAGTTTAACTGAATGTAGACTAACACGAAACTGTGAAAAAAAATATGCTGTTTCATTTGGCTTATGAAATTATTGTTTTTGATGAAAAGCTGACCTGCTGGAAAGGAGTAATTTTCTTGGCAATGGATGATGGGATATCTTGTTCACACTGTGAGCTCTGTGAGAAGGACAGCCAAAGTTCTGAGTCACTCAAACACAGGGACTGGTACAGGGCTGGGAATGTAGACTGAAAGAGACAGAGGAAAACATTAAAAGGGTCATCGCCAACTTGTGAAATAAGCCTGGATAAATGGATTTGATCAAAATTCATGTGAGTACTGATTTAAATTACATCAAGCTATCTTTTTAAGGTTGTACTAAACGGAGAAACTATCTTTTGGAGTTTGGGTGGTGGCCAAGTCATTGTATAAATACTCAAGTATTAATCAGTACTTGTCATGTTTTTGTTCAAAGTTAAAGTACATACAAAGTAGATGAGTAAAGTGTGTTTTAGTGTTGTGTGCATATTTGTGTTTTTCAGTATGCATAAAACTTACTTTTAAAATAGCTAGAGCTCCATGTCTCTCTGGGTCAATCCAAGAAGGGAAATCCTGCAGCAGAAGAAAAAGAGTGAGGGAGTTTGCATGCTAAACTCTCTTTTTAGCATGAGTCTGATCAGTTTATTTTTTTTTAAGTTTATCGCAAGAAATTGAGACACCAAGCTGTAAAGTTCTTTTTTGACTAAATAAAAAAAAGAAAAAGAAAGCATTACTCCATTATGCCCCCAGACAGCTATTCAGATTCCACGCACAAGCTCATGCATCAGGGCTGTTAGCCAGACTTTTAGACACTTGTTGAACAGATATAAAAAGACATTTTCTGATGAGTCACTCTTGCTTTGCGTGGTTCTGAGTACAAATTTTGGTCACATCTAAAATATTCTTTGGTTGAAAACAAAGACTAGGCAGAGCTCTTTTACACCTCCTGAAAAAAACAGTAACTATGTGAGGGTCGTATATCACGGGCTTCCCACTGATGTGCACAGAATGGCTTGTGCCTCCAAAACAGACTCACACCACTCCTAAGCCTGCATGTCCCCTTATCTGTAATATCACTTCTTTGGAGCCCCCTCACACATGTAACCCTGAAGTTATCAGGATAATGTCCTGGCTGAGCGGAGAGGAGCACCGTAACACACAGGAGTGAAAATGAAGCAGTACATGACGACAACACCAGAGAAAAAGCTGCAGAGTTTCAGCTCCATATCCGACAGTAGTGTGAGTCAGCTCTTTGGATGCACAAGTGACCTGTTGGTGGTTGTTTACGAGCAGATGGTCTGCAGAGCTTCGATGATGTGCTGTGGAAACAACACTTTCAAATGTCCTGATGTACATTTGAGTTTGTGTTACTCTCCTTAAAGTCAGATGAACACCTCCCATCCCACAGGTTGTTTCAGTCCTGTTGAGTCTATCTATTTTCATTTTCACACTGGTTGCACAGGATGATGTCACCAGCCCTCTCTCCTCGCCTCAGTGAAGTATCTGGGCAATTCACAGCAGCATTCAGACAAGAGTTCACTAAGACTTTACAAGGATAAAATATGAGGAGTGCATGAGGAAAGTACTTGGGTAACATCTGAGTGAAAAACTCGGCCAATGGCATTCACCCATATGGCTCACCCAGCTAAAGTCCAGATAATTTCAGGGTTTTTTCGCAAGCGTGAATGTGGTTTGATAATACCTCTTGTGACAGAGCAAATGAGTTGACCCTCCTCTGTCCATGTGACATATAGAACGAAGACAAAACATCACAGGGGTGTAAATATTATGGCTTAAAACAGCAGTGTGAATGGGGTTACAGAGACAGAAATAGAGCTGCAACCAAATCCTCTTCATACAGGTCCCTCTCTGAATTATCAAACAAACCTCTCAATAATTGCTGCCCTTTCTTTTATTTGTAAACCAAAGTTTGAGAACTTAAAAGTTGACAGACCCTCCCCCTCCCAAGAATTGATGCAGGAAATGCAGGAAGACAAAGCTGTTCTGAAATGTAATTATGAAAGAGTAGATGGAAGTTTTGGAGGTCATGGAAGACACAACTTGGGACCTTCTTTTCAAGCATGATGTGGCAGTTTTGGATTAAAAAAAATGATTTAAGACCTTGAGTAAACTAAGATAAGTGAATTTCCGTCCCCAAATAAAAGCTGCTCTTACCTCTTTCTTAAACATTTCTCCAACAATTGACCCAGTAAAGATGTCCCATTCCTACAAAATATATACATACACATGTTAGTCCTCATTCAATTCTTAAATCGTGAAGACCACAAATCAATGATTGTACTTACATCCTCCTTGAAGAGTTCAGGGTGCATGCCTTTCACAAAGTGCATTGCAAACATCAGCTGGTCAGCCTGGAAAACCCAAAATAAGGATGATAGAATTAGATACATGGCTATCTTACATGCTATGTTGCTCAGTAAAGAAAACAGTCATGATTGTATAAAGATGTAAGCATCTCATTCAGATGTGGGACCAACACACTCATATTCTTATTGCATTAAAAACAGCTTGTTAAAGGCTCCTACATGAAGACAAAAATCCCAAAGAATTAAAAATCTGCACTGTTTCTTATTTCTACTTATTCTCCCTGTTTGTGCCTGTGTCTTTTTTCTCTCTCATCTGGTTGTGGAGTTAAGGAGAGATAACAGGAATCTATTAATCAAGATGCTTATCCCACTCCCACCCACAGACAAGAACTGAAAGACAGCGAGCCTGGTGGAAACAGTAAATACAACAGAAAGAAAAAGGAAGAAAAACTGTTACAAAAGAACAAAGAAATCGGGGGTTGCAAGTCAGATAAAGTGAAATAAACACCAAAATACACATTTACAGACACAGCATCTCTTTTTTTAATTGGTCTTTGTGTAACATGCCATGTAAGTTATTGTCAAAGCTGTGGAAAACTACCCAAACACAGTTTTGGATCACCACCAAACGTCATCCTTTTGCAATGACCAACATTCCCTTAAAATCTAATCAATATCTGCTGGGATCTTACTGAGTTTCTAGTCAAAATGTGGAAAACTGCCCTATTATACAGCATTAACAAGTCCCTAAAAACACCCTGGATCCACATTCAGTGTCATATCACCAACAAAATCATTACAGCTCCTTCTTGTGCCACGACAAGGTTTCCCTGAAAAAATCACCATAATACATTCTTATTTTTTAGCAATCTTTTTCACAAATTAATAGACACACTAACACAAGCAGTAAAAAACCCAACTTGGTAGAGGTAATAAACAAATAAAAAATAAAACTGGCAAACAAGGAAGGTTAAAAGAAACAAATTATATTCAACCTATTTTAAAACTGTCCCAGCCCAGCCCTCTGCCTATAACCCACTGTGACTTGTATGCTTACTAGCAGCTGCAGACGCAGCTTGAGCTGCTGTAAGAACTTTCCTCAGGCTACAGCTCGACTGACGCTCCACACTACCCCCTTTTGAAAAAGCCACATTGTCTGGGTTCTTCATCTGATTTAATCGCATGTCTGGATGATGAATCTCAAACTGGCAAAATCAGCTCATGGCAGTGGACACTACTGAAACAAGACAGCCTAGCCAATCATACAAAAAAAGAATGGCTCTGTATTTTGAGGGCATGTCTGGTTCATTGTGTGAAAATGTCTGTATGTTTTATTAGCTGTGTGTGTGAATGTGCAAAATAAAGCAGAGGGCAATAAGGATGACGAGCAGCAAACATTATATTGAGGTTGAAAGAATAACTACTGTAATCAGAATACTGGGGAAAAAGAATGAATATGAAGGCTCATGCCATGGCCCACAAAATCCCTTAGATTATTATATTTTGAGAAAAGGCTCTTTTCCCATGTCAATACATTAAATTATATTAATATTAATAACTTAGCTTTCATAAAGGATCATGTTCTACACTGTTGTCCACATTCTCTTTAAAAAAGCAAGCTCAATGTTTATTTCATAGAGCTAAACTTGAACTTGTTCACATTCATAGACATAATTAAAGAACATGAACCAGGTCCAACAAAACAAATTCTGAATGTTGATTCTAACTTTTTTTGTTGGTTTGTCCTTGTCAAATTTATTGGAATTCAGGGTATGAAATATCATATATTTGAAGAAGGTAAAATTTTGATTTGTGGAATCATGAAGATAAATAAGGTAGTTAAGAATAGTTGTATTACTTAGTAAACATAGATAAAACAAACATGTCAATCACTTGTTGCTTTACAGCAGATGAAGATTAAATTTTAGTTCCGTTTACAGAAATTTGGCATCTATAAAATGATATTACCTGCATTTCAAATGAGCTTAAGTAACATATGTGCATATTTTTCTACATTTACCATTGTGTGTGTATAAACCAGCTATGTGTTGTATCTATCTCTTTTAAATTTTTTATCAGGTTCACAGCAATGTCACGATGGAGCTTGACAGCTTTTTAATTTAAATACTGTCCAGAAAACATTGTTTTTAGTTTGAGCATTATGTGAAAATTATTGTAGGGCTACCACGGAATAAAATGATTTCATTTCCATTTTGAACATGAAACAAGATGTTTAATTATATTTACATTTCAGGGTTATATTCTTGATAAAAGTGACAGAACCTGCACAATTCACAGAGTAACATGAAATATTCCACCCCATCTAACTAAGACACCAGAACAATTAACTCCCTTTTCCCATTAAAACAAGAATGGTCATTCACCATCTTCATGGTGCACTCTTCAAAATATTAGGTTGGTTAATACAGTTAAACCCATTCATGCACAACATTGTTACTCTACCTCATTCACGCCATCATTCCATGTATCCCTGAATTTCAGAGTACATGCTTGAATGTAAGAGAGATTAAACATAACTAAAAAGTAAATGTACTCGCTTTCTTTCAAAACCTAACTTGGAATAAATAAGGAACCAAACAGACGTGCTATGTTTTTATTCCTAAATACTGTATCTCTATAGGGCTCTGGGTAGAAAAAGCCTCAGTGTCTGCTGATTTTTGTTACTGTTCTCCCAGCACTCTCAGTTTAAAATAGTTCACAGCCTGAGAGCTCCAAGGTAGCCAATGTCAATTTCTAACACCAACTAATTAAAATCAAGAATGGGCTGGACTTCTGCAGTTTGTTTTGTATATAACAATGATGGAGGTGATAATGAGCAGTCTTTCCTGGTCGTCAGCTTCTATCAGAGGTTGACCATGACTTCTTGACTCTGTATTCATGATTTCTTGGGGAAATTGTGTTGAGGTATTTCAAAAATCCATACAGAGTGGTTTAAAAAGTCTTTTAGGTGTTACTAAAACATGCAAAGAAATTTAGTTCTGAAACTTAGGCTGAGAGCTCCCAACTAGAAAAATGCTCCCTGTAGACACAAGGCCCATATCTCAAGTTTTGAAGATCAAAATACTGCCAAATATCACTGATTTTATGATTAAAGACTTCTGTTGAGTTGGAAATCCAATGCCAGGTATTTTTTCATCTGAAATCAACCGATTGTCCACCTATCCACACACACATCCCAAAGATGACTAGACCTAGCTATAGCTCAATGATAACATGCTGAACTAGATGAAAATGTTGAGTATTTTTTGGCAACAGGAATTCCTTTTCTGATGCAAAATTACTAAAAGTGATGATTAATCAGGTCTCCCTTCCATTCCTGCAATAAAAAATAATATTCAGGCTCTAATATAATATACTGCCCTTGTTAAATTAATGAGATTCTGATCATACAGATGGAGCCACTTAAACTTCCCTCACTTTTCTTGACTGAGTCTTAACTGATCCATGACTGGAACATGCTAAGACCCTTTACAACTCTGACATTTGACCTCTAAAACTGAATGAAGCTTATCAAAAGGGAAGAGGCTAATGCCCACTGAAAGTGACCTTATGAGGGAAGTGCCGTCTCATAAGAACATCCTACAACTGCATGAATGGACAAATTTAAGGTGGAATTTCGGTACACCCCAAGAGAGGTGGGGGTGACTCCTAGTGGCTGAAAATTGGCTGGAACTCGGAAGGCATTTTGCTGGCCTTTAGCTTTTGGATGCCTCCCTTACATATTAATGACATAAAGGACAAGTCAGTATGCTGAAAATATATTTTATTTCATAAATAGGTTAACAAACCTGAAAATAAAAAGAAAAGAAAATAACTGTTTTTGCTCATTTAAGTTTCACAATCAATATCTGGTTGAGGTTCTTTATCACTGCTCTAATGTCGGGCCATGCTAAATCAATACCTTATTAAGCTGAATCAGTGTTTATGCTGATATTTCACACCAATACAACAGTCTGAGTGCCTGCCACTGTGATAAACAAATACAGCTATTTGAAAAATATGGGATTGTTTTTTAATCTCCAGGGATTAGGATATCATTGGGTTTTGTATTATTGATAGACTTTTATAATGGAATTAACCTCCTTTTCTTTTCAGAAATGATGCTTCTCTATTTTTGACCTCTCTTGCTTGCTGTCCACCTTAATTCTTTCATGGGGACCCTGCCTCCCACTCCTCCCCTCCCTTCCCTCCACGTCTCCTTCTTGGTACAGATGAGGTGTGAGCAGGAGCACTGATAATGTGGCCTGATGTTTCCTCTCTGCTGATAATTGGGCTGAAGCTATATATTTGTTGTGTGTGTTTGGGTGAGCATGTGTGCTTGTGTATTGTGTTTGCTGATAACCTATAGACAAGTAAACAATTTATTGCCAACCTGCCTCTCGCTGAAACTGCTATCAACATTCAGGCAACACACACCCACACAAACAATCAAGACAAAGAAATTACATTTACCATTTACCGCCTGATCGATGCAATGATTGCCGTGTAGGTCAATATTTGACACTTCATTACTGCGTTAGCTGCACAGGTTTGATTGTATAAGTGTGTAAATGTATGTGTTTATCTGATTGTGCATTTGGTCTAAACGATCAATAGAAATACAACTGTAGTTCTACTCCATATAACAAATAAAGATTTCCGAGCCTCTTCTACAGACAAACCAACATTGGTACATGCTGAAAAAACAATGGTTCAGAGATAAAGATGAGTAAATTTGTGGAATAAAAGCAAGAGTATGCAGGACAGAAAAGGAACATGACACACCTGTGTTTGCTGTTGTTATGAAAAGCAGAGTAGAGGTCCTGTTAAGTCTCTGCTAGAACTGTATTGAGCAGGGGAGTCAAACTCAATCCCAGAAGAGACCAACATTTTAAATACAGTCTAAGATGCAGGCAAGACTTGATTAATGTTTACTAAAGTGTCTAAAACTGACTATGCTTTAATCAGAATTGTCAATTTTAATAGCATAATTACATTCTGGCAACCTAAAAAGTCATAGTAGAAGCTCTGACCAATGCATTTACCAGCTGATCAGAGTGGTACTTAAGCAATGGCAGAGGATGGTGCACAGGTCCAGCAAGGCAGTTGTTGTGGTGAATTGTGGGATATGTAGTTTTAGTAGTAGGAATGCTATTAAGCAAAGTGTCATTAATTGTTGACATATGAATTTATCGCAGAGGCTGCGTTTAATTATATCACTACATTTAATTTTTCTGAATGAACAAGACACATCATGTTCCTTATCCAATGACCTAATTAAAGAGGCTACCAGGAGTTTCTAAGTAATTACAAAAAAGTCTCACTTTTAGATATATGCCTGATCGAAATACACACTTTAAGATGAGTTTTATAGCATCAAAATACGTTATCTATAAATGCTGTTCCTTAGCTAAGTGGTCGGGTCGGACAGCCAGCTACAAAACTACGATACTAAGTTTTCCAAAAATTGCTTGTTGTCACACATCAAAAACTACTGCTACGTAACTAGAAAGAGATACATTACCTCGATGCTTTGCATCCTGTAAGTTGTTGAAAAAAGAAGTTGCAAAGCAATGCAGAGTTCTGAGGAAGGCCCTAGCTGCATTTTTATTAGCATCACAACAAACACACGCTTTGGCTTGGGTCACGTCTTTTGGTGCGTTCCAGTTGTAGTAAGAAGTCCGAGTTCTGAGTAGGAAACTGCAACTGGAACGTCCCCTAAGTCTGAATTTCCTACTGGGAACTCGGTGAAACCTCGCCACCCCCGAGTTGACAATCAAAGATGGATGCCCCCAGTGTGAACAGTTATTTAGCTCCTGTAATAATCAATTTATTTGCACTTCTGACTGGGGTGTGTCGCTCTAGATCAGCTGTATACATAGTATTGTTAGACTTATATTTACAAAAATGCTGCCATAGTGATAATCACATTCTTCATGTGGTATTTGAACAACAGCTGTGCTAACAACAGCTAACAATAGCCTGGTACATCGGCATGTTTTTTTCCGACTTCAACTGGAACACCGATAAGTCGGAGATAATGTCACTCCCAGTTACGAGGTTACTGGAGTGCAGCATTATGACAGTCACCGCGCGTGCTTATGGGTAGCAGAGTCTTTATGTCGCCAGAAATAGATTCTCCTCATAGCAGCTTTAAGTAGTACCTTTAAGCAAAAATTCTTTATCATTCAAACTGAACTTTTCCTGGTCCAATTTTGTCCACCTGTCAGTGGGTTATGGTATTTCCCTATTGCAGCTAGTTATTTTTAGAGTATTTCCTCAAAGCAGAGGGAAACAATGAAGTTGAAGACTGGGTTGACTTTTGTGTAATTATTCCTTAATATCGTGACAATTTTCTCCTCTGATATCTGACATCTTGACAGCCCTAATGGACCTTTAAAAGGTGCACAAAGCCACATTTGCCCTCTATTCCTTTTTCTTTTTTTTAATAATGTGTTACCTTAAAGAGTGAGCGGCACACGTACTCATACACCATATTCTTCAAGCTGGACTCCAATGCAACGATCCGGGCCTCAGTGTTCTCCGCCTCCTGAAATGCACACACATGTTAATGCAAGGGGAGAGGATAATCTACTGAAACATAGAGGGACACAGAGTGACTGAAGGGATTTTTAGCTCCTTTATTAACCCTAATATTGAGATTAAGACCACTGATTCTGGTTTATGTGCTGTGCATATGCTAAGTTTAATTAAAAAAGTCACAGTGACATTTTCAGTGTTATCTCCTTTCGCTAAGTAAACGTCCAAGGGTCATAGAATAGCTTGTGGCAAAACACAACTAAATTCAGTCTACAAACTTAATTTAACAGCAGCAGAGGTTTGGAGTACAAGAAACAGAAAGAAAACATCTGCAAAACAACAAAGACCTTGTGAAAATGGGATTTATCTCCTCTTGTTCTGTTCCAAGTCAGGCCTGTCTACACTTAAGTTGGTAATGTTCAAGGTTTAGTGAAAGTATGTATTCAATCTGTGTTAAGAGACTGCAAGTTATTATTTTGTTCATGCTTTGTGTATCCTCTAATATGATTATGTAAGAGCAGAAAATAGTGCCTCTCAATGAGTTCTATTGAAAAGAAGAGGTTAACAGTCTCATCTGGATCTATGAAAACAGCTAAAGCCCTTAGGCAGTTTCAGCTTTCAACAAATCAGACAAAAAGATTCAAAGGGACAAAAAGCCCATGAAAATGTGCAGTTGTCTGACTAATAGCACAGAGTACATCTACACGCCTACCAACACACTAATATACACACAAAACAGTGGTGACCAGCTGCTGCCTGGTGACATTCTTGGATGACAGCACTGGCTCTAACAACCCACATAGGATTTAAGGAATTAGTGCTCAATCTCACAACCCAATGTGTTTGTGCCTGTGTATAAGTGTGTGTGTGCATTTGTGCCCTTGTTAGCAGAAAGTGTTAAAGGCTCAGATGGAGAACAGCGGTGTGATACACAGCTGCACAGGTCAGACTGAATAAAACTCACTGAAGTAAAAAAAAAAAAAAAAGAGCTGAAACATATGAGGATGGCCATAACTACAGCCGTAATTAGAATTGAATAAAAGTCAAATTGAATTGGGTTGATCCCTGGTCGGTCAGGGGCTTTCTGAGTGGAGTTTGCATGTTCCTTCTGTGCATGCGTCGGTTCTCTCTGTGCACTCTGGCTTCCCCACACAGACCAAAGACATGCTCATGAGGTTGACTGGTGACTCCAAATTGGTAGAGATAATGAATAGATGGAAGATTATAATGAGTTTTGTATTTGGGGGATTGTAAATAATGAGCTGTTATTATGATCTTACATGCAGATGTGCTTAGAACAATTTTTTTTAGGATCTTCAGATAATCTTTATATTATCATGGGATCCCAATGTCAACTCAGGATATACAGCTTATAAAAAGAAACATCAACATCTAAGAAAAAATTGTTAGAAGGGACAACTGTTTAAGATTTTTGTAAATATTTGTTTCTATACATCAGGGGTTCTAGCCTTGTGTTAACTGTCATGTTTTTACTTTGTACTCCATATACATAAAGAAGTTACTTCTGTGCAAATTTTTATTTTCACATGTTTGCTCAAAAATATAAGATGACATGCCACATATGTTCACATACATCAAATGTACAAAAAAAAACTGTCAACAGGTACTCTAATTATTCATGTATTTCTACTTTTTACTGAATTTATATTGAGTCGAATCGCTACCCAAAGAATTGAAATTAAATCGAATCATGACGTCCTTAACAATACCCAACGCTACAAGTTACTGCTACCAATTACTTATTTTAGATTCAACAATTGTTGCATTAAGCTACAATTTCAAACATATCAAAGATCAACTTCTTTTTCAGTTATCAGATTATTACTGGAAAGTGGAGGATTTTATAAGGTTTTTCGTTTTAAGATTTCTCAGGACTCCTGGTTCTATACAATGTGATCTGTGAAGTTTTAATGTGTGTGGTTAAACCGAGACATTTTTCTGTGTTCTTTAACAACGTTTTATTTTTTTATGTTGTTTCCAAAATGATTCTGTTCTATACTGAATTTGATTAGACATTGGTTGAATAAAATTGTACCAACCCTTACGATACTGCAGTGCGTGTCATTTTGGGGGGCTGTTTTGCTTTAGTTCGACCATGGTTTTCCGATGCAAAACATGGGGGTTTAAAATACAGTTTGGATTAACACTCAAAATAAGTTGAAATAGTAATAATAATTTACATACAATATCATATTTTAATGTTGCTAATCCTAAATAACCTGATTTTGATTTTTGCCAACTTTTGAATTTTAAAGTTTTTGTGCATTTAAGACGATTGTTGAGAATGAATTGTTAACAAGGACTACAGAAATTGGCTGGGGACCAAATGTAAGCATTTCTGTTTGTTTTCTGAGAATTCATTATTTCTAGGGCAAACTTGATCCGGTCACTAGATCGAGAGGGAATTTTCAAGCAAGAGATTACAATGTGATGCAGAAAATATTGAAACTAACTCTGAGTAGAAACATCCTGTGGTAGTTCCATAGTAGCTTAATAATAACTTTTTACTCTTGCCCATTATGTTTAGGCTTAAACCACCCATAACAGATTCATTCATCAAGATATGACATCTTTTAGGACAGTTATTTGGTCTAACAGGGCCAGAAACTGATGTTGATGCATTGGATAAACAAGGCCTTTGAGCCTTGTCTTGTTAGCTCTAGGACAGAAGTCTTTACGACAATTTGACAGCTACCTGAAGGAGGTATCACACAGTTTATTTCACAAGTATGGACATCATCAGATTTGTATTTATACAGACAAATTCATACTATTCTGTTTGACTTCTTTTGCAGTCATGAAATTCATAATAAGCACCCCACTCTCTGTCCCAAGCCATGTCCTGTTGATGATTATGCAATTGACTTGCTGTGTACCTACACAGATTCTCAGCAGCTGTTTTACACAATCAGGCTGTGGTTGTTATTTTTTTTACTTTTTTTGGGTTACTTATTTTCAGTCATCTTTTGTGCTTTGTGTCATGTCATGTATGTGCTTATGTATAATGATTTTTGTTAAAAGCATGAAATTATTAATACAACTGATTCCTACAAAAATAGACAATTTTGACAGACATGAGCTCATCTGCAAATATTGTGGCATAATTGCACGTCAAAAGCAGATGTCAGTTTGTCAAAATCAAATTTATGCTGGCACCGAGCACTGCTTGCAGCTTAATATCCAAAGCATAGTTACTTTCACAGATGTACCAAATATGAGCATCACTCACTGTTGTCAGGAAACACAGTGTTATCTCAGTACTACGCTGAAAAGTGTGCAAGGCCAAGAAAGGTATGCTAAATGTCTGGCCTTGTAAAACGTGTGGAGTAAATTATGATTTTTCTTAATTGTTTGAGTAATTCACATATTTTTAAGTGCCATTGGGGGTTTGCACAGAGGAAAGACAGAGAATAAAAGGAGAGTTTCTCAGAGGTTGTGTCGCACTCACCTGCTTTGCCTGAAGAGCTCTTTGGAAGAGGCGCAGAAAAGACGCAAGACTAAAGCGGTACATGTTGTTGATCCTCGACAGGTCTGTGATGACAAAATACATCTTGCTGGCACTCTCTGCAAGAGGCAGGTAGGCATCCCGCTCCTAAAATAAAAAACAGGGAGAGGGTGAGGAGACAGACTGAAGAAAGAGGTGAAGTGGAACAAAACAAAGAGCAGGAAAGAAAAAAAAAATCAGTTTTAAGATAAAGGGAATATTACTGGTGGATGTATGGCAGAGAGAGGGAATCCTGTGGGGACGGACACGAATAGAATGTGAGAATAAAATGGTTATTTTAATCAGAATGTTGGGAAAAAATAGGAAAATGGAAATAGATAGTATGAAGTGTGATAAGGCCAGCATTTTAGGGAAATGCACGGTGGTGCATTTGAGAGAGGCAGAAATAGTGCAGTATAAGAATAATAATGAAAAAGAATCAGAAGAGAGCAATGTACAAAAACTGCTCTGGTGTAACACTGCACCCTACAGGTGGAACATGTAATGCAGTCACATTACTCCTTACTGATGCATCAGAGTGATCTGAAGTTTTAGTGTTTTGTGCTGTGAATGGGATGGTTACAGAAGCTGTATAAATTGTGACAACTATTATATATTTAGATAATTGTCAGAGAATAGATAAAATTTCTCAAATATGACAACAAATTTAAAGATATGGACATACTTTATATGTATCTTGTATAAGAAAACACTTAAAACAGAATTATGTGTATCATATAGGCTATGAAACAACATGTACCTGGTCCAGTGATGCCTGCAGCCTGTGGGATTCAAGGAGTGACTCCTGGATCAGGGCGCTGCTGGCCTTGGTCTGGTTGAGGCTGTCTATCAGCTCCCTGTTTTCCAGAATATTACCCTGAGCTGTGGCCAGGGTCTGCAAAACAAAGAGAGATAGACAGAGCGGGAAACACAGAAGAGAAAACAAGGTTAGGGCAGTAAATTATAACCGAGGTGGTAGGAATAAATAGCCTTTTTCTCCTCGACCTCTCCATCCCTATGGGGATTACAAAAGAGACATGGATGAAAATATTACTGCACATTTGTCAATTGGTTTCAATCTGTAATGATGTACCAGAATGCAGCTGTGATGTGGGGGCCTTTTCTAAGCTTTGATTGAGTGCCACGGTTTGTTCACTTCATTCTGTGGAGGCTATTCTCTGAAATGAAGTGATAAAATGTATTCAAATAAATTCACAAAAAAGCATCAGAGCATGGAAATGCCAAGTTGAATATGCTTCTACAATGCTACAATAATTACACGTCTTGTATCACTGAAGCACTGACATCCAGCTCTTGGTACAATCCCCGTGAGTGTGAGAGTGTGCGTTCTCTAGAAGTACAGGGGACCCCATGAATTATTTTGACAGTAACAATGAGATTAAAGCCAAAAGTGCACTGGTGTTTCAAGGAGAAGCAAAAGAAGAACAATTTATTGACTACTTCCTTATCAAAATTCCTTTTAAAGTACTGCTTCCCAAAGATTTAACATTGTTTTGTTTGGAGAAAGTTTTGCAGGTGGGGACACAACATCATGCTAAAGTACTGAATGGATGTATGGATTTTGGTGTTGGACCAAAAGACAAGGCCGCTGTCAATAGCCAATGGCAGACAGGTGAGAGTCACTGTCTGCCATTCACTTGGTCTACAGAGACAGATGTTCAATACTCTGCCTGGTGCACAACACCTGGCTGCCTGAGTGCTTCATCAAACATGTCTCTCTGCTGTAAGGAGGTCAGTGAAAGTACATGCTTGTGATGCTTACCAGCAACTTTTCTTGATTAATCTGTTCTATGTTAAGATCTTGAAATAATCTCACCAAGATGCAAAGATATTACTAACACTTCAGCAATCTTTAAGCCTCAACAAATGCCATAAAAAGTGCAAATACAAAGACAAAATCAAAGAAAAAAAGTCATTTTGGGTGTTACTCCTCTAAACATGACCTCAGTGTACAGCCATTCATAGTACCCTGGCCAGTGTTTCCCACATATATACTACAAAGCATGGCAATTAAGCAATGACAATGCTCTCATTAAGATAAAACCAAAGTGGTTCACAGTCACAACCAGAGTTAGATATTAAAATTTCTATACTCATGCACAACTGCTGTAAGTTTACAATAAGTGATGTCTTTAGCTAACAGCTAGCTACTGACTAAAATGCATGTGCTTCTGCTAAGGCATCAGAAAATGGTCAGCATTGAAGTTGTGCAACACATTAGCTTAATTTTTTGCCATGCAATTGAGTAAAACAGTGGCCAAATCCTGTTGTACATCAACTGAGGTGTATGGGTAACACTGCATGCCGTGCATATGTATTTATGTGGTACAAAACACCTTGTAAAGACAGAGAGGATGTCCAAGAAGATTAACACCCTGGGTGCCCACGCACGTAAAAAAAAACCTTAGAAAAACATTGAACCGATTCAACATATTGTTTGAAATGATCGACAACTCAGTCTAAGACAGCAGGGTTAGTCTCCATGTGTGTGCCAGAGTTGACGCAAAACTTTAGACTCCTGTACAAATAGAAAAACACAAGCAAATTTACAGACATTTTAAAACAAACTAATGGAAACCCATTTTTCTGAAGCAATTGGAACGTGATCAAACTTGGATCCATCAATACAATTCCAAGATTACAAAAAAAGAAGTCTGTGCTTTCTAAAACACTGTTGTCAATGAGGATGAAGAAAGCAAGACAAAGCACGTCCAAATTCAAGGACCTGTTGGTTGTTTTGTTTGAAATTAGAAGCACAATTTTGGAGGGTCCATACAGGTTAATGGCGAATCAACACTTTGACAAAAAAGTCCTAGAAAATGGATCGAGATAAGTCCTACAAATGGCTGCAGTGTGTTAAGACATGAAAGAAAGGGGTAGAAGTGCAGAACATTGTGTTATGGCAGTACTTCTAAACTAGTGGGGCAGTGCTCAAATTAATCAACAGGCTGCCTGTTCAACCCAACAGAGTCTAATGTTCAGCTGACCGTGTACAGTCAACTGTGCAGTCAACAGACAGCACAAGTGTACACAGTCAGGGACTCAGCATGCAACTTTACACGGCCAGCAGATTAGCATGCGACTGTAAGCAGTCAGCGCACACTTCACATAAACAGAGAGATTTACCAGAGTGATTGCTGATTGTATCAAAGTTACATGTGTTCATATAAAATAGGCAAATGCAGTGAAATAAGTTTGAAAATACTGTAAAGGTTAATAGTGTTTAAAAATGCTCAAACTGATGTAGCAGACAGTTTCAAATGTTTCAAAGTTAAAGGCTTTTTTAATGTCTTTTGTTTAGAGGAAGTCAATGCAAATATTATGCACTTTTCATCCCTTCTGATAAGCTAAAATATCAGCAATATTGTTGAACTGTACATTTTTATACAATTAAAAAAGTCATTTTCCTTCCTGTCCTTCCTTTTTTGAAAAGAAATAAGCTGTCAAATGACCAATGTTTATAGTTTTTAAAAAGTTTGGAGTGTTGCTTAGTTAAGTCAACAAAAATGCACATCTCAGTGAATCATTTACACTTTTTCCTCTGTGTCGAGAGTCACACAGACAAAACAGTCTTGTTTAAATGTTACGAATTGAGTTAATAAACTTTAATTGGAAATTGTTTCAAGCTGTTGCAGATGTTATCTCAGCTCTTTTTATTTATCTATTTTTCGATAATGGTGGATGTCAGCAACTCATACAGTAGTTTGATCAGGTTCAATGAGGTTATCTTGTTCCCAATACAATTCTTGGGGGTTCCCTTAACCCCTGTGTTCAGGAAAATGGATATAAGCTTAAAGCAAATTTAAACGATGTTGACAATCAAAATGTACTGCATTATCACAGACAGATCCTGGTATAGCCCCACACGTTTTAAGACAGCAGTGCCAGGGTTCCAAAGGTGTTCTGAGAAAACCTGATCCACATACAATAAACTGACCAAGAATTCTTCATCACAGGGAAAAGACAAGGCCCACAGAGCTCAGATTTATACTGACGTACTAAAAATGGCAAATTTCCTATTAGGATTTCACTGTGACATTTTGACATTTAATTTTCGCTACTTCAGATGCATATATCAAATACTCAGTCAGCTAGGGTGGAGAAAGTATAATATTTTAATTCCTTCAGTGCCGATAAGGTCATTGCACAGCACTACTGACACATCATACTGAAGCACAGGGTTTTGCTGCAGCAAAGAGTCCACTGAGTACTCACAAATGTATCGAAAGAAAAACAACTTTATCAGAAGTGGACTTCTGCCAAACTTAGTTGTGACATTACAAAATTCATGTTACCTCTAAGAGTGATTCTTCAAGTTGAGCCAGCTGGATTTTCTTGTCTTCCTCTTGTCGCAGTAGTCTTGTTTTTTCAGTCTCCAATTCTGGCTTCTCCTGCTGGATCGTTAGTGCTAGCAGCTGATGACAACCACACAAACAAATTAGCTTAACAAGTAACACAGCCTAACTGCAACTTCAGCATCCAGCATCTATACACACACAATGTAATTCAAATATAATTAGAGCTTGTTCCATATCAGTTTTTGGATTAAGTTAAGAGTACCTGTCCTCGCAATCCTGCCCTGGTGGTAGTGAAGTTGACCTCTGTAACTACGGAAACAGCATCAGGGGGGATGAAGGGAGTGGGATTTCGTGTTGCCATGAAGAGGCGGAATTCCTCGTTGTAATCGATGACCTTGTCTCCTATCTGAACCACATATCTGGGACCTTTGTGTGCATGTGTAGAAAAATGGACACAAAGACAGGAGGATTCTGTTAAAATGCAAACTGTATCACACTGGCCTATATATTAGAATTCTGCTGCATCTTAAGTTATATTCACTCCTTGTACTTTTACATTAACTCTGTCTTTTACTTTTCTGCACTGCAGCACTGGCGTGCTTGTGTTTCTCTTCTTTTCAAATCCGATTCGAGAAACTTTCAAGTGAATAATGTGTCCTTTTTCAACACTTTGTCTGCCCCCACCCTCACCAATTCAGCTTCAAACTGACAATCAGCTCCCTCGATGATTCATACACTCCTGAGTCACCACTATTTCACAGGTGGGTTTTTCAACCTTTGACTGCATGTGTCTGCACTATTAAATGTCTTTTACAAAACCAAGACAAGTGTTCAATTATAATAGCCGAGAGACTGAGGTATCAGTTATATCAAATGGGAAGGTTTGAGACATATATTTAACATGAACTAGCACTGAACATACTGTATTTGTATTTTGTGTTGGTGTAGCAACTGAACCATTTGTCAAGCTCCTCCCTCTCCAGGAAGTGATTCTTTGTCAAGCCCCACTCCCCTTAGTTGCAGTTGCTATGTTATACAATGTTTGGACAAACTGTTATCCAATTGATGTTGAAATTAACAGTGACTGGTATTCCAAATCAGTAGCTCAGTCTGTAAGGACTTGGGTTAAAGACCCGAAGGTGACTGGTTCGAGTCCCACCAGGACCATGTTTGGTAGCTGGACAGGTACCAGCTGACTTCCTGGGCACAGCCTAAGAGCCCTTGAGATCAGCGCTTCACCCCAAAACTGTCTGCTACTGATTTTGCAGGGGCAGCAGGCCATCCCTCTGACATCTCTCTATTAATGCGTGATGTAAGAGCTGTTTGCATGTGCATGTGAATTGTTTGTGTTGCATGTAAAGAACTGAATTTCCCAATAAGGGACGAATAAAGGATGTCTTTCTCTCATGAAGTGCCATTATTACCATTATGTGTACCAGAGTGTCACATATTGTCAGGATGAATATGAATATCTCATCTTACTTACAATATAATAATAATTCTGTATTGATCCCTTGAAGGGACATTTAGGAGTTATAGCATCACAGGGAAACAAAGAATGTAGGAGATAATAGCAGATTTAAGACAGATTTCAGTGCTTTTTATTTGTTATTATTGATCTTGAAGGAATGACCACAAGCACAACTTCCAACCATGTTGAAGTGAGAAAATTAATGTCTCAAACTCTTCACAATTCACTAAAAAGACTTGTCTCAGACTCCTTGAGTATTCTCCTGGTGTAGCTGTGACGCTCCATCCTTGATCTGTAATAGAGAATGTTTTTGACTCTTTTCAGTCTCAGTTGGTCAAACCTGAAGCAAAGGTTGCAATGTGAAAGGGCTCTCTGGCTGTTTGGTCAGTCAACCAATTAGACACCAGACAAAGGGTCAATTATTGATTCTGAAGTCATACAAACCATTAAAGGACCATCACTTTCAGAGTCTTTATCCTTTATTTTTTGTTAAAAAAAACTTGGTCATCACACATCTCCAGTACCAGTATTACAGTCATACAGAAATGAAGTGCCATTTTTATACAATAATTTATTTCTCTAAGAAGTCCCTTTGAGTAAACTGCACAATTTCCCCAGGGTTCTTCCCCAATTGTGTGAAGAAAACAAATTTACATATAAAAACTTCTTTTCTTTCAAGACTAGGGTCAAAGTTTAGCAAAGTTACCTGTCTATGAACCCTCAGAATTCTCCAAACAGTTTATTATGCAGAATAAATGATTGCAATATTCCCAAACCCACTGCCCACATATTGCATAAATACCGTATAAATTAGTTTTCAAACCTTGTGCTATAAGGTCCTTCCTCAGCAATGGGTAGAGTACTGGCTCGACTCCATCCATTTCTTGGATAATAAGTGTTTTCCCAAATCTGACTGCCAGTTCCAGGGATGTCATGAAATTACTATCCTAAAGAGACCAGACACAAAACACTTCAGAGGAAAAAACTTAATATCCACAGTACTTTGTAGTATACCAAACTTATTTTTCTAGTATGCAAACAATCCATCGTGAAAAAAACTGATTACGATTGGACTTTGGTGGTGTGCGATCATATGTATGGATGCTTTCTTAACTGACTGATTGCTCTTTCAACTATGGTGCACACTAAAGGTCAGCTCCTGCAATCCACCATGCACCAAGATTTATGCATAAATCTTAAATCTTATGTGACCAAAAGAACCATCAATGGTTAGGTTAATGGTTAAAAAACAGACCCAGCCTAGAAAGTAATATTGTAGCATAAAAAGTTAGATATCTGACATTTTATTCTTTTGGCTAACAATGGCAACAAAAACTGTGATTAAATAAAAAAAATATATTCTGCTGTTATTCAATCAATGTAGCATCTCGAGTCAAACTTGTGAGCAGGGACTGAGGGTGTCTGAAGATTTGCTCAGTCAAGCAGTCATGGACTCTAAGTGTTAAAAGCAAACCGTGGATATATATGAAAAAAAAAACTCAATGATTAATATTTAATGAAGCACCTCAAAACATATTAAGGCTCTTTTATACACCCTTTATGCAAAAAAAAAATGTTCATAAAAGCTGAGTGTCACAACCATATACTAATGCCCATCTGATACAAAACTCCCCTCAAAAGGGCATTGTTTCCTAACCTTTTCCCCATTAGCCCTCCCCAGCTGTGATTAAAAAGATGTCTCTCCTGAAGCCATGTGAAATAGTAACAACCTGCTGTCCAAGCTAACTACCTAAATTGTATTTTTACACTGTAGTTGCATTGATCCTGTATGTGTCTTTTCCCATCACTCTTCGACCATTAGACATTTTCTGTTGAGATCAAAGCAAGTGGAAAGGAAAGAAGAAAAGAGCTGATGTTATTTTTACTTTTAAAACAATCCTTACTTTTAGTTTTGGCATTTCAAAGCAGTCTTCTTTGTCAATATTTTTTTAACTGCAGGCTACATTACACCACTGCCCTCAGCACAATTCATCATACTAAACTAATGCAATGTGTGGTCTTTATCAATCTGTGTGGATAAGCTCTCAAAGAACTACTGACTGATTAAAAACATGTACGGACATAAACAATAATGTACACAAAGCAATTGTTTATACCACAACAGTATGAAATAACACACAAGAAAATAATCATTATATTAATAAAAATGTAACTAATGAAGGAGAACAGAAAATCAATTGATAGGGGCTGATATCTCCTACATTTCATATCAAAAAGTTTTTTCATTTGTTATTTTTCATTTCTATTTTCTATATTTATCTGCAGAGATTATGATGACTTCAAAACAATATATTTTTTGAATTTTTGTGTTTTTAAGAAAAAGAAAGCAAAAAGAAAAATTTATTCAAACAAAATTAAAAACAAAACAATATCCATCTCAAACTTATTAGACCTATGCCATCTTCCTTATTTTTACACATAAAAATAGTATCAATGATTAATATTTAATGAAGCACCTCACAAACATATTAAGGCTCTTCTTTATACACCCTTTATGCAAAAAAAAAATGTTCATAAAAGCTGAGTGTCACAACCATATCCATATTTGTTCAAACAGGTCCTGTTTTCCTTTTTTTACATATGTCACTCTCTCCAGAGGGAATATGGCAAGCATTTGTCTAACCCCGTGTGAAACACTTGGCCTCTTAATATTCTTCCAAGATATTGCAATGGATCTTCTGGCATGCAACAGACACATATCTATCATTATCTGATCTTTTTTTATAAAAATGTGGGATTTGGCATAAAGTCCTAAAATAAATAGCCTGGGATCCATTGGAATATCTTTGGAAATCATCTTTGGAAATCTTTTCTCTCTTTTTTCCTCCCCCCCCACTTTTTTTTAAATCTTACTGCCACATCTAAACAAACAAAAATTTTTTTCGTATCAGTTTTTACATACACTTTTAACACCACATATTCTTTATATATTTTTCAGATTATGATGACTTTATACCACAACAGTATGAAATAACACACAAGAAAATAATCATTATATTAATAAAAATGTAACTAATGAAGGAGAACAGAAAATCAATTGATAGGGGCTGATATCTCCTACATTTCATATCAAAGTGTTTTTTCATTTGTTCAGTTAACCTGTTTTTCTATTGCTATCTGCAGAGATTATGATGACTTCAAAACAATATATTTATTGAATTTTGTGTTTTTAAGTTCAAGACAGAAAATAGAAAATTAGCATATGAGTGCCATTAAACAAAAGCACCCAACACACCAACTTATAAACATCCCTTCTCAGACCTATGCCATCTTCCTTATTTTACACATAAAAATAGTATGTACAGACATTGCTAACCAAAAGAAAAGATACATTAGAAAGCATTTCGTCATTTTCTTTGAGTTGAATTCAAATATCCATGTGACAAGGTTTCCATCACAAAGAGTTCAAACATTCTTCTTATTCTCCCTCTGAAAAATCAATATTTTTAACAAAAGCACATGAGCTTACCATATTTGTTCAAACAGTCTGTGCTGACTTAGATGTGTCCTCTTTCTGGATATGGGTCAATCAGGAATGGGCAGGCAACACTCTAGATAAAGAGCATGAAAAGAACATATCTATCATTATCTGATCTTTTTTTATAAAAATGTGGGATTTGGCATAAAGTCCTAAAATAAATAGCCTGGGATCCATTGGAATATCTTTGGAAATCATCTTTTCACTCTCTTTTTTCACCTCCCCCCAGAACTTTTTAATCTTGCAACACTGCCACATACAACGAAACAAAGTTCCCTTTTCATCAGTACACTTTATACATACATCTGGAATATTTCTGTTATATTTGTTCAAGATTATGATGACTTTATTACAAAATTAATACCAATTAATACAAAATTTATACATTTTCGAGATGCTGGTTTGGTGGAGTGGTAGGAAACCAGACACATCCCGTTAATAATTTACCTTTTCTTGGTTTACCATTTGATTTCTTCCATTGTTCCAGGTATACTTGCTTGACTGTTTTTATGTTTTATATTATTTTATAGTATTTATTTATTTGTTATTCTTTCATTTCCATTTTCATTTTCTTCTCCTTCTTTTTCTTATTATTATTATTAGTGAGATATCTGTGAGCCTTGTTAATGCAGTCACTTGGCTTCTGTAGATTCATAAATCAACTTACGTGCTGGTTGAAAAAAGCAAACCTATTAGTTTAATTTACATTAAAAATGTATGGAACTGCAAAGCTCTTTTAAAGCATACTTTCTTTGAGGCACATGAGCTTACCTGTTGGTTGATAACCTCCAGTCTGTGCTGACTTAGATGTGTGCGGAGCCACTCTGTAGCTCTGGATGATGGGTCAATCAGGAATGGGCAGGCAACACTCTAGATAAAGAGCATGAAAAGAACAGTGTTTCAGGTTGTTGTCTTGGAATCGTTTCACTTAGATGGAGGGATAGCTACAGAGGAAAAGGGAGGGTGTGTACGTGTGTTGTTTAGTCTAGTCTCCCAGTTGCCACGCTCATCGACCCAATGTCACTTCTGTACCAGGCAAAAGAAAGAAGTCCACCGACTAGCTTTCATCCAGTGCTTTCCTATTTCACGGTCCCTTGCTTAAAGATTTTTTAGACCATCCCCAACCTCTTTTTTTGTCTGCTTACTTCCCCCAGACTTTTCTTACACTACCTACTGAAAGACGAAACCCTGAACTTAATGTCCTTCGTTTATATTTCTGTTGTGTGACGATATCTGCACATATAATCTATTAGCCTTTTTAGAGTCTGTCAGTGACTATACTGACTTCTTTACTGACTTATCTTTTCAACTGAAGGAACAAGCACACACATTCACAAAAACTAACCCACAATGGAGAAAAACACACCAACAGTGAAAGAGAAAGATGGACTCCACTAAACTAAATGAGGGCCATAGGGATGAATTGTGAAACAACTCTTACCCGAAGCTTGAGTGCATTGATCTGGAGGCAGCAATGGTAAAAACAACATATAAAGCAAATGAAGGACAGATGAATGCCAAACAAGTGCAGAAATTTCCATCGTTATGAAGACAAGTGACTGTCGTTATTATGTTAAATGGAATGTAAATCAATGTGTCGTGACCACTGAGCATACTGAGAACTGAACGCAGTTTCTTGTAACATCATCAACCAAAAATAAAACAAAATAAAACAATAAAACAAAATAAAATGACTGGATCCATAAAGATTTAGAAATTGATTGATTGGTTATTACATTGCTGTTATAAAATGAAGTGTATGGAAATTGGTATTCAAAGAAAATAAAACAAAAGCATCATGATCAAACAGATCTTCAGACCAAACAATATCTGACCTGAAGTATGACAAGTGCATTCTCCATGGAGAGGTCATCAGACGGCAGCCCCTGACTCTTCCATATCAACTGTTCACTCTCCGATGACAGGAATGACCGCAAGTCAAACTCTGAAACAAAAGTGATGCAGCAGAAAGGCAAATATAACCAGTTTGTGATGCTTCTTCTTTAAACTCCTTTGGTTTGATTCTCCATTTTTACCATGGTAATATCATCTACAGAGGTTCTAAATGACTGAAAGGAGTGCTCATCTTGCCATTTCTTGCCCCTACTATCCACTTTGTAAATCTGAAGACCTCCACTGCCATTTTGAATGCAGAGGAGAAAATGGTCCACGAAGGCAAAATACTTTCAGCCTCTGTAATTCAGTTTAAAAGTCCAGCATACCTATGCTCTAAGGATGCCCTGATCAGGCTTTTCTCCGCTGATCGCCAATTACAGATTAGCTGATACCAACACCAATCATGTTTTGTGTTTTGTTGGAAGAACTGGTAGAATATGTGTTCAAGTAATAAAAAAAACTAATTATAAGCATCTCATTGTAAGCTGTTTTATCTACATGTTAATGAAAAAAAATACTGACAGACTGACTTAAACAAGTATCAATCCAACAGAAAAAAACAGTGAAAATAGTTGAATACTTTTTTAAATGTTACACAATGCAATTATTTAGCCAAGGTTCAGCCAAAATAAAAATATTTGACTTTGTTAAATACGTTTAAACACATCAAGTTCTTAGCTTCATCAAAAAAAAAACATCACAATGTTCACTGGACCACTTCACTTAACCCTTTAACTACCAGCTCAACTGTTTGGCAGGGGTCATCGATAAATTCAGGGATTTTTTTTGTTTCAAATCAAATCATTGTTTGATTCCTTTCACATTTCAGGAACTGAGAAAACTACAAATAAACTACAAACAAACTAAAAACTCTGTATTTTCTTAAAGTGTGATTTAAAGGTTAAAAAACTTAAAGTGAATGACTTGATGACATTAAAAATTCACTAATGTTTGGGACAAAATCAATTAGAAAAGACAGAAATGTTTACAAATGAAACAGCAATCAAAAATAGTTTAATTGATGATATTGCATTGCTCACTGTTATTTGGATGAAGAACAGCTTATACATATTTCAATCATTATGTCAGTAAATGTTTCAGTATTTAAATAATAAGGGTTGTAATAATAGCAATTATTGCTTTTAGCTTTCTAAACCTTTAAATCCTACTCATTGAAAATGTCAGTTTTTTGGTTTGCTTGCAGGTTTTTCTGTATCCTAAAACATTGACAAAAAGAAAAAGTGTTCTGTTTTTTAATCACATTATCTATTCCTGAATTTTTTAAACCTCTGCCAAACAATTTAGCTGAGACTTAAAGGGTTAACACAACTTGCATATGTTGTGTAGCAGTGTTTATTTGTTTAGCTTAGCTGATTCGCTTCAATCCTTCTGGTCTCAGTGTTAATTGCAACACAGACTTTATCTCTGGATAAACATTTTTCACTACAAGGACTGAACATCAGGTTTTGGAGATTCTACATTTGGTTATTCAGGAGGATTTGGAGCAGCATGACATCCACAGATAGACATGGTTTTTCCACAGGCCATTGGTATCGGTGCAGATGTTCATTTTAATCAATCAATCACGTTTATTTAACAAATATCGCCCAATTCTGAACGGCAGCTGGTGTATCAGAGCACCTTGACCATACAAAGTTTGATATATCTGAAGTACATTTGACCGGTTAAACAATCCATTGCTAGGTCGGTTGTGTTCTCACTGCCAATGAGAGACCCTCTCTTTTAAAGCATTTTTTTTGTAAAACAGTATTACGTTTGTGTCTACATATGTTCAAACAAACAGAACCAAATGAGAGGCACCCTTCTGTGTTGAACATCTCTCCAAAACAATACAGGGCTAAAAGCACCTTTTGTCTCCCCTAATGGTGGTCTGTCAGGTTAAAGGCATAACTCTCTATTCCTCCTTGGATCCAAGTGACTCTGTTTAGAGGGTTCTTTTGTCTTGCTCTTGCTGAACATCCCTCAAACTTGAATAGATCTCTATAAAATGCTGTCCATACTCACTCCTTCCTTTTCCTCCAAAGGTGTTCTGCCCTCTTAAACATTCATTAGTAACCTGTGCTAATCTTAAATGTTGCTTGTTTCTATATATTTAACAAAAATTAAGATAATATGTTAAGTAGACACTCCCAAAGCCCTTTGACAGCAAATCCCAACTCAGCAAAAGAGCCATGACACAATGCTGTAAGTTTGCTAATTAATCGTGACAACAAACCTCCAGAGAACGGCATTCAATGTTCATGAGATTTAACAGCACTGCTGGGTTATAAAGGATTGTGGAAATAAAGAATGTTTCTTTCTGCATTTATTGCACATCTTACTCCATCTGGGAATGAGTTTACCAGCAGGAATTCAATGGTCAGAGCAATTAAATAGACAAAGATTAGTGCTGTATGAGGTGTGACATACACAACCTCATTGTGTTGTTGGAAAAGCAATAACTGGACAGAAGCTTCAGCACTTAGCTAATTTCACACAGCGTCTTATGGGTGGAATCTGCTGAGTATGCACATACCAGTCATCTTTTTCAGTGCAGGCATTGCTTATCCAAAAATGACAGAGAAAGACTCCACTCTATAAGTATTTCATCAGAATAGCTTCATAGGATCATTGTTTGGAAGCTACACTGTCCTGCCTGCAGTCCTAACTTTGAACCTACTGAAATATTCCTGCAACATGAAACCTCAGAACAACAAATAGAAGTTAAACTATCACAGAAACAACCACAAAACACCCCAAACACTATCAAAACAATAAAATGGAGTACTATTCTAAAAACTAATTAGCAACAGACTCACATGGAGCTACATACATCTCTTTTTAACATTTTAATTAGACTGTTTTCAGATTATCTTCAAATACCACCACAAAATTGAGATAACATAACAAACATTCCTGACATAAACTGAAAAGTTAAAAAGTATGAGTCAGCTCTGAAATAATTCCATACTTAACTCTTGTTTCTGTAACAATGACCACGATCTGGAAATATGACTGATAGTTGTGGCAAGAAGATTCAGTGCGATTACAATAGTTAATAGTAAACATATATGCTCTCAGTCTGTGCCCTCCGCCCGCCTCAGCACGATGGGGAGGCCTTCAGTCGCTCTGCTCCCCAGCTCTGGAACTCTCTCCCAACAGACCTCTGAAACCTGAACTCTCCGTCCCTTTTTAAATCCAGATTCAAAACCCACCTGTTTGGGACTGCGTACTTTTTACTATGAATTTGCCATTCTCATTCACCTATCCAACATTGTCTAATGTGTTTTGTTGATTTTATAGTTGTATTGTTTTGTTGATGTCATTGTTGTTGTTTTTATCCTGTACAGTGTCCTCGGGTGTCTTGAAAGGCACTTTTAAAGAAAATGTTTTATTATTATTATTATCATTATTATTAGTAGTAGTATTTGTACAAATCTACAGTATTGATAATAATCAACAGTTTTAATGCAATGATTATAAGAAATAAAGTGATGATAACCACTGTCCACACCAACAACTCCAAAGAAACCTCCAACACAAGCTACTGATTTTGACAAAGTAACAATCAACCAGACATGCCCCATATATGCCTCAGCCAACCTGTTTCCAAATGAAGCCTAAGACCCATTTTGTATGTATAAAACAAATAAAAGCATAAAACACACAAAAATGTACTTTAAAAATAATTGAGACAAAAAATAAAACGTTAGTTAATGCACTGTGGTAATGAAGATTTTGGCTAAAAATGTTTTAAATAACAATATAACTTATTATGGATACATTAAAAAAAATAGATAGAGCCTAATGTAATGTTTTGATTTTTTCTCTAAGCCTTGGACATTTTTTAAACAATTACAGACATGGAGAGTTAAAAGATTTGAGTTAAATATATAGGCAATAGGACTGTAAAAAAAACTTTAATGACAAAAGCTTTTTGAAGAGGCTGATCACTGACACATTGGAAAAAGATGATGTACTTTATAGTGAAATAATTAAGCAAAATTCTATTGAAACCTTAATACCTTTTTGTAAACTGCACACAATGTTAGCATTAATGAATATGTTTGGAAAAGAAGCTTGCAAATATTATTCATCTACCATAAGTATCCCATATGTAAAACATAATGTGTGTGGGCAGTGGTGCGTTCCTGTGTGTTGTTTAGGACAGGACTTGGCATATGCTGGTGCTACCATGCTGACTTAAGAAAGAAGCATTTGAATATTTACTCTGCAGTCCAGATTGAGCCATCCACGTCTCCAGACACTGTCTTCTACAGTCCTCAGAAGCTGCAGACAGATAGGTGATGAAGGCTGCGGCAAGCATGGCCCTCAGAGGGAGCGTGTCCAATTCATTCTTTATCTCTGACATCTGATAGGGCGAGAGACATGAGGTGAAGAGAAACAGACAAGACGGAGGAGTGGGAGGGGGAGACAGACAGGTAGGTGATTAGGGAGGAATGGGAAAGTCAAGAGAGGATTGTGGGGAAAAAGTGCAAAGAAGGGAAAGAAGAAATGGAGGAACATAAATGATTCATGGATGGAGCCTGTAAAGCTGTTTTCTGATCATCTGACAACTCAAAGTTTTTTTTTTCCCGCAGCACAGGTCACAATATCATTTACACTTCCACCACTCCACATTCACACACTAGTTAGGTTGCTTTTGCGAGTGTTTGTCCAGGCATCTGCACATCAGACAAGATTTTTCATTTGAGTAATTTCACATTATATATATTTTTTTCCATAACGACTTAACGTAAGTTAAAACACCATTGATGTCATTTTGCCAAGCAGAAATGCAGCTTTTTTTTGGCCAGCAGAATTTTTTTTTTCTAAAGTTTTGCATCTGGCAGGCCAACATCCGACCAATAAAAGCACTGAACTGGAAGAAGTTTGCTGTTACCTTTGCTTGAAATAAAGATTTTAAATTACTCACATTTCGCTAAATAAACTTGTGATTGCTGGATATTTATGTTTTTAGCTTTATAAATGAGTTGTTTCGTGCTTATTCATTTACTGTTTTATGTTCTGTTTACTGTTTGATCATCTGTTTGTCAGAACCTGGGTAATCTGTGCTGCTGCCTATCCAGAGCCAGGCAAGTTTTGCAATGAAGTTTTAGCCTAAAATGATTTTTCTGGTTAAATAAAGGCAGAACAGATTTAAAATAAATGAATTAATTTAACTTAGGAACAATTGTTATACACGTAAGATAAAAACCAACCCTTAGTGTTCTGATCTGTGGAGGGACCTTGCCTCAGATAACAATTCCTGAATTAAAGAAAACAGAGTATCTAACTTGGTCAGTTCTGAAATTTGTTTGTGTGGATGTCAGATCATTAGGCTCACATCTTTTGGTAATGTCTCAATATTTCCTTCTACTGGGTGAATGTTGCAACTGTAATCATATTACATATCAGATTAGAGCTTGACTTACCTTCATGCTTTAAACTTAGGAAATGTGCCAACTGAGCCCAAAAATAGAACAGATGTATACCGTAGTATTCGGTGGTCGTAGGAAAATCTATTGTAGGAAATCAATGACTAGAAAATAAATGGACCAGAGATCTGAGAACCTCTGACAATCACAGAGTGGAAGGAAAAAGCTCATAAAATCTAAATTATGTGACAAATAATTTTAGAATAAAACTTCTGTGAAAGAGTTCCACAGAGTGAAAGAGTGGTGAAAAAAACACGGAAAACTGGAGTCCATTGTTACAAGAAGTGAGTTTTTTTTCATAGTTTTGTTAACATTGCAAGATGTCGGGCCAGTTTTCTACATTTTCCATTTTGACTTGGTTGGTTTAGAATGTCAGCGATGCCTTGGTTTGAGGTTTGTGCACTCCAAACTTCTAGTTTCCAAATACAGTTTTGGAATACTATGTTCCCCCCCTACATGAACTCTTGGTTTAGGGGAACAGAGATAATTTAAACATGAATAACTACCAAAAATCACAGATCTGTTGTTAAAACCACTGTAACCAGTCTCAATTTTTCTCTATCTGTACTTAATTCTTTAATGCCTGAAAACACAAATTATAACAAGACAATTCTATTTTTTGGAAGTGAAAGGTTAATTTCACTTTCCACTGGAAAATAAAAATTGCATCTCATTTGATACATTATGTGTTTTTGGCAACTGAGAATCTATATGAGGACATTTTGATCATTTATCTGATTGTATTCAGATGTTTTATTAATAATTGGTTGATCATATTGATTAAGTAGAGGTATGAATATAAATATGATAAAACACACATTAAAAGGGCTAACATTCCTTTAGAAATATTCATAAAGTCACATGATGTTAACTCTTTTAATTATTATGATGACAATTTCTGTCTTTTTCTTGGGTAATGCTTGCTGTGCATTGACTACAAAAGTGAAAATTACAAAAATGAAGTTAAAAAATGTGAATGCTTTGAAAATAATTACCCTGGGTATCAGTATAGAGCTCTCTGCTGTGAATGCTGACATCCTAGGATCATGTAGTTACCGTGCTATTACTGTCCACCATGCTGTCACATTATTTGCTTCAGCTGGAAAAAAAAATTCTATTTCTGCAATTACTGTGTTGTGGTGTACACTCTTCTCTCTCTGTGGTTCTCCTTCCTGTCAAACACTGAAACAACCCCAGAGGCATTAACATACAGCGAACTGCGGCTAGTCTGCAAAGCAGTTAAGGATGAAGTGTGTATCTGTAAGTGTGTATGTGAGTGCATACAGAAAAAACTGTGAGTAAACTGGCTCTCCGGTGTGGGCCTAGAGGGAGGTAGAGTTGGAGGTGGTGTGTGCGCTAGAGTGTGTGTGTCAGTAAGAGATTGAGTGTTTTAATTAAGGTGCAGACAGATGCTGTAGAGACGAGTAAAAACAGCCAGAAGGGACTCGAGGCAGCGGGATACATCCCCCTGTCACACACACTCACTCACAATCATCGTCACGCACACACCTCCTGTTGCTCTAACATGGCAAATGAGCCCCTTTCCTCCGAATATGTGTGTAACCTCCCACACCAACACACAAATGGTAACACTCATTTTTCAAATTACCTGTGCGTTCCATCGTGTGTGCTCTCCGTCCAGCTGAGAGATGAGCTGCTGGGCTGCGGTGATCGTGTCCTGAGCCTTTGCCACCTCGGCCTCTAACTTAGCAGCCTCTGTTGTGTGACACTGAAATCTGTGCGGGCCGAGAGAGAAGTGTTGGTAAAGTAAATCAATAAGTCCTTATAACTAGAAGATCAAAACGGGGTGACTGAAGTTTCTAAAGCCACACTCAGAAGTCTGTCCATGTTATGGGCAGCAGTTGCTCTGGAAGAACCTGAGTGAGGAGGAAAGAGATCCATCAGTTCAAGTCCCAAGCCAACCAAGTTAACTTTCTACATACAGTTGTGCGGGGATAATGTGTTTATGTAGGCCAATGTGGATGGTACTTTTACACTGGTTCTCTTGACTAAAAGGCAATTGGAAATTTCATTGTAGTCTTCAATAATTGCTGATACAGGATTTGTTCTTAGTGATAATCCTGACAAACATGCTTAACTTTCATGATTTTTTTTGTTTAAGGTAATAGGTGAGAGTAAAATGATTGTAAAGAGCTACTAATACGCTATTATGGAGCTATAACACTGTTCAACTGCTTAGAGGCAGCATCACTGTATGTAAAACATTAGACTGTAATCTCTTGTTTGAGAATTTCATCATAAAAAAATTGACATGACTGCTGCAATGGTATATGAATAACCTAATAAAAAACATAAAGGAGAAAGCTTTAAACAGGGTCTAAGGCCATTTTGTAGTGCTTGATAGTAGTTTGTTTGCACAGGATCCTGTTTGTGATGTTATGGTTTTTTTTTTCAACAAGCGAGTATAAGGTATATTTGCTCTTTAAAGGAGACATATCATGCTGATGCATGATTTAATACTTACATATAATATAATAAATTTGAAAACAAGACCTTACACCCCCTTAATTTTCAAAAAATTAGATATTGTATTTTTTCTGATATCCTAGAACGAGATTTGATGCCTCTGAAAATAGGTCATTGCGAGATGTCCGCGAGATTTCAAACGTCGTGACGTCACAAGGTACCTTTCTTTTCATTGGAGTAATCTGATAAAACACTTCCTCCTCTGTGATGTCCGTTGGCCACAAAACCGCCACCGAGGAACACATCCGTCCAGCAGGGGTTTATAGGTCCCTAGCTCACATTCACTCATTACCAGCTCTGACCTGTAGGGGGACTCAATATGTGCTCGCTGCTTTGAGCCTGCCGGAAAATACAGTAGAAGAAGAAGGACAGGCTGGCTCTACCCCCGATAGAACTGACCAATCAGAGCACAAAGGGCTGTGACGTTGCAAGGTAACTTTAGGTCATCCTCAGATTCGAGCATTTCAACGAGACCTTGTTAACGGCCTAAAATGAGGATTTTGAGAACGCTATTATGGGGCAATGAGGGAACTAAATGACTTGTACTGAGGGCAGAAATGCTTTACAGGCATCCTAGTCTGGCATAGTGAAAAGGAGAAACAAGCATGATATGTCTCCTTTAAGAATATCATATACAACATATTTAGGAGAAATGCAGAACTCTTAAATTTTTCTATTAGGGCTGAACGACATCTAAAAAAGAGAATTTGCATTTTTTTTTTCTGCAACATATGCTAAGAATGTATTTAAACACAAGAGGCAACTTTCCAAATAAATGCAGTAAGTATCCATTTTCTTAAATATGGACAAAATTTGACTATCATAATTAAATTAATATTTTGGATTTACAAGAGAACTATTTTGCTCTTTTTAGTTCAGTCTGCTCTATTTAAGAAAACCTTCACATGCACAACACTGTTTAAATGCTGCAATAGTGCTATAAGGTCAAAGCTGCAGTGGGCAATTTATTTTTTGTGACACTGAACCCCGGGGTAGGAGGTCCAGTGCAAAGCAAAGACTGGTGACAGAATTCAGAGTGGTTGAAAAAAACGGCACAGCACAGTGCTGACCTGACCACACAGCAGACCAGCCAACCAATCAGAGAGGATTGTGCCCATGAGGGGAAGGGGGCCTTGATGTGACAAGAGCTCCAGCAGTATCCCACTCTGATAAATAATTTTATCTGCAGCTGTCTTCATGACAATTCAGCAATTCAGTTTCAGCATCTAAGATGAAACCTGAGGTCCAGACCACTGTGAGGGCCGGTGACCAAGACTCAAACACAGGAAGGAAGGAGAGGAGAGCAGATAAATAGTTGTGGGAAGATACAACATGTCAGTTCAAATTGCAGCCTTAGAAGCTAAATGGACCAACACAAACAGGTAAAGGGATAAATGGGGAGACAAACACTTGAAAAAAGCAGAAGGTTTGAGGAAAGGGCACCAGAGAGAGCAGCAGGGCCGAGTCAAACTTGCAGTACGACGTTCATCACTCGTGAACTATGACCGGGAAAGAAGTGAAAGTGGACTGTTTCCAGGCAACTTAAGTGTGAAAAAGACGTACCCTTCAGGCATCACAGATTGTTTGAAACAGTGTTTCTATAGATACATGGTGAAAAAACAGAAGCAGCTGAGAAGAAGAGAGTCTCTACATGGCTGGCAGGGCGAAAAAAGGGCAACAGCATATGTCATTTCCTTCTTGCCTTCTGGTCCAGTTAGCTCCCAAAGCTTTTCAAAAACCACTCTGTTTCAGTCATACCTAGTTTGAACCTTTTCAATTAAGTAATTAAAACTCTTTACAAGGGCAGCACAGTGGCGCAGTAGGTAGTGCACATGCCTCACAGCAAAAAGGTACCCGGTTCGATCCCCTTTCTGTGTGAAGTTTGCATGTTCTTCCCGTGTATGCGTGGGTTCCCTCTGGGCACTCTGGCTTCCTCCCACAGACCAAAAACATGCTCATCAGGTTAATTGGTGACTCTAAATTGCCCTTAGGTATGGGTGTGAGCATGAATGGTTGTCTGTCTCTCTATGTTGCCCTGCGACCGACTGGCAACCTATTCAGGGTGTACCCCGCCTCTCACCCAATCACAGCTGGGATAGGCTCCAGCCCCCCCGAATGAACTTCTTACAAGAAGAGAAGTGGATAAAAGGTATTGATTTAAAGCTGAAAGAATAAAAGAAAGTCATACTTCTCTTTTAAGTCGTTAACCTTGGCTCCCACTGAGTTCAGCTGTTCCTCCAGTTTATTCTTTCTGTTCTCTGTTTTCCTGAGATTCCTTCAAGCACGCACACAAACACAAAAACAAAAATTACAAAGTATCTTTGGAGTGTTACCATAATATGTATAAGGTGCCAATGTTGACCACTGAGGAAATAACACTTGTTATATTCTTGTTTCTTTTACTTTTTTGTAATGTGTTTTAACATTTTCAGGCCAGTTATGTGTAAAACCGCCCTGCCTTGCATGGTCAAGAAGTCATTTTGAAATTTTGTATCTGCATCTGAATTCAGATCACTGCAAAAATATCAGAACTTCTTTCTTGGACAATGACATACATGCCCTGAAAATGATTTGAATATCAGTTGAGAACCTACTGAGTTGTTATGTGGAAAGCTGACCTATCTTGAAATGCCCTCAAATCCTTAAAAAATCCTCAATCTGCTTCTGACTTCTGACCATCACCAAATAAAATCACTCCTTCCTTAAGCCATGACTCATATTTCCTGAAAATCCATTCAGAACTTACTGAGTTACGCTGTTTACAAACTGACTGCCTGCAAAAACAATCTCCAGATGGAGGTTATACTGGTGTCAGTTTTGTTTCTGTGTCCATCTGTTGTTCTCTGTAAAGCACTGAGGGCTGCATGCTGAGCCATAAAACTTTAAGTACAAGTAAAGTTGTATCAATTCTTAAGCTAAAAGTTCATTGAAAACCGTATCAGCTTCTTTTAAAAGCAGCACATATACAGTATGTATGAAATAAATTATAGCTTGAGTGTTGTATTGATGAAAAGTTGGGCTGGTCTGCATGTGTGTACGCTTTTGTTTTTATTACTCCATAAGTCCAGCCTGCTCTCTCTCCAGCGGCTGTATTCTCTCCAGGACGTGGGAGTACTGGACATTGGCTTGGACCCAGGCGGCCAGAGGAGCAGCTGCAGCACTTGCACGCTTTGCATTCTGACCAAAACAACAACAGAAAAGTAAAACGTAACAAATGTGTCATTTTTAGAAACAGCTGAAACTCTTATACTCAAAAAACTAAAAGACAAGAGGGAAACTTATCCAAATTTACAAACATCCTATTTCTGTTCAACTATCCTGTTTTGCTGACCTTGGGATCGAAGGAGGCCTTGTTCCTACTGAGCAGTTCTTCCACACTCTGGCGAATCTCAGGGGTGATGTTCCTGGCCTCAAATGTAGCAATGTCTTCCCTCACTCCACGTTTGGCCAGGAAACTAAAGAAGAATACAAACACAAGAAGATATATGTTATCACTTGACCTTAAATGTAATGGCCACTGAAAAGAGGTTTGAGAGACATTAAATAAGTCTGGCTACCAAATCAAATTCTTCATCATAATTATCACTGGAATTTGAATAGTTTATTGTCATTCTTCCAGGTTTGTTTTGGGGCCTTTTCTGCTTCTTTGCAATAATCGAAAATGGTTACAGAGAGTGAGGAACCACACTGGGTCCAGAGACCTCAGAACAGACTTGGGGAATGCCAAGCAACTCTTCTCTTCACTCTGTACACCTCAGACTTCTACTACAACTCTGAGATGTGTAACATCCAGAAGTTTTCTGATGACACAGCCATTGTGGGGCGCATCAGAGGTGACATAGACGAGGAGTGCAGGAGCCTTGTGCGGGACTTTCCTGTTCGGTGCCATACAAACCACCTACTGCTCAACACCTCAAAGACAAAGAAACTGGTCATTGACTTTGGGAAGTCCAGACCAAGACTGCCATCAGTTCTGATTGAGGGAGCTGAGGTGGAGGCTGTAGTTCCTACAAATACCTCGGCCTGCGACTGGACAGCAAACTGGACTGGACGGTTCACACTGTCCCCCTGTACAGGACAAGAAGGAGCAGGCTGTACTTCCTGAAGTTCAGTAGCCAGCCTGTAGTCATGTATCTATTCTTAATTATTTTTATATGTATTTCTATATTTGTTTATACGTATATTTTTGCTTTAAAATGTAAGAGATTAACTTTTTGACACTATTTCTTTAATGAAATCTTAAAAAAGGAACAGAAACTGAGGTTGAATAATTATTTGATTAACTAACTGGAGACTGGGTTAAAAGGAAACAAGGAGTATATTAAAACTATCACATGTGAGATGATCTGGGACGCTATGTCTCTGTTCTACTGATCACTTTCTACTTCCCTTACACTGTTAATATGGATCATAGGTTGAATGAAAGACAAACTCAGTTAGGACCCTTCCCATTCACAAAGCACTTTTTAAACTGACTCTGGAACCCAGACCACCAACAACAAATACTTTCTCTTTACATGGGATGCTTGGAATAGAGTGGTGCAGGAGTGACATATTTTTGCAGGCTGACATGGGACTTAACATTGCACTGATTCCCTTGACAATGGGTCCTGTAAAAACCTGGGATTCTTGACTGTGGTTGGGATCACTGCTGAAAAATTATTGTTGTGACCTCCTGTTTCCTCATAATCATAATTGACAAACAGGCTTAACTTTCATAGTTTTTTAACTTAAAAAGACTAAAAAGAGAGTAAAAAGCTACTACTAAGCTACTATGGAACAACATGGCTGTTTCACTGCTTAAAGGCAGTATTACTTTATTTCTGAACTTCTTGTTTTAGGGGATTCCTCATAATCGAGTGACCAGATCAAGTTGGTCCTCATGGCCTCATGGTAATAATGTATGAATAACATATTATCAAAAAAGAGTCTGCATGTTGAACACACAACAGTTAAAGATTCAGAAGCAAACAACTTCAAATGCATTTTATTATTTCCCTCAAAACAATAAAGTCTCGTGTGTGTTCATTATGAACTGTATTTCAGACATTTATCTGAAACCAGTCTTCTAAATCCCATTTACTTTGGGGAGTTGGGAACCAGGAAGTTGTAAATACTGACTTGCTTCTGCATTTTTAGACACAAACCTGCACCACTCTGTTGACCCTTTGTTGGCCATCTGATTGGTCAACTAACCAACTAATAAGAACCAGGGACCCTCTCCTCAAAGCAGCCATTCCTGGGTCACTCAAGTCAGAGCCTCTGCGTTCGTCGAAGTCTGTTAAAATGCATTTGGGTGTCATTTTGTTACTTCACCATTTAAAACATCCAAAAGGAAACCTACCTACAGTCAAAGCAAGATAAAACATCTTAATACTGATAATACTTGGTGGCCTACGAGAATTTAACAGAAGTATTAAAAGTATTTTGCTGATGTGAACAGCCAATGTTTTGAAATCATTACGTCATTCACAAGTTATACTTTATTATTAATTTGACCAATTCATAAAGATTTTGAGTTTTCTTTAAATCTTACAGTGGTTTTGTATTTATTTCACTTTGGCAAAATATTAAAAATAACTACATTAAACTTGAACAAAATGTTGTCAAAAATGAGTCATTTCCAATTTAGTTCAAATGGCAGAGGCCAACAACAACACATTTTGTCAATCTTAGTAACAATAACTAAGGAGGGCCGAGTATGGCCTTACAGATCGTATTGTGGCCTCAGTATTGGGATATGTATTATTTTGTAAGGTTACTGGAGATATCCAGCCTTAGTTGGTAATAATGACTGAGTGCAACTTTAATCACAAGTGCAATAAAGTTTTATTTTATGTTCAAAATGACATTGGATACTTACAATATGCAGCAATTTATGCAGTTTCCTGATTTGGAAATTAAATTTAAGTAAATAATTGTATTGAGTGCTTGTAATAATTAGATTCACAATCTTTTTTAATGATGCATTTAGACTGAACTATCAACTAAAAGTGCTTAATTTGTAAAACAGTATCAACCATTCAGCAGTGTGTGTTTGTATATAAATATGTAACTGTAGTGTAATGATCCCTGGTTGATACTACAGCATCTGTGCTACTCAGCAATTTCTATGTTATTTACAATGAGTAAGATGCTTAATAACAGATTACAATGCTGCCTTCAGCCTTACATTTTATTTTGTACCATTTTAAGATAAGACAGTGCTTGACTCCACGTTCAGATAACAGCCCACCTTAAAATTGAAGGAAAGAAAGGACCTTTATTATTTTATGACATCAGCTCAACACTGAAAAATACTTTATTTTTTAAAATAAGAAGCTTGAAAATGCCTCAAGAATGAAAAGTAAGGAATTACAGTGCTTGACAACACAAGGTGCAGTTTACTTGTCATACACAGTTATCACCTGCTGTGGTGGTTTACCTCTGGTTTGCCAAAGCAGCACGTGATGATAGAAACTTCTTAACTTGCATAAGCTGAAATAGTTAATACTGACAGCGCCCCCAAAATAAGGCTGTTTTACAAACTGTTTTACAAAAGTGTTAACTCAAACCTTAAGTAAAGGAGTTTCTTTTTAAGTTTCTCATTTAACACAGTTGTAAATAATGCTCTGTTTTACTTAAATCTCTGCCAACCCACTCTTTCTGCTCATCCTCCGTGCTCACTCACTAACTCTCACACACACACACACACAAACTGAATTCACTCTCTCTTTCTTTCTCAGAGTGTTTAGAGAGGGTTTGGCTGACCTAATTAACACGAGTCATTAGCGGGGCTGAATCCTTCGTGTGCCTGATCCCCTCTAAAGGTGCCCACAGTCAGATGAGTGATTTGTACCGAAAGCTCATTTAAATCAACACTGGAGCATAACAGGATTTCATAGACACAGTCATGCATCACCATATGATGTATATAAGTCCTTGTTAGAAAGCTTAAATAAAATTTGATATTTGAAAACTTTTTAAGCCTAAATAAAAATACACTCTCAGAGAGGTTTCAAGAAAAACAGTAACAAAACCTAATGAGACGAAAATGACCTGCTGTCACCTCTGCTTACCTTCCTTTATTACTTCTTGTTTTAAATCTAAGGCTTAATCAACATAATGACATTTTTGTCACACAGCAAAACAAAGTTTCCATTTTGAGGATGAATTCAAGTAATAAGTTACAAGTGGACTTCCTAGTTTGTGCTATGAGTTTCTCATAGAACATTCTCTAAATGCTTTGCAGTACAAACTAGTAAGTTAACCCCTGAGAGCTTTTCTTCCTCAGTAAGGTAAAAAATCACAATTTGACAGTCCTTAATTTGAAACAGGACAGTAGACAGGAGAAGCAGTTAGGATTAAAATCATTTCTCAATTTGAATATTTCTTATTTGGCCATTTCAACAAAAAAAAAAAGCACAAACATAATGTGATGCAACAGCAGAATAACAGAATAGAGTAGCAGGTCCTGCTCCCATGCTTAGCAGAACTTTAAGTAACACAAAGAGTGTCTGTCACGGCGTCTCCTTGAAAACAGTTGCCACAGCTTTTATTTTTTGCTTTCAATGTTGCTAAGCCCCTAAAGCAGACTTCTGCTTTCCATCAGGCAATTTCAAATAGCCCTGTGTGCTTCGCAAGTGCTTTAATTAAAATCATGACCTACCACTAATTGATTAAGACCAGGGAATTGTTCCCTAAAAACAGAAGTCAGTTCATGTCCTGTTGTTGTTTTGTTCTTGTCTTTGCTTTATTTCAATTTGTCAGAAGTTAACTGAGGTAAAAATATAAAGCATTAGACAGCTCTCAAATGAAAGAGCAGTGAGCATGGTGGCAAAGAGCCCCTAACAGCGATGGTGTCTTTACTCTCAGACACTGAGAGCAGGATGGGAGACGAGTACTAAATTGGTTGTGGTTAAAAAATGAGTGTTGCAAAAAAAAAAAAAAACAACAGCTGTGTGCACAGGCCCTGACATATTACACTTTAACTATGAAATCAAGGATTTCCAGATAGGCTTTGAGGACTGTTCAGAAGTACTGCAAATACTTAACTCAGATTTATAATGGAAATAGTAAAAGTTTTTGTAATAAAGTCAGACTTTAGATTTTTCAATCTGAAATCTTTGCCTTCATTCATTATATACTCACACATACTAGTAATAGTCTGTTACATCCTCTGATGAACATTAACAGCAATAAAAACATTTTTTGATGTTTTCTGTAATGGTTAATACTCTAGCATGAAGAAGCTCTTCAACCAAAAAGATGTTTTTTAAGTTCTAAATCAAAACTAACTTTGTTCTACACATTTTTTTAACTGTACTGTTTTAAAAAAAAAAAGTAAAAAGTAAAGTCATTATTGTTTCTTGATGAAGATATCAAATTAAAGTTATTTACTTGCATCACTGCAAAGAAAAACAGTGATTGTGGGTGAATGTTATGCTTGATTAATTTCTGACTTCTCAGAGAAGCCCAGTGAGCCGCTTTAATTTGGGAAAAAAAAGTGACTTCAGTTTGAAATTCCTCATTACTGTTCAAAATGGTACAATGTAACGAGCTAACTAAAAATGAAAAAGTTCACACTGAAGCACTTCAGGATGCAGAATGGTTTACCTGTTTTTATGACAAGTGATCGAATAAGAATGTTGCGCTGTATACAGTATACAGTGCACTGTATATTTATACTCATATTGTATCAACTCTAAATAATGTAAATCTTTGTGTTTTCTACAGTCTCACTCTTACTTACCTTTATTTTATTACAATTTCACAATTATCATAACTTGTTATTTCTTAAAAATGCTGCTCGTTAATTTGTACTTATTTCAATTTCTTTGTATACCATTATCTAATTGAAAAGCCTTCAATACAATGTGAACTAGAAAAGCACTCGGAGAGCGCAGACCTCCGCCAGCACCACAGTCCTCTCCCATATCGTGATTTTTACCATAAATATTACTCCTACCTTTATTTCATGTAAATATTTAGATTCCTTGACCATGAAAACATACCATTAAGCAATTGGTTTCATAATGATATCTATTTTAGTTCAGTAGTTATTCACGAAAATCGCATTTTTCATCATGGTGGATCCAGACGGTGATCCGGATAAACACCAAAATTGAATCACTTCTTCCTTTTCCCATGCTGAACATCTCCTGAAAATTTCATCCAAATCCATCCATAACTTTTTGAGTTATTTTGTTCACAGACAGACAGACAGACAGACAGACTCTCCCGAAAACATAACCTCCTTGGCGGAGGTAGTAACACACGTCATCTGTCATTGTCCTCAGAGATATACAACTGTCCTCTTTCTCTTGTCCTCTCTTGAATTCGTGGCTTCATCATTCTCCACATTGACAGCAATTGATTAATTTCAGTTAAACCATGCAATAATCATGACTTTTTTTATAGACAATGTCCTGTCAAGTTCGGGAGAAATTGTTTTGCAGTTGGAGTATTATGCATGGAGCATAAAGATACAGAGTGCTATGAATGTGCTGCTTTCCATGTGCCTTGAGCAGAAGGCTTAACCAAGCTTTTTTACTTCCATCTTACTTCAATGTCTACATATCAGAATATCCCTACTGCTGCTGTGAGGAAAAGAACTAAAAAAATCATATTTTCCCAAGGGTATTAATCCAGTATTTCTAATTCTGCTATTGTATCATTATAGTTTACAAGCCATCAGACTGTACAACTCTTCACTGGAGGGGAGGAGGAGTAACAGGAAGACAGAGGATGGGAAGGAGCAGTAGTCAGCCTGTAGCAGTATTTTTTTTTTTTTTTCAAATTTCTATCTTATTTATATTTATTATTTTTTCTTTTTATCTGTAACAATCAGCTGCTACTGATTCTTAATTTCCTTGAGGAAGTTTCACCCAAAGGTATTAATAAAGTACTATCTAATCTAATTAATAGAAATTTGATCATAGGTGGGAGTGGTGGAAAATATCAACTCTAAAAAACAAATGCATAGTTCTGTTTTTCCAAATTGAAAGAAATGTATGAGCCATGCAAAGGTTGTTACGTTTTCTATTTCCCATTAACATTCCTCTCTATTCCTCATGACACAATAACCACAAACTCAAAGTTTTTCTCACTGTTGTTCCTCTTGATTCTTGTAAGTTTAATTACCGTTAACCATACTAAGTTTTCATCATCTATTTACTTTCCTCCTTTTTTGTCACCTTTGCTGTCCCCTCACTCTCCCAGTCTCACCTCTTCATGCTGACCCAGGAAGTGTCGAAGATGCCCATCAGCCTCAGCACCCCCTCAAGGATGTCTCTGATGACATCAGGGGGCATGCGGAGGGAGCGGATCTCAGACAGAGCTTCAGGCTTGATGTTTCCAACTGCACGCTTTGCTTCATCTACTAAAGGCTAGAGGGCAGTGATGGTAAGAAAAGTGAGCGATGCAGAGATAAAGAATGGATAAACACAGCTGGGATGGCAAGCATGAAAACTGCCAAGGGCCCTTTATGAATTTATTTCTCGAACAACTGACAGTAAATAAAATAACTTGCCTGTACTTCCTTCAGCTCTTCGTCAATTTTGCTTTTTCTCTCTTCAATCTTGGAGACTTCAAGAGCCATTTTTCCCTTTATTTTTTCCATTTCTGTCTTCTGGTCACTGGCATTCTGGGTATGCAAAAAGACAGAGAGATTTTTTGGGTTTGTTTAAGAATGCTGCCTTCAAGCGTTTCAAATTTTAAAACATGAACGCTTCTGTTGATTGCTTTTGACTCTTTTAGGTGGTTTTCACTTGTACAGATCAGTTGATTCATTCTGATTCAGCTGAAAAACTTCTACCAATGTGCATTTTTCCTTTAGACTATTTCATGCTCAAACTGCAGTATTTTGAAGCTGGCCCAGTCCCATAAAAAGCCTTAGTTGCCTATGGCGCTGCTATGACTATGAATATTTTTGTGCATCATACGGAAAAATGTTAGTGGGCTAAGAAACCCACAAAACGACCCACTGCTTAACAGCAAAGTTTTAACCTCCTGTGTAAGCATATTTATCTTGTGTAACATGCTTTACAATATAAGTGTAAAGGAACTCTAGGAAGAGGGGCTTTTAATGCTCACCAGTATCTACAATGGCCAATTGAGGACACCAGATAGCCTGGTAACGTATTACAGCATAACACTTGTAGAGGTGTCCACAGAGACATAACATGGAAAAGCTGAGAGCAGATTTACAAAAGATAAACTTTCCTGCTTGGAACAAGCTAATCCTGCAGCGCAGATGAATCAACCTTGTTCAATGTCTGTAATCAGGCAGATCCGCCTTGCCGAGTTCTACTCTACAATGATTTTGAGGGACCCAAAGCGGTACGGTCCAACCAGAATCCTAAAAGGTAGGAAGAGGTGGGATCTACACTCAACAAAAATATAAACGCAACACTTTTGTTTTTGCTCCCATTTTTCATGAGATGGACTCCAAGATCTAAAATTCATTCCAGATAAACAATATTACCATTTCTTTCAAATGTTGTTCACAAATCTGTCTAAATGTTTGATAGTGAGCACTTCTGCATTGCTGAGATAATCCATCCCACCTCACAGGTGTGCCACATCAAGATGCTCATCAGACACCATGATTAGTGCACAGGTGTGCCTTAGACTGTCCACAATAAAAGGCCACCCTGAAATGTGCAGTTTTGTCTCACAGCAAAATGCCACAGATGTTGCAAGCATTGAGGGAGCGTGCAATTGGCATGCTGACAGCAGGAATGTCAACCAGATCTGTTGCTCGTGCATTGAATGTTCATTTCTCCACCATAAGCCGTCTCCAAAGGCGTTTCAGAGAATATGGCAGTACATCCAACCGGCCTCACAACAACATTCCACAGGCCACAATTGACAATCTGATAAACTCTATGCGAAGATGTGTTGCACTGCATGAGGCAAATGGTGGTCACACCAGATACTGACTGGTTCTGAGTCCCCAGATCCCCAATAAAGCAAAAAAAAATGCACATTTCAGGGTGGCCTTTTATTGTGGACAGTCTAAGGCACACCTGTGCACTAATCATGATGTCAGATCAGCATCTTGATGTGGCACACCTGTGAGGTGGGATGGATTATCTCAGCAAAGCAGAAGTGCTCACTATCACACATTTAGACAGATTTGTGAACAATGTTTGAGAGAAATGGTAATATTGTGTATCTGGAATGAATTTTAGATCTTTAAGTCGATCTCATGAAAAATGGGAGCAAAAACAAAAGTGTTGCGTTTATATTTTTGTTGAGTATATGAGTAAGACAACCACAGGAAGTTACTGCTCATACAGAGGTTAGCATAGATGCTAAAAACCTCAGCAGATGTTTATTTAGATGAGGACTGCATGTCTTTACTAAATGAAAACTTCTCAAAGGCGGGATATTTAAGTTCCACTTCCGACATATTTTACAAGAGTCGGTCTTACAAATTCGCTCAAATTCTGTCCTTTACACCACGGCAGTAAAGCCTACCTACTACATTATCTGAGTGGCCGGTGATGAATGTGACTGACAGATCAATCATCCAACTATCTGCTTGATAGTCTTTTGAAAGGTTTCACCCATTCCCAAGCACTTTCCATGGGATCTTTACCAGCCGGTGTGATGAGCTGGACTAAATCCTGTAAAGTAAATAACTTTGTGAAGCAGTCAGTGTTGTCCAGTCCTGTGATGATCTACTGTAGAGACTGTAAATGATGTTTAACTTTGATATTTCATGGTATGTTGTATGAAGTGACTATGTGGGATCCAAAACTTTATAAAGTAGCACTTTGTCATGGGCTATGTGGTGGCACAGCAGACAGTGCACATGCCTCATAACAAGAAGGTACTGGTTTGATCCCTGGGTTAGGCAAGGTCTTTCTGTGTGAAGTCTGCATGTTCTTCCTGGCAGTCTAGTTTCCTCTCATAGACCAGAAACATGTTCATTAGGTTGAGTGGTGACTCCAAATTGCCCTTAGGTATGGGTGTCAGTGTAAATGGTTGTCTGTCTCTCTTTGTGGCCCTGTGATTGGCTGGCAACCAGTTCAGAATGTACCCCGGCTCTTGCCCAATGTCAGTTTAGATAGGCTCCAGCCCCTGTGCGACCCCAAAAGGAATTAGCGTCGTCGATGACGTATGGATGGATGGATGGGGTACTTTGTCATCTACTTCATTGCTGGAATGCTGCATTACTATAATTTCTCGAACCCCCCTTTTTTGCTCTTGAATAAGGTCTCATTTTTGGGTGCGTTTTAGAGACTGATACAAGTAATATACCTACCATAAATTGTCTCTGTAACATTACAATTGCAACACATCTGTTACAAAATATTCTCTCTCTCTGCAAACACATACAAATACAGGGGGCTGCCATCTTGTGAGCAAGTGGACGCCACATAGCTGTGCTGTGATTGGTCAAAGACATCGGCACGTCGATAGCTGCTCTCTGATTGGTTGATACTCTACGACTGAGCATGTTCGGACAGAAATTGACTAATTGTGTAAGCGTGAAGCAAAAGGTATTTCCTCATCCATTTGAGAGAGAAAAACGTGTACAGTATTTGTTGTGGAAATACTGAAATTTCATTGATTTAAACTTTGAAAAAAAGTTATTTTGGAGTTGTCTGGGAGAGTAAGGTTTTGTAAAACTTAGGTGCATGTGATGCTGGAGTACAGTGTTTATCCAGGCAAAAAACATGAAAATATGGGGTGCGTGTCATAATTGAGAAATGTCTGTATTTCTTGTGCTGCTTAACTACTTCAGTGTGATGACTTATTTTGTCCCTCTGTTCATGATTATTGCTGGGTTGATGGGTCCTCACTTTTAATGACTGGAAGCGAGCTGAGACCACCTTTTCTGGTGAACCTGGCACCATTGTTGTGTCGAAACAGAATGGATTGCTTAAGTGTTAAGTGTTTTGTCTTAAAAAAGAACACTAAAACACTTAAGTTCTAAGAAGACAAGATGAATCTAATCAGTTAGAATGGATTGCTGTGTTCATGTATATGCAAATGAACCATGCAGAGCACAGAAAGTCCACTTGCACTGAAACAACTCTTCATGATCTGTGTGAAAACGACCTTAGATGAACCACTTCTACTTACCCATTTCTTTTAAGTCTTGACTCCACCCTTTATTCCATTTTCCCCCTTTTCTCACTGTATCTAGTTTTCTTCATCTTTCACTGCCTCCTACACAGAATCTCCCCCAAAGCCTCAATCACTCTTTCACCCAGTTTGTTTCAAATCTGCATCTCTTTGTCCTACTCTGCTTCCTTTTTTCCTCTCCCTGCTGCTCCCATCTCTACAGGAGACAGAGCCCAGAGCGATGAGTCTACTCATTAATTATCACTCTGCAAACTGACTCCGCTGACAGTTTTTTTCCTTCTCCTGTTCCTCGTTTCTTCTCTGTCCCTCCTTCCCTCCATCTCACTCAAAATGCAGATTACCCACAGAGACACAGACAGAAGGACTGATGAACAGGGATCAGTTTCCTTTTCCCCACTTGAATCCATCCATCCATACTTGAGACAACGGCAGAGGGGGAATACTGAAGGGGAATTCACTGAACAAACAAATGTGCATATACCTACAAAAACTAAATATCCTCGCCGCAGGGGAGGCAGAGTCATGAGAAATCCAAAAAGTTGCTTGTATAAAGATAAAATGAGGGGGTGGAGGAGGGGGGAAAGACAAAAAAGCAAATAAATAAAAGGAGAGAAGAGAGAGAAAGAGAACTCTGCTGCAGTGAGAGGACAGCGACAACATGGAGAAGACATGAAAGCCTGCAGGACTTTTGTCTGGCCTGCCACTGAGAGTTACACACAATCATACACACAGTAACACAAACACACACACACACACCTGCATGGAGGTGGTGATTTCCTGCAGGGCTGAATCTGCCTCCTGTTGTTTAGTCTTCAGCAGTGCACTCTGCTCTGCAGCACGCCTCTTCAGCTCGTCCACCAATGCTTTAGCTTCATTCAGCTTTGACACTCCAGCCTGCAGACATCAGTCAAACATGAACAGAAGCAAAAATGACTCAAATCATCGAAAAGATGCAAACATTAGGAGTTCCGGAATTTCTGTTCAAAATACTTGAGCCACTGTTCAAGCAGTGATGTGTAGAGACATGCTGACAGCTCTGTCGTCCTCTGGTGCTATTTGATAATGAATGCAATTCTAATGTTGTTCAAAACAGCAGCACACCTTTCACTTTCTGTGTATGAATTACACAAAAGAAGGGAAAACTTTGTTTTACAGAGGCCAAATTGGTTTACACTACAAGCTTTTAAATAAACCTTTGTTTGTATAGCACCAAATCATGACAAGTGTTTCAAGATACTACAAAAGACAAGGTCAGTTCCATTATCTCTTTATAAGTAATTTATAAATAATCTTTTATCATTTTTGTTGATTTGTTAATTCTCTATTTAAATTCCTAACCCAACATGACTCCACCATCAGTACCATACTTGTGAGTGGGAGGTAGAAAGGTGGATGAGACAAAAGGGACTAAAATGAGAATTCATGATAGCCATATGTCTCGGGATACCCAGACTAAAAAAGACAGTTCTTGACAGATTCCTCTCTATTTAATAGAAATTTATTAGAGATGCTGAACTTTTCTGTTTGTCTTATCTCGTCCTGTCCGTCACTATTTCCCCTTCTTTCGCACTTTGGTGTGGCATGGCCCCTGCAGCTCACATCAGAGGTTAAATAAAGTTTAATTTGATGAAGTAGCCTACAGGGCTGGGAGGGCTGGTGATGGTCACTGTAGCAGTGAATCATATTCACATATCTCTGACTGCTAGAAAAAAAAAATGCATTGGTCTTTTCAATGCTGTCATCGAACACTGTGCTCAGCTGGGGCTGCACTTCCTTTTTCTGGTGCACCCCCTTCTTTCTAAGGTTGTAAAGGCAGCGATTATGGTGGAATTAGGGATAACAACCATGGATTGAAAGATAGTTCAACTATAATGATTATGAAGTGGATAGGACTGATGTTGATTAATATGGCAGCATTTAGTTGACTTGCAATTAAATTGTGTTTTATCAAAATAAAAAACAAGAATTTACATGAATTGATGTTTTTGATGATGGTTAATGGGTAGAGGGATGGACCTGTGATTTAGGGCAAAATAAATGTGTTGTATATTAATCATGGTGGCTTTGTCATGGCAACCACCATTAGCTCACACCATATAACAGCTGAAATTGAAGGATTTGTCTTGCTTGAAAATGTTTGATATTACTGAAGGTAATGGAAATAGCCAACTCACAAATAAAATGTTTAATTAATGTAGACATTGTGCTACTTTTCTCTGCATGGGACGCAGCAACTTAAAGACTTACTTTTCCCAGGACCTATACAATAATCTAACAAGTTTTTGTTTTTTTTTTAAGATATTTTGGGGTCTTTAAGCCTTCATTGACAGTGCAAGAGACAGTGAATAAACTCAGAAGGGGAGAAGATAGTGGCCAAAGGAGCAAAACAGACCTCTTGACCTGTGCAGGTGGGACTCAAACCTGGGCTGCCTACTTAAGGCAAGAACTTTCATTTATGGTTCGTGCAAGGTTGGTTCCTCCTCCACCAGCACCCCCGCAACAACATACTTTTAAAAGCAATGATCCCCAACACTGATAATAATTAATACTGTACCTGCAGGTGCTTCTGTCTGGTTGTAAGCTGGCTCTGCTTTCTGCTGTATAATGCAGTGTAGACGTGCAGAAAGGCCATGTACTGGCTCGGTGTTGCACCTCTCTCCCTGCATGACTCATGGACCATCAGGAACAAGCGGCACAGGTCTCCATTAGTGGAGCCTGCTGGAGGGAAAGGTGAGGAGGCTTTTAAAGACAATTCACTTTAGATCTAGGAGGTCACATTCATAACATGAACACTGATAAAAAAGAAATGTTACTACTTATGAAACAGAAAACTTGAACTTTATACACTGACTCAGAAGTCTTTAAAAGCTGTTTTACCTTGTGGGAATTATAACCAAAACTGTGAGTCAGTCCAATTGAATTCAAGGCAATTCATTTTAAACAGTGTTCATGGCGTGAATGTAGAGCATTATTAACATAAAAAACCCATAGGAAATCACCAAGAGAAAAGAGTCAATTATTATGATAAATAATAGTGTGACTGTGATGGTCAAAATAAAATAGAAAAAGTTAATATGCAGTGCTTAAGAAACTGATGAGACCACCATCTAATGAAAGGTATATGCTTCCCAAAATTAACAGCATTTGTTACCAATAATATTTTTTCCTGACAGTTAATACACCAGTGTGCAGAGGCTTTTTCACCAAAAAATAATGGATGAAATATATAAAATATAAAACCTAAAAGGTGAAATCAGTTTAAATTTACTCATTCCTGTTCAAAATGTAAGGCCAACACCAATAACATTTCAGTTATTGTATTATTACAACAGGTTTGTGTTTGATTGCTAAAATATTTATGATTTTTTTTACTTTAATTACAGGTGGTTTTAAAAAAATGTTAAGCACTGTATTTATGTCTTTAATGTTTGTTTGTATGAGTGTATATATTTTTTGTGCCTTTTTTGGGGGGATGCATCTTAGCTTGTGTTTCATGTTTATATGTTACGTTATTTGATTGCATGTTAGTGCAAGACGTGTGATTATATACTGTATAAAACAAATGTGATTTTCTTCTCTTCACTATAAATCCACAGAAGACAAAGACAATTATAAATGGTTTCATTACATACCAGTAAACGCCAGTATTGACAACCAAACAGGAAAACTATACTTGATACATTTTTAGAAAATTATACACAAACATACAGGACATAAAGGTAAAAACAAAAGTGTGTTGAGAGTGCTGTAAAAACTTCACATGAAACAAGCAATACAAAACAACCAAAGCAGCATTCATATCAGACTTTGCATATCCAAATGAAAAATTGTAGCTGCGCAAGGGAAAGAAATGCTTTTAGGTGGTAAAAAATTCAAAAAGACTAAACTCCAGGCACCAATTTAATTAAAAGTGCTCACCAGGCTCCATTAATCTTGCTCCCCTTTTACTTATCTGTATCTTCAACCTGCCCAAAGTGAAAATCAGCCGATGGCACCTTAAGTCACTTATTCTGGACCTCCCCGAAACTGATTAAGTTTTTGTCTAATATTTTAAGTACTTCTCTAAAGTATGTAACTGTGACATTGCTCCAAATCCAACCACTGTGATTTTTGGCAGAGCCAGACACATAACTAACTTGTCCCATTTGCAACAAAAGAAACTACCATATGTCATGGTATTTGCAAAGAGTATGATTTAAACTCTGTGGAAACAAGAGGAAGCATCTTTTTGGAGCTAGGCTTCAAGAAATGATCCGATATACTGGATGTCCGAGATCTGTATCCTTTGATGAATTCAGCTAGTGATTTTCTAAGTATTCTTTTTTTAAGTTCTTTCTCTACGATTTATTGTATTATTTGGGATGTAGATTTTTTTGTGAACCTTTTTGTTTAGAGTCTTCATGTATTAGTTTTTTCTTAAATGTCTTAATTTTCTTGTTTCTTTCATCTGCTTATCTGTAAAGGATGTGTGCCGTTTTGGAACTATATTGTTTTTTTCTGTAAAAATAGAAATAAAGCAATAATACTTAAAAAGGAAAAAGGTCAAATCACTAGGGAACAATAAGTATTTATATTGGTGACTGCTTCTGTTCCAAATTCAAAGTTTTTGACAGAGAAAAAATATTAGTCTAATTTCTACACAATTAATAACATGGTGTAAAATAATGCAGTCGGAAATGTAAATTGATTCTATAAAACATACAGCTATCTAAAATTTGAGTGTTTTATCTTACCTGAGCTTTTCTTCTTTGTGGACTTTTCTCTTTCATTCTCTTCTTCTTCTCCTTCCATCTTTGCCAGCAGCAGCTCAGGTATCTGAAAGGAACAAGTTTTAACCCTAGATGTTCAAATTTGATAGAAGCCTTGTTGTTCACATTAAAAAACCTTCCCTCATTAACAGTGAGCTTACAGGATGTTGTTTAATCAAACACAGGATATCTAATGCTGGAGACATAGTACTTGCTGTTAACTATGCAGATGCACGGTGGCTACAAAGGGTGTCCTGCATTTGTTCACTGCTTCTGCAAGTCGTCTGGAAATAACACGGCACAGGCATGAGATGCAGTCTACCTATGAAGCTAGGAACAGTGGCTCGGTTTTCTCACATATAAACTACTGTTTAAAGATTAAAAAAAACACTTTCCATTTTCTAGGTATGAAGAGAAAAACAGATACATTAAATGACACTAAGTTTAGGGCTAACACCATTTGGAAGCAGATGTGGGGGCACATATCATCGTTACCAATGTTGATTTGATTTAACCTGATTTGACTGACTGTTAAATCTGGTCAATATGAAAAATGGTATTTCTCTTTCTGTCTTGTTTTTGAAACTAGACCTACCATTGAATAAGACAACTTTGAACCTTTTCATAATGAATTGAATCTTTATTTAAGTATGAGCATGTACTGATCTCTCTTCTATGTGATGTTGTATAAAAGTTAATGTTGGTATGTTTAAATTTGTCAAGGTATGGACCTGTTTGTGTTGTTGTTATATATAAATATTTAAAAAAAGACTTCCCAAAAGCACTGAACACCTTGTTTTTGCTGGTTCTTCAACTACAACTTCTACTAGCGCCGTTGACCAAAATTCACCAGTTAGCATGGACCGTGATGCTGAGACCCTTACAACAGTGCACGGAGGAATATACTCTACAAATGGAGTGCAGATTACGCTGATGTTAAGGTCTGACCACCAGTCATCAGTTGTTAACAATTATTAGCAATGATAATAAGATTATCTTTTGCTCTCAGAATTATTGCCATGTTTTCAGTTTACTTCGATTACAACAGGCAGATACGTGTATCCTTAGGTCTTTGTGAGCTCCTAACTGGTATCCTCCAGCAATGAGCCACATACAGAAAAGTATATAACAAAAACGCTCATGAGGCCAACAGGCAGAAAGGGCAAACTGCTAGTATATCTCCAGCCTAAACCAGACTTTTAGTGTTCCATGGTTTATGTAAATCCCAACACTGAAATCCTTTACAGCATCAGTTTTATGGTAAAACTTTGAAGGTATTACTGAGTGATCATCTGTCATCACTCTCCTTGTTTCATTTTTTTTTAACCTTCTCCGTCACTAACCTTCTTCATGCTGCTCTCAGACCATCCTTCCATCCACTGGACAGAGCACTTGCGGTAGAAAGCTGGGTTACTCTCACAGTTGATGGTGAAGTTAGGGTTGGAGCAGTCCATGATCAGAACGATATGAAGGTTCTGCTGAATTCCTTCATTGGTTTGACACACAATCAAGGGTGGAGAATACGTTACTTACAAAATTCTTATTGAGACAAAGAAAAACAGAAGGAAACAAAGACAGTAGGGAGCAGAGGAAAGACAGTCCCTAGTTATGTGACGCCGATTTTCCACCCAAAAGCTTGTAGCTGACTGTCAAAGTTAAATAATGAATGTGAGCAGAGATCTTTAATTGGTTCACTCTGACAAAAGTAGAGCTATTGATTTAAATTACTGTACAGCAACATCAACCAAAGTGCACGGTGAACCATTTGTACAGTACATACATCACTGTGTGGCAGGGGAGCAATAGAGTGCCACAAATGAGAAGAGGCAGAGCAAAGCTACGGAAGAAAGGGGGGAGGGGGGATCTGCAAAATGCAATAAAGATAGAAACATACTGCCAAAACAACGACTGACAGGCAGACAGGTGAAAATGTGCTGTCAACAACTATACACAACTTACTGTAGGAAAAGTAGTTGTAGAGAGGTCCTGTAAATCCATCCTGAGAGGCAGCATCTTTTAAGGGGGAGAGGAGAGGCTCCAGCTCTTCTGCCGTGTACAGACCTGGAACTTCACCTGAAACAGCAAAAAAACAGAAAAGTAATTACGTTCTGGGATCTTGTCGACCATAGAGGATAAAAAGGGCCTACTCACATTCAAACTCCTACCAATATTGTATACTTTATAGTTTTTATGACAGTTACTTCCACTCTGAGTGAACCAGCAGTAAAGTTGGTTAAAGGTTGGGATTTGATCCAGAGCAAATGCAGACACATGCAGGTGTGTACTTGGGCAAAGCACAAAATCCTAACTGTTGCTTCTGTAGCATGCAAATAGGTATGCGTCTGAATATAAATATCTTATACTGATGAGAAGTTCAAACGGCACCCTTGGCCAAACAATGGCAGTCTTAAAGCAGTAAGGAGGATGTCCATCTGACAGGAATAGTTTGCAACAGTAAGAGGATCTTCCTTAGACAAAAGCAATACTAGGTTTTCAAGGGGAGTTGCTGGGACAAGAATTAAAAGGCAATTGCTGGTGAACTAGTTTGAAGGATTTCAATCATTTCTGCATCAGTCAATTGCAAACTATAGCAGGAAAGATTCTAAAGAGTTAAAACTATAGGTAGACAGAGAAAGAAAGTAGATCTAATAAGCTTTACTTTACGTATGAAGAGGAAAGGCTTAGTATGTGCAAAAAGGCACTTAAATGTGTTACGAACCTGATGACAGCAGGCTGTTGACCATTTCTAAGAAAGCTGGGTGAACAAACTGATAGTCCTCCAGAAGAAGAACAACCTGATGGCCCTCCAGACCTGCAAGCTGCATCACCTGTACAAAGAGGAGGCATACATTGCATATGTGACACATGACAAAATATCTACATGAGCATCTGATATACATACTCCTCAGTAAGGAAGTTTGGAAAGATTGTTTTGGTTGACAATTTCCCACCTTAAATTATACAACTGGTGTTGTACTTTATATTGTTGGAAAGCCTAGTCTAGTCACCGTCACAATGAGGTAAAACTTGTAAGGATGTATCATTTGTGGAATCAGAAACACAGCAAAATGTGTTGGTAGAAGCCATCAAAAAAATCAGGGACAACCCACATGTTTATCTGTGCTGCTCATTCCCCAAATGCAACATCCTTCTGAAACACAATACCAGTTGGTGTTATTTAAATTGAGAAATAATCAACCAAAGTCAGGTTTCCAACCTTTTTTTGAGTACATACATGTACTGTAAGCGACATATGTATACCATACTTCCTTTATTTAGCACTGTTTATTTATGCTTTACATAACATATTCAGCAGCAATTCAATAAACAATTTTCCTTTTGGAAAAACAATCCCTTAGGGTGTCAGTGGGAATAAAATAAACTTGCCAGAGCAATGCTATAACCCATTACACAAATCAAGGAAATGGCACTGTGTGTGAATGGATACAATTAAAAATCAGTTCTCACTGTCTTGAGATCATTGCTGAAGTTCTTCAGGGTATAACCACGGGAGATTTTTGGCGTAAACAGTGTGTATCCATGCATGTGCGACACTAGACACGTGGCTGTGTGCCGACCCACTCCACTGCGGCCCGCCAGCAGCAGAGATCCACCGGGTCGGCTCAACACGCGGTCCGCCCTGGACACAAAGTCACACACTTCCCAGAACAGGAGAAGATCCAGCTCCTTGTTATCACGACTGTACAGCACCACTCCCTGGAGGAAGCAGAGGGAGGGACACACAGGTGAGGAGATGCCTAAGGGACTCTGACGGATATAAACGACACGTAAATGTGAAAAAAAACCAGCACAGGCAAAGAATGAGACACATTGTTAAAAACAGCCATATCTTTGAGGTGCAAGTATTTTCATTGTTTATTCACATGAATACATGAATAATGATGTGTCCAAATAAAAGACCTGCATTCAAAACTAAACTTTCATGAGAATACAAAAGTTTTTTAGCAGTTGGCTCTAAAGTGATGGACTTGATCCAGTTTGAAGAGCTTTTTACAGAGGACTGCTAATGTGTGTGTTAGAAAAAAATAGTCATAGCAATCAACAGATGTTGAGTTTTTTCTTGAAAGGACGTGTTTTGAATGAAGCAGCATGCAGGCTGTAATAAGGCATAATGAAAAAGGTAACAGCAGTTCACTATTGACAGAAACAAAAAAACATGTGGTACAGATGAGGCAGAGTAACCTGAGTATTAATAAATATAAACTTGAATGTAAGTATTTTAATTTCAAGGTACTGAAAACATAACATTAGTTTAATGCTGTATCTTTTGACTATGAAATAAAATTATAACTGGGACCAAACCTTACAGTATTTACTGTGCCACAGTAAGACATTAACCCTTTAAGGCCAAAGACCATAGATTATAGCCAGAAAATTCTAATTTTTGGAGCTGAAATGTTTGTTTCACTTTCTGCTAAAATCCATGAAAATCAAAATGTCCAATTCAACAAATAGATTTTCCGTATCTCATTTCATACATTAGGTGTTTTTGACAACTGATAATCCACTTGAGGACATTTTTATCATTTATCTGATTGTATTCAGATGTTTTTTTTAAATTTGTTGATCATATTGAGTAGAAAGAGGTATTATAAAAGTATGTATCAAATATGATACAATTGGCTTTATAGGGTTAATGTAAATATTCCAGTGTAGTTCAAAAAGCCGTAGCACAAATAGAACAGCAGACATTTCGTCACTTTGTACCTTCTGTATCACTTGTTTGAGGTCAGCCGAATCCAAGCATCCCAGCTGTTTACCATGAGGAGGCAGAGACTGGCCTGGAGCCATTACAGCCCCCTCAGAAGCTCCCCATGTCACATAGAAACCATCTGCACACAAGGGGAGTAATTCAGACTGTTAACAACCCACCTGCACACGCATGCATTCAATTACAATCAGTAGAACCTGTGTTCTTCCAAAAACATGTGGGGATATAACAAATGTGATTGATATGATTATTCAACCTATGCTTTCTGATTAGTCTGAATCCTACAGGCCGTTAAGCAGATGTTGCAGAGAATAAGGCAGGTGATTGTTTGGCAGGCAGATGCACTGGAGGCTAAAAATAAGAGACACTACACGCTACGACTACAAAGTACCAGCCTCTGATATACTTTTGTCAGCAGTTGGAGCAATAGCAATAGATTGGCTATGACATGATGAAAGAAAAATCCAAGAAAAGAAAGACAGCATTTCAAGGATGCTGCTCTGTCCCTGCAATCATTTCCAAGTCCGGGATTATTACAGTTTCAATCACTGAAAGACATGAAACTGTCTCATGTGTTTGCTTCTCCGGCTCTGTCGAGTTTGAACTTTTGGTGAGTAGTTTCTTGTTATGGCACTGTAGCCGGGAGCACAGTTTGTGTGTGTTGCTGAGATAAAAGAGCTTCTCCTTCAGGCTTCTGTCTCTCGCCATAACACCTCTCTGAGCTGAGCCAGCCTTTCTTCGCGTGCTTTCTGCATGCAGGTTTGCATTTTAAGTTTGCATGGAGAGCTCTGGCTTTGGTTTGCCATTACAAGCATTAGTGAGGCATTTTCAAAATAGCTGACCTGGTTAGTGCTGAACATAGAAGATGTCAGTATTGGTATGCATGTCAAGATTTGAAAAAGAGGGTGGGCAACCTTAACTGTAGCTTTTTTCCCCCTATACTCAGTTATCATCTGTGTTTCTGGATTGTGCAGAGAACACTAGATATGACTCTGTAATCATGTTTATTTTAAACTTTACTTTTCCATTTAATAAAAACAGTGACAAAAACCCAAGGACAACAGTACAAGGGGGACAAACGCTACTTTGTTACATAAAGATGCCATTTTGACCATCTTACAGTACAAAGCTCTGTTTTATTTGCAAGACTGTAAGTCATTTGTTCCATTAATCGGATTTCTCCTACAATGTCCAGTCAGTGACTCAGTCCAGGTGGCTCAGAGCTCAGCCAAGTGCTTGTAATGGCTTTCTTAGCTGCAAGAGATAGGATCTTAAACAGCTATTTATCTTCTTTACCTATTACACTATTTGGTATCAGTCCTAGATATATATACTGGGGATCATAAGGAATATTATAACCAAGAATGTCGCCCATGACTCTTAAAACTCCATTTCAAAATATCCGTATTTTCAAACATGACCAAAATATATGAGAGTGGTTGGTATTCAGTTGCCCACATTGTCTCCAACAATATTGTTGTTGACCTAATTGTTTATTTTCAATTTTTGGTGTAATAAAAATGTGTGTTAAATTATTCCAACCAAGCTCCCTCCATCTTTTAGAGCTAGTTCATGTATGTTGGGTCTTAAACATGGACTGCCAATCACTATCAGACAACTCAACATAAAATTCCTTTTCCCATTTCATTTTCTGTCAATATGTTTTTAATATTATTAGCATTCTCTTGTTTAAGATTGTGCTGGCTTGTCTCAGGATGGGCAATATGGACCAAAAGTCAGAAACTGATACTCAATATATTACACAATTTAAATATCTTTGTTTTTCTAATAAATAACAAAAGCTTGTAAGAATACAAAACACTCTGATACAACTGCATAATCCGTATGAAGTATTGACACTTTGATTGCTGTTTGATTGTTTCATTGGCCAGCCGATCACAATCATAGATCCACTACATCACATTTTGGTGAAACCGTTATACTTTTGTATAATGTTACTTCATAACTGACAATCACAAAGAAAACTTAACAACACTGCAAGTTAAGAGAAAGCCGTATAGTGCTTACAAAATGCTGTGTTCTTGAAAACGACCACAACATTTTGTTGATGTCAACAGCCAGTAGTAACATTTAATTACTTTAACAGATTCATTAAAAACTACTGTTTTTTTCATATGCTCTTCTGTCTTCAAGTCTGTATTCTTTTACTGTAGTCGATTTTAAGAATTACCAAATGCATTAGAGATAAAAAAGTTCACCAAAAAGTGAGTTGTTTTCAAATGTTTTAAATGGGAGAGAAATCAGCACCAAGAGATTTGATCTAACCTACTACCAGTTACTATGGAGGGTGGGGCTTGACAAAAGATCACTTCCTGAAGAGGGTGGGGCTTGACAAAGGATCAATTTTTGATACCATACCAAATAAAAAAATGTTTTCAGAAACCACAAACTATATATTGGAAAATGTTTCATTTTCAGTCATCAAAAATTTCAGAAAAACATAATCTACTCTTTCAAGTTGTACAAAAGCATTGGAGACATTTCTGTGAACCATTGACAGACTATTGGAAGAGTTTTTTTAAGCTTATATAATCTCTATTATTTTGAAGATCAATTCATTCATTCATTCATTCATTTCTTAATTTAATCTTGAAATTCCATTGAGAGCGTGCTCTCATTTGTAATGGCATCAAGAATACATGAAAACAGTAATTCAATCAATCAATCTTTGCGCCAATTCATAACAAGTGTTATCTCAAGACTAGGGATGAAAACAATTAATCAATTATCGATTAATCGTTGATAAGAAAGTACTCGATTAAAGTAAATTAATTGCAATAATCGAAGAAGAAGAAGACGACAACAACAACAAGACAAACGAGAAGTGGTAAGCTGGCAGGATGAAGAGTACAAGATGGAGTTCGGTATGGAACCACTTTAAGTTGGTTAATGACGACAAAGACGCCAAATGCACCATCTGTGGAAGTATTTTAAAGTACAACTCCTCCACAACTTTGCTAAATCATCACCTCAATACGTCACATTCTGTTAGGAATAAATCTTTTATTGAGGAATATGATTTGCATTTTCTCTTTCATAAGAAAGATAGCATTTTCGTAGAAAGGAACCTTTTGATTCAGAGGGGAATTCAGCTTCGCAGAAAAATTGCCGCTTATCAATTAATCGATCATCGATCGATAAGATAAAACAACTATCGATCAATGAATTACTCGATAATTTGCATCCCTACTCAAGACACTTTACAATAGAGCATAAAGCTCTCCATTTTATGGATACACATGTATGCATAGATACATATATACATATAAAGAAACACATATACATATATATACAAAATATATACATCCAACACCAACATGAATCCATATAGCCAATCATGAATCCCTCCATCATGGCGGCAAGAAAAAACCCTCTGTTAAGCAGCAGGAAATCTTGAATGTGGATCCCAGTCTCATGATGAACAGCAAATCCACACGATGCTGTGGATTTGTATTACAATGGGACCAAAATTTACAAAAACCTAAGCTTTTTTAGGTATCTGACCAAAGGAGAAGAGGGAACAGAAACACGTAGGAATGTGGATGGAGCTGACAAGAAGCAAGGGCGTCTTTGATCATTCTTCAGCTTTCCATGTTTTATTGCCCCCGTCCCAGCTTTTTTGGAACATGATGCTGGCTTCAAATTCAAAATATATTTGCAAAAAACATTTACGTTTACCAGCTTGAGCATAGATACTTTCTGTCTCTGGAGTGTATTCAATTGAATATTGGTCACAAAGGATTTGCAGATGATGGTATTCTTTTCTTATTTGTGTTTTACACAATGTAGGTTTTCATAATATGAATCATTTTGTTCAACTTTACATCTTGTTTAAAAGTATACTGATTTACTTCAAAAAAGCTAAATATGGCTAGGAGTGTAATGATCCATCGATATATATATCAATACATCGATTGGTTAAGCAATGATCCAATCACATCGATGGAAACTCAAAACATCGATCAACATCGTGGTCTTGAATGTACGCTTTTATTTTGGAATCCCGACCGGACATGCATGTCCGTTTCCGGCCAACCGCATGTCGTTCTGAAGTTTCCTCTCAAGTCTAACGCGTAGCGTATGAGACACACATTTGAACCTTTTCACTCTCTGACACGCCACGCCTGATATTTCTCCAGCTGTAAAATGTACAGTGAAGCGCCCACCGAACACCGCTGTAGGCGAACGTGTAGCAAGACGCTGTTAGCATCAGAGCTAAACGGGAGCCAGACACATCGGCCAACCATAAAATTGCTCTGCTGTATCCAGGTAAAATACGGTCGACCTGACAGCAGAGGATGCATGCTGCACGCACGACAGGAGAGCATCATCACACGACTGCAGTGAGTTATCTCATTTGATTTTGTAGCGCACTGACTAAAGAAATTTCATAAAGTTAGAAAGTAAAACAGCGAGAGCTTAGTGTCATTCCTCCTCAACATCGACCATTAAACAGTTAAGCAAAGTCTGATCACATTGACAAACAATCTGTGGTTACCAGTCATCACAATAAAACAAAGTCATCAATGGTGAGTTAGTTAAGTTAATAGCTCTTATTTTGAACATGAGAAATGTTTGGATTTAATTAAAATCAAACTACACATTTTTGGTTTGATAGAGCATGGTCAAATGTTGGAGGTCAATATAATGAAATTTAAATAATAATTCAATAATTTTTATTAAAGTGTTGCATCAATACTTGATATAATAAACAAACATTACAATGGAACAATAAGACCCATAAGGTAATAGTGGGGGCAAAAAAGCACCTTAAACCAGTTTTAATTTTAAACATGATTAGATCATACAGATGGTTATAATCCTCTACAAACTATCATACCCAAAAGTCAGCACATCGTTCCACATTTCAGCAATAAAACTATCGAAATTGTTTTGTATTTATTTCTTGCTTCAGGTGAAATGTAGCTGATTGTGTTCAGTGAGGACATAATATCGTCTTAAATCGATCGAAGGCCCCTGAATCGTATCATATCGTATCATATCGTGACAGACTTTGTGATATCGGCAAATATCGTATCATTGTCCAAAGAATCGATATTGTATCGTATCGTCATGAAACTGGTGATTTACACCCCTAAATATGGCCCAGCTCTAGGTTCAGCCTACATGAAGAGTCAGTTCAGGGACATCAAATTCTTTTGTGTACATTTATAAACTTTTCCTTCAATGCTTAAATGTTGGGCGGTTCAATCCACCTGCACACACTTGTTTTCTATGAATATGTAACATCTCAGAGAAGTACTATTTAAGCCAGAGCAGAGGTTTGTTTTCATACCAGTCATGTTGTCGAGGGCATCAGAGCCCCAGTCTCCGCGAATGATAGAAGACAGGATGTTGTCAAAGGTGTGAAGGTCTTTGGAGGAAACCAGCCGGTCCCTGAACAGCCTCCTGGCCTCGTATGCTACCACCTCCAACACGCTGTCTGTCACATTAGATTGAGCTAAAAGAAATAAATGAGAGGCATACACACATGTATTTGATCACTACTCAAAAGATAGATTTGTCAAAAGCTATGCACAGACTTACATTTACACAAAAGGAGCTGTTAACTGACTCTTTTTATGTTTTTTTTTTTTGTAAAACATTAAAACAATACTTAGCTCTGAAGTCTCATGTAATGTGTAAAAACAAAAACGTCTTTTCATCAGATTCTTACTCTGACCAATACAGCTACAGAAACAATAATTATGTTTTTTTCCTATCTCTGTAACATAAGCCCAGTAGGCACATTATTTTTCAGGCCTCAATAAAAGCCAAAGAGTTGTCTCTGCTGGCCTCTGATATGACAACGGTACCTCAAGAATGAGTCTATATTTACATAATTCCCCCAAGAATAATATGCAGCATGCTGCTGGCTAAAACAAGAGAGAGCTACCGGGACAAGCCTGAATCAGAGTCCCAGAGGCATCTGTCCTCAGCAGCGTCTGTCACATTATATTGAAAGAGCCGAAGAAGAGAGTCAAACAGAGACACGGTTGCTGCTTTAGGGTCTTCTTGGGAAATTAAATTTTAAAGAACACTAAGGAAAAGAAAACACTTCGAGTGCCAAGTTGTCATGCAAAACATTTATATGCCAACGATTTTCAAATGTTTATGTCACCTAAAGCCCACTTCGGTGCATATTTTGCCAACTATATTAGGAAAGATGATATTTCTGGCTATGCAGGGTAAATAGTGAAATTGATATTTTCAAGAGCAAGAAATGTATTATAAATGTGATTTTTATGTTTAGAAAGAGAATAAGAAGAACCTTCTTATGAGAATAATAAAGACTTAAGAACACCAGGGTAGACTGCTTGGCTTTGTTTGCCAACAGCATTGCATTTTAACAGTTTACTGCTAACTTACATACAACCACACAGAAAATACATACTCACATCACTATACCCATCCCCCAGGCAAACAACTAGATAATCGATACTTTTTTTAACCCCTTGGGGAAATTCAGGAATAAGAGTCCCAAAATTATAATCAGAAAAAAAAGAAACTGATAAGGCAGCAGAAAAGTCTGCTTGGATGGTATAATTGTATTTCTGTGTGCCATGCTTAGAATATCTAAAATACAAGCTTCACAAAGGGCTGTTTATCTCCCTTTACCCTCTTCTATGTGTGAAGCCAGTCTTTGAGTTGGGACATAACACTTTTCCCAATGCCTTCATTTATCAAATTTAAGATTGCAGCAACAAAAATAGCAAATTATTCACTGTATGGGCCATTTCCATATATTTAATCTAATTAAAAATCTCAAATTACAACACAAAAACTACACATGGATGTGGTGCTATTCAAACCAAAAGGAAATAAGTAATGCAAAAGTAATTATTCAAGTCTACTCAAAGGTAAATTCTTAAAAACATAATTCAAATAAAATGACATCATGGTTTTAAAAAGGTGCGGAAAAGTTACATGAATGCTTTAAATTGTCAAAATAAAGAAAAGGACAAATGATCTTTAAAAGTAAAATTTTTGTGCCTTAATATTTAGTGTATAAAGGTACACATTTTTTTTCCAAATATTGAAAAAAAACAATAAATATGTCCACAGAATAACATTATGACACTAAACAGGAAAATTTCATTTCCTGATCATTTTGTAAACAGATTGTTTTCTATTTTGAATAGAGGCACTTTAGCAATGGAATGTTCGGGACTACGATGTAAGAAATATGTTAGATCTATACACTGTATGGTCCAATAGAGACTGCAAGCTGCCAATCTGTGGAGTATCAATATTGATATTGCTGATCGGACAATCATTCCATCAATCACATTCAATATGGGCCAATCAGAAAATGTAGTATGTGGGTGCTAATGCTACGGCAATTAAGCCACTTCATAAAACACACTCACCAAAACATGACAGAAGTGGAGTGAAAATATAACTTCTTTTGCAAAATGCTTTCAGTGTTATTTGTTTCTCATTTAAGAAAGAAATGTGGACCATATCTGAAAAAAATATGACTACAGCTGTAAACATATGTGCCAATCTCTCTGCAAGCAGTCCCTTTCTGCTGTTGTTTTACTCAGCTCCAAACTCGTCCTGCTTAAAAGGATGCTGATTGAGCCGTCCTGCTTTGGGCCGCTTACAATTGCTGTAGATTGGAGCTTGTCAAAATGGATCGGTGTGATCACAGACAATGAATCAGGTGGATTCAGCTGCTAAGCAAAGTTAATTGAATTGCTGCTGGCTTTGTAATATCAGCAAATACATCATCATGAGAATACATAATGTAAAGAACTATGATGAAACTGATGATTTGCACCTCCATGATGAACCATCTTTCATCATCCTGGGGTTTAGCTGTAAAATAATCTCTGGTATGTGTACGTCTTTTAGAGCCAAAAAAGCCTGGTATAACCACAATTGTTTTTTTTCTTGTAATAGTTTTTTCCTATCTGGGGCATCCAAGAACAAAAAAAGAATCAAATGAGTAAATTATTGTACCAGAAAGTTAAACAATGAGTTGGAGCTCATCATAAAGATACAAACCACTGGGAGCAGCACCAAAATGTTTGTTTCTCTTGAATAATGACTAAGTGTCGCTGTAATGTTTTTATTTGATGGATTGATAATGTTTTCCTAGATTTAACATCTTATAAATTCAAACACTGATGTGATATAGGAGGCTGGCAGACTTATTGCCTCAGACAAACACTCAAAGGAATCACAAAACCATCACAGTCACAGAGCAAATATAAAGAGGAGAATTTACATACCAAAAAAGGTAATCAGCAAAGCAGAAAAGAGAGAAAGCAGAGTGAGTTAAAATAACAATCAGTGTAGCAAAAGTGAAGATAGCCCTCTGACGTTATTAATTAATCGAAGTGATTTGACTCACTATCACAGCAGGAGCAAATTACACCAGGGAGGAGAGTGACAGACAGGGAGCGATGAAAGGACAGGAGAGAAAGATGATAGAAGAGGAGGAGATGGAGAATGTGAAGAAAAGGAGAAAAGGGCATCGAGAGAAGGAAAGAAGGTAAAGGGGAGGACTGGAGGATATACTGTCACCCTGAGATAGAACAATGATGAAGCTGTGACTGTCTAATTTACTTCAACATTATAACAAAATTATGATTTTATATCATTAAATACAAATACTTACCCTTTATTATTGTGATCTGTGTTTCATTCTTTTTTATGTGGCCCCTGATGCTGGGGGTTTTAGGCAGCGAGGAACTTATACCTTGGACCTTAAATCCAACAGTGAGGCCTCATGCCCAGGAACACATTGCCTTGTAACTGCCATCATATACTTTATTATTTTCCCACCTTAGTCTGTTGTCGTTATTTTTTATTCTAGTATTTACATGGATATGAATTTGTAAATTGTGTGTGATCACGTTTGTGTATTTTATGTGAGTATTAAATTGTGTGGATGCTTAGATATGTATTACTTTGTATGTTTGTACATGTAGATCTACATTTGGAAATATGTTTGGGGGACTGGTTTGGAGGACGAAGCTGGCAGCTTTTATTTATTGAATGAACAACCAGCCCGTCAACCTCTTCCTTTTAAAAATCTTCAATGAAAATAGATAAAAAAAAAAAAAAAAAAAAGTTACACAATGACATTTCAAAGAGAGAACGTAACAATAAGAAGAAGAAGAAGAAGAAGAAGAGAAAGAGAGAAGAAGACGAAGAAGAGGAAGAAAGAAGAAGAAAGAAGACGAAGAAGAAGAAGAAGAATCAAGAAGCAAAGACTGACAAAAGCAACTGGAAGAAAGTGAGCAGTCATATTCTTTACTTCAGCTGTTTTTTTGTTTTTGTTTTTTGGGCTTGTTTTTTTTTTTGGAGGGGGGGTATTGTTTGATAATACAGATCCTTGGCTGATGCAGTTAGACATTTGGAGCTGTAATGTCAGGTTCCTAATGAAGACGAATCTGTGGTGTTTTCTATGAACATGTAACAGCAACTGGTATCATATCACTGTGCATGCACACATTCACCTAATAATGAATATGCACCCCACTTCTTCTTCTTTTTTCTAGATTTACTCTAAAAAATAAGACATTGCTTTAAACAAATAATTTATAAAATCAAACAGTCACAGAAGTCTGATCAGATTAGCTGGTTGGACAGTAAACAAACTGAAAAAGGTTAAATCTAAAGAACGTATCACAAATTGATGAAATAACTAAATCAATACATTTTTAGTAATAATTTTCATGAAGTAGAGGTTTCTGGCCAGTTCTGGTGTCACAGCAGTTAAAGGTCCTGGTCAACGGTGGGGGTGATTTTTGATCACTATTTCTGGTGAGAGATTTTGATGTCATGATTTTAAAGGACCAACTGACAAAAAAGCAGGTCAATACGTTATTCTAAAATACATGTTCTACAAATTTCATAGGGTTGGGAAGCTGTTAGTGAAACAAACCACACCCTAAAAATCCTGAGGAGAGGTGTAATCAAGGTTTTATTTTTCATCATTCATTCGTCGGTTAGCAGGGCCTTTAAACGGGTGCTAAAATGTGCTTTCAGATAAAAGCTTGGGTGCATCAATCTGATTTTGGATATACACAAAATCCCAGATTCAGAGTTATAGTCACTTCAGAGCTTCATCCTATGGCATACACAAGTTAACACTGCATTATAAATGTAACTTATTGGCAAAAATCCCAAAATTAATTTAGTCATTTCTACGCATAAATCAGACTAGACTCAATGAAGAACAGAATCAAAAACAAGAATTACAGCTTCTCCCTGTTTTAGCATCAATATCAATTGATAGACGCTCTCTGTCACTCAGAGGTTGAATTGCCAAGTTATCTAATAAAATGATACGCCACTGTATACCCTCTATAAGCATCACTAAAAGGGTTCAACACGGCCACTTGGTTTAAACAGTCCTATATCACATAAGTAAAAAAGATGTACAATTTTCAAACACACACATTAAAATGTGAGCATCCATGTACGTGTCTGGTTACCTGCAGTGAGGTCATATCTGAGCAGACTGAGGACCCACTCTGTGAGGACACAGGGGGTGAACAGGTAGTGACTGTGGTCATCCACTGTAAACTTCGCTTTCACCTGAGAGGAAAGTCACAACAGCAAACACAAATACACAAAAAGTGGTGAATTATTGGAAATTGACGATGTGTACTGAGATTATACAACATTTTTAAAAGAAAAATGAAACCGTTTATGCATTCAGTATCACTGCTGTACTGCTCCAAACTTAACCAGTCCAAGTTAATACCTGTTCATAAAGCTGCACAAGAGACCCAGCCAGCTGGTGTGTTTTCCCTGTGCTGGCCCAGGCTGCCTGGCTGCCCAGGCTGTGCTGGAGAACTGGCTGCAGGTACGCTGCATAGATAGTCTGCAGCTGCTCCTTGTCTGGATAGCTAAAGGTAGAGGCAAAGAAGCAGAGGAACAGATGGATGTTGGATAATAAAACAAGACAGGAGCAGGAGCAGAGTTGGAGGGGGACCAAAACAGAAGATGGAGTGTGGGATGAGGGGGAGAGTTGCAAAATGAATTCTAAGAGCTTGTATACAAAGAATTTGAAACATACAAAGCAATTATAAGGAAAGATTTCCAAACTTACTCTATGGTGCAGATGCGCACAATAGAGGAAAAGCGAGAGGTGAGCGCATGGCTCCCGACGGTGCCCCCTGTCGACATAGAGGCCACCACTTGGATGTTCTCAAGACTCACCCACTCAAGATTTTCATCATAGAATCCTTTATAGGTCAAAACCTGAAGGAAGATGGAAAAAGATTTTAGAAAGAGGGTAAAATGGGAGAGCAATAGCACAGTTTAGATACAGCAATGTATTTTACAACAACTAAAGAAGGATTTTTCAATTTTGGAAACTCCACTGATGTTATAGAAGCCAGTTTTTGACTATAAATATCTGACGGGGCATATTATGTAAGTTGTCAGTCAGTAGAGATTTCAAAACCTGACCATGTCTTATCCATATGGCTAGGCACTCCTTGCTCTGATGTGAGGTGCCTCTTAGAACCCACCTTAGCAATGACAGTTTTGCTAGAAGACATCCCATTCATATTGACGCTAGTAATCCTTGTTTACTGTCTCCAGCCAACAATTATAGACGATCTGGAAATGTTACAACAAAGTTGCTGCTGCCTTTCTTTTGTTATATTGTTCTTACAGCTATGCTTACAATGAGAGCTACTTTATCACTCTTCGAGAGACTGCACTCACCGTACACTGTGTCTGATATCAATTCATGTAATTCATTGGTCACTGTGTTCCCAGACCCTACATTTTAGTACTATTTTAACATTATTTTAATGATGACTAGCATGTACTAGCATATTGCTCAACAACATCTATCTGTGTGCATGTTACATGTTTGCATTGTAACTCCATGTCTTATGTGTTTTCTATGCCTCTCGCTACAACCTAATTGCCCCTGAGGGACACTAATAAAATTGAATCTGAAAGCTTGCTAGTGTTTCTACTACCTTTATTGATGCTGCTCTATACTGGTTATCCCTCTCCTAAAACGAGCCCTGAGCGCCCACTTGTATGATCAAGGTGCAAAAGCTTCCTTACACCATTACATAGACCACTGACTAATCTGTGAACTTTTATGTTGTTCTTCTTTTTTATGAAAAACTTTTACCTGTTGAAGGAAGGCAGTGAGGTTGCTTGTCCCCCATTTGTCAGGTTTAGGCAGGTTGATGTCTTTTAAGTAGAGCACCAAGTTCTCACAGTCTTTGGGCCTGAAGACTCGACCAGTGTTTGAGCTGAGAAGCAAGCACGTCTGGCCAAGCTTCTGTAGGACATGGCGAGACGAAGTCTGGGCACTGCAGTGGACAACGGCAACCTGGGTGGATCGCAGCCGAGAGAAGGCGAAGCGCAGGAGCATGCTGGAAAGAAAACAGTTTGTAAAATCCAGGATAAAGAAGCACACATGATTGTTTTTTTAAATATTTATAAAGACTATCCTAAGAGCTTAAACTCAGTGAATAAGCACTGCATATGTTGTGAATGTATTTATGCTTAGAATGTTTCTCGATTGCAGGCAAGATCTGTGTCAGCAGTGGATTCAATAAGAGGCCACTTGAGTTCTCGAGAAAATTGTTGGAAAAAGCCCTACGGCATAGGGGGACATTTTGTTAGGGTGCAAACCAAGAGTCAAAATAATTGGACAGTAAATGAAGCGTGCACTTTTGCATTTATGCCTCTTCCACTGTATGTGTGTGCAAACTAATTAGATGTTCTTGTATCAGAAGGCTAAGCTTGCAATCCTGATGCCTCATTGGCACAGTGACCTTTCAGGCAGAGTGAGCCATGACAAGAGGACAAGAGAGTGAGACACTGAGTGGGACTCAACTGGAGTGTAAAAGACAAACTGAGTAACTCTTGTGCTTCAAACCCCTGTGGAGGGGGTAATTACTTTTGAGGCCTCTCTGAGAAGCCATGCACATATTCTATACACACAGGAACACACAGACCTCACTCTTCACCAGCTCGTCAGTGCTTTTACAAGAAAGGTCAAGTCTTGAATAAAAGAAGTTCTGAAACTCGTACTGATTGTGTTCTTGTGTCATTTTGAGTGTCTACAATGGACTGCCTCTGACTCACCATCCATTTCATGCATACGTCTACTGTGACCTCAGTCAAGATTTTTCTACAAGGAGAACATGAGGTTTGGCTTTGATCATTCCTCACTTAACCGGACACTGAGTGTCATTCAATACAAAGACTAAAAAACAAGATGGTTTCTTGAGTCAGTGCCAGAGGCTGTTGTGTTATTCAGCAGGGCTGACAGTGCATGAGCTGATACAATGATATTTAAACATATAACACCTTACCATGCAAATACCAAATGGTGGAAGAGGACGAGGAGATTAATGTGTAATTATTTGATAATACTCTGTTCATTTAGGCCTCGATTGCATACAGATAAACAAGCAGGATTCCTTGGAAATGCACTCCCAGAGAAATGTCAAAGTGAAGTCCTGCACCTCAGCAGTTTGGAGGTTTGGGGCTACGCTCAAGTGCATGTTGGGAGTACTTAATAAATTATCCGTCAATGCAAGGGCTACAACAGGACATTAAGTTAACTGACTATGAAATATCTGACTAGTACTTTTCTCCAGACACTGGGAGTCTGATCTAAGATCCAAAATAACGAGTGCTACATTGGGTATGCAAGCTAAAAAATTGCACATGCTATTAGTGGGTCTGTTTAGGGCGATTTACCATGAGTGCATGTGCAACATTTAACAGGTGCAAAAGTAGTGTGGATCAGCACCTTTAATAGGGATTTTGCATGCGCTACTGGCTGTCACCAAGGACAGTTTGGGAGAGCAGAGTAGCCATTCACAAAAAAGTGTTTAAAGCCACAGATTTGGAGGCAAATGAACACACTTGCAGTAGCCTTTTATCATTCCTGTCATTTTAACAGACAAGGTCGTCACTTTACCCCCATACCATATTTTCATCTGTCATTTCTAATTTTGCTTTTCTGATTCCAATTAAACATAATCTAAAGGACAGCATTAACATAGTTTCACAGCTTCATCGTCAATAACCTCTCATTTTTACATCACTTAATGATCTCTTCCGTGATATAGAGCACAAAACAGAAACAGTTTACATAACCCGTGTCTGCATGAGTATGATGGCAAACTGGATCTTTCCTCTTTTTCCAGTCCATCATAATGACAGAGAGCCTCGGTCAATGATGAAATCATGTTGGTGACTCCTGTTTCTCACCACAGTGACCGCAGCCCTCTGTCAGACCCTATGTGTAAATGTAGCACTACTGCCAGACTAGGACATCTAAATGCTGTTTGCTAATTACTTTCAAAGTGTCAGGGAGACAACTGCAGCATTCCAGACTGAAAAGATGGCAATCAACTAACTACAAAAGTTTCAAAGCACTTTTTTTCTCTCCAGGAAGTCTGATCGGCACTATTTAGTGATGTAGAAAGTGGCTATGTCCTTCTGCCTCTGCACATTGACTCCATCAATATGCTGTTTGCTCTATGGACTCAGGAACACACAACAACGGCAGATGAAACTAATACTGGACCAAATTTGAGTGATTCTGATTTAAATGAGCAGTCATAGTCACACATAGGTGCTTGGTCTTGATGTCAAATATCCAGAGTGTGTTCAAAAGCCTCCTGTGTTTGTGATCCTTCAAACATTTGAGCTCTTTCTACTCTTGCATGTGCTGCTGTGTGTGTGTGTTTTTTTACCCCTTTCCACAGCCCTCTGGTCCAACCACCATGAAAGGCTGCCTGTGCTGAGCTGTGAGCCACGGCGAAAAGCAGTGCAGACCTCTCTGCATGTCTGGGGTCTCAATAACTGGCAAAGTCTGAGTGTGAGAGAGCTGCTCCAGTGTGAGACCCTCAGGACGCAGGAATGTATAGGCTGCCAGCTGACCGCTGTCAAAGTCATAGTAGGTATCCAGAGGTTTTTTGGGGTCTGGTGGGCTTTCCCTTGCCCAGCTTAGCAGCTACAGAAACACAGACACAGAGGGACAGGCATTCAGACAAGAGATAAGTCCTACATTATATATATGCTTCATGTCAGATTAGCACTTAAAAAGACATTTATCCACCCATTAATAATACTCAAGGGTCCTCACCTCTTTTGCAAACTCCTGCCGTGTTTTTAGGTTGAGGTTACCTCCCAAACCTCTTAGAAGGCCAACGATGAACTGACCTCTCTCTGTCACAGCGTTGAGATGTGACAGGCCATTAAACACGGTCCCCACAAGACTGGTCTCCACCACTAAATCATTCTATTAAAACAAAAGATTCAGAAAAAAAACATGTGAGTTTGAATCGAAAAGAAAAACATGGGGGTGCTGGTTTGACGGAGTGGTTAGCAACCAGGCACGTCCCAAATACATACTTCTGTCGGACCGAGTTCGAATCCAGCCTGTGGCCAGTTAGCAGAGTGTCTTCCCCTACTCTCTCACCCCTTTCACAAGCCTATCCACTGTCATTCTCTCCTATCAATAAAGGCACTATATGCTCAAAAAATACATCTAAGAAAAACACACAACCAACACTTATGAATAACTTGTACAGTAATACTGTTAATTCTTGATTATAACATTTCCTCAATTATAACACTCACCTCATATTTTCAGTTAGTACAGTACAGTACACAGCAAAAACAGTGAATAAACAGTGAATAATTTTCTCTCAAACGGATGCAGAAACACCTGCTACTTCATGCATGAACAATTACTCGATTTCTGCCTGACAATGCTCAGTCATAGTGTAATGACAAATCAGAGGGCAGCTATCAACATGCCGATGTCTCCAACCAATCACAGTGCAGCTATTTTGAGTTTCCTTTCTCACATGTGTTTGCATGTGTTTTTGCAGAAAAAAGAGAACATTTCGGCTTTTTGTATCACATGTGTTGCAATTGCAATGCTGGCAAGACGAAATATGGGAAGTATTTTGCTTGTGCATCTGTATGACATGCATGAAAATGTTACCTTATTTAAGAGCAAAAATGTGCTGTATAATTAAGAAATTATGGTAAGTGGAATCCTTGATGTGTTGAATATGTATCGCAGAGTATAAAGGTGCCTTATACAAAAGTCCTGCTAATGTTCCTGAAAAAACTGAAGATTTTGCTTAAACTCTATGTAAATATTAATGAAACAGATAATCCTGCTACTAGTTTTTTTTTTAATGTATATTTTTGGGCATTTTGTGCCTTTATTGATAGGAGAGAAACAGTGGATAGGCTTGTGAAAGGGGGAGAGAGAGCAGGGGAAGTCACTCTGCAAACTGGTCACAGGCAGGATTTGAACCTGGACCGGCAGAAGCAAGTACATGGGGTGCTAACCACTACGCCAAACCAGCACCCCCTGCTACTAGTTTTGAGCTAGGACAGTAAAACCTTTACCTGTTTGAGGACCCAGTCCAGGGCTTGTTGGAAGTAGTCCCCTAACCAGTTTTCTAAGTTAGTGCGACACTCTTCTGGCTGTCCGCTCAACCAGGACTTAATCAAAGCACCAACATCAATGTCTTCATCACTGCATGTAGGAGAGAAGAAAACGTGAGACAATGAAATAAGCTGAGAATAAGAGAGACAAGTTGCTAATAAGTTCTGAGTGAATTTGTGCACAGGCTGACAGACCTTAAAAAGATCATGCCCATGCGGGATATTGTTGCTGGTGAGGCACAGCTGAGATCATGGGTCTCAAACAGGAAGTTTACATTGGGTCCAAACTGGATGCGTTCTCCGCTTGGCATTGTCAAGAGTCGGTTATCATCAAGCACAGAGTTCAGGCTCTCGATCCACTCTGGGTCGATATCGCCATCACACACAATCCATGAGCTCACCTCTGGAAAACACACCGAAATAGATACATGTTAAGATACATGCAGTAATTTCATCTCAATACATACTGAACAGAGGGGAACTGACGTAGGTGTCTCTGGTATAAACAAGCATAGTGTGGGTACTTTCCCTTGTAAAGGAGACCTCATACCCCACATCAGTTACCGATTTTCACTTTAAATGACAATGTCGTCTTACCCTGCGGTTCTCTGACCACATTTCTGGCACTATGTGTGAGGACCCCATCAGCCCACTCTCTGGTGTCCATGTCGATATGTCCTAGCAGCTGTTGTCGGGGCATCGCTTTAGGATTCATTGTGTACTGCTTTACCTAAAAGAATTTTTAAAAGAATATATGAAAATCATATCAGCAGGGGATCCAAAATGCTGGAAATGTTGTGGACTTCAATCACAGGCACATCATTTGGAAATGTCCAAGGATACCATTTTCTTGTCATATTGTGACAGCCCTAGTCAGACATCCACAAAAAATAATTAAGGATGTTGTTTTCCTCCTGAAAATCAGTTCTAGATTTTAGATTCTGGGGAAATTACTTCCTTGCAGTTCACAATTATTTGTATTTATTTGGCATCTTGATATCTTCTGGTGAGAAAACTAAAACAAGACACTACATTTCAAAATTTTCTTCAACATCACCAGTGTAAAGAAAAAAAGTGAAATGAAAAAGAGTCATGTTCAAGGATAAAACCCAAAAATTTGGGGTTTTTTTTCTTCTCTTTATTTTTAAAACCGACAGTAATCATCTTATATATATTTTTCCACAAACATACTTAAACCAAAACATGACATGTGATGTATCTGTCGTCCTGTACATGCATGTTTTTGCTCAGTTATTCTGTCAGGGGGTGCAGTGTGCCTCTTACTCACCACTTTGCCGGTCTTGCTGAGGGCAGCTCTCAGCATCCTCCAGAGCGTAGACTTCCCTGCTCCACTTGGCCCAACTATAACTACTCCCATGCGTTGTCGGAGCTGCTCATTTAACTCTAGTGCCTTCTTCACCTACAGGGAGGGAGAAATGCACAATTAATTTGGAAGACTGCAGCTGAATTTGAAACATTTTTTATAACCCCCCCCCATGTTCTTATGAAGACTCATTCCAGTAAAGCCCTATGTAAGACATCAAATAAACATCAAATAAAAGAGAACTCATAAGTGTATTTTGACTCGTAAATAAACCCCATACAAACAAACCTGGCTGGGTATGAGTTCAAGCCGTGCCTCCTTGTAGACTTGTTCCAGTGCATGCATCAGTATCTGGTCCTCCACATCAGTGAAATTAACCCCAGAGAAGACATCTCTGACCAGAGCATCGAACCGTGAACTATCGGCAAACGTCAGCTTGGACATGGTGTTCAGTCTCAGAGCCTGCACCACCAGACTACTCTCTTGTACTGCAAGCAGATAGAAAAGGTTTATTGAATTTCCTTTGAGCTGGGGTGGCTTGACAGAAACACATTTCATCCAGGATGTTAAGGAATACATCAAAAATCTAATTAAGCACATCAGGGAAAGAGTAAATACAGGCTGAGGGAGAAAAAGGCACACAAGATCATGATAAAAAACTTATTAGACTATCACAGTTTGCCTTTTTATACACCTCCTGTTGATCAGGACACTAATTATCAAAGACTTGGATGATTTCAAACTTTATCAATATTTTTGTTCTCTCAAAAGAAGATGGAGCTCTTCCCTGCAGGTAAACCTGTGGTGGGTTTTTTTTCTTTTCACAGCGTACAGGACACTTGGCTGGACAGTAAAGAGAGACAAACACAAGCAAGCCCTCAGGATTTATTGCCGAGGCAGAAGTTGCATGAGGTGTGTGCATGAGCAGGTGTGTTTGTGTGTACTGGACCAATAAAGGGCAAACAGTCTGTCAGAGAGAATGAAAGAAAGGACCAAGGTGGCCTTAAGTAAATGTGGAAGGGAAAATGAAGACAGTGGTAGGGGTAAAGTATTAAAAAGCAGCAATATAGAGGAAGGAGGCAGCGTGAAACAGAGGGCAGTTAGTGACACGAGAGCAGCTTGGATGCACAGGTATTAGAAAAAGAGTGAACCAGAGGTCAAAAGAGGAGGGAGGAGGTGAGGAAAAAGTACCAGAGAGGTAAACAAACAAAACTCTGGCAAATTGTTTGGGAACAAGAAAATGGAGAAGGACAAAAGTACAGACAAGCCCATGGGGGGAAAAGTTTGAAAGTGGAGCGTGTGGGCTAAATGACGATTGACGGCGAGCCTGTATTAGAGGATTTAGAGGGCAAGGACAACGGTAGGTGTTTGGAGAAAGTCCTGGTCAATAGATCCTCCTGATGTCGGAGCGCGCTCTTGCATACTGTTCCTTAAACTGCCTTTATGGGATAACCACACACAGAGGTACAGATTATCAAAACGTTTTGTAGTGCGACCCTGTTGGGTGCAGGATAAGCACCTCCAAACCTGCCGAATTTTCTATCACAGCTTATCCTCTAATCCTTTCATCCACTCTGCAGCGTCCATGCGATAGTCTCAGCACTTCTCAGGGGATACATTTTAGGGTCAGTTTGACCAATTTGTTCAAAGTTTGTTCAAAGGAGGAAAGTATGGGAACATTTTGTTGTCACTATTGTGGAAAGATGTCACAATTTGTGCACTGGACTGGCAGTTCCATCGGTTAGTGGTAAAAAGTAACATCTTGGATTTATAAAAAAAACAAACTTCATGGGAGAAAGCACCTCTGTGGCAGCTTTGACCCTGCCGTACGCACAAAATCTGGAGAAATGGAAAAACTATGACCCCAATAGTAGGAGGATGAAATTAAAGACAGCTGTGAAATTCATACATTTGTGTGAAATATTTGAATATTACATAATTCACAACACCCCTCCAGGCACTCCGGCTTCCTCCCACAGACCAAAAACATGCTCATTAGGTTAATTGGTGACTCCAAATTGCCCTTAGGTATGAGTGTGAGCATGAATGGTTGTCTGTCTCCCTATGCGATCTGGCGACCGGTTCAGGGTGTACCCCGCCTCTCGCCCGATGATAGCTGGGATAGGCTCCCGCCCCCCTCAACCCCGAAAGGGATAGTCGGGTATAGAAAATGAATGAATGAATGAATATTTCACAACATATGTATGAAGGATGAATTTGCAAAAACAAAGAAAGAGGAAAAATGTATATTAATTCCCCAGGAAGTGCACAAACACACACATGTAGCCCATTTAACTGAATCAAAACTTTAAAACAATTTTTACACCATATTACTTCATATTATAAAATCTATTCACATAAATAATGTAATAATAACATTGAGTCTTTAAAAAGTGCTTTCCATTTACCTCTGAACTCAAACATGGGGAATGGGAATTGCTTCACATCCCAGTAAAAATGTCAGTCAAGCTGGGGTACCTGAAGACGGTCTGACCCAGTAGGAAAAGTTTGAACAGAGGGGGCTCTCCCATCCAGTTTGCAACTACACTTGGACTTTCAAAATAAACCGCACGCACTATAACAGGTTTTTAGTCTCAATTATTACTTTCAAATGTAAAAAAATATGGAATATAATATGTCTGATTGTTTTGTATGTTACCGTTTAGTTTGCTACAAAGGTTGTAATCAGCAATGATCCAAGAACGCAGTGAATAACCCCAGAGGCTTTTAATCAAGAGATCAAATGAGACCAAACGTTAAATGTGTACAAACTTTACAGAGTGCTTAGTTTCCATTTGTGAGTTTTCTATATTATACTCGTACAGTAATTTGTATTCTGCAGCCATGGTACATTTCCTATCAGGCAATAACCAGTCAGTAGAATCAGGTGTGAACAATCATTGTAATTGAAGAAATAATTTAGTTTCTGAACCACTGAGCAGAATGTTCCAAATATTGGACAACAGAATGAGAGAAGAATCAGAAATGTATTTTCAAAGTCATCAAAACAAATCCATCTTTATAACAAAGAGATCCTGGGGGTATTTTAAGACTGATTCACCATGTTTTTTATCTTTTTTTGTTGTTTACATACTTATTAGGTTCATTACTTATGTTAAATGATGTATGTTTAAATCATGATGGCTCCGTGGTGCTATGAAGCAGTGGCCTTTTGTTTGTCATGATCTCTTATAACATATGCTGACATTTGACACCTGATCGAAGGACGCCTCATGCTGTTTACAAGGAATTCTAAAATTCCAGTTTTTAATTAATGTCAGGACTCTTTTTTTTAATTATTATTTAGAGTATCCGAGGCTGCATGTTTACATTTCTGCTTATTTTGTATTATAATGAGTAACCTGATGAAGGATGGAAATTGATAGCATTTTATTAATACTACTGTCACTTTCAATTCTGCTTATTAAGCCAATTTTTAAATATTTTCATCCATTCGTGTGGATTATCTTTGTGGAAAAAAAGGCCTTTGCAAGCTTTCTGTGTCACCAACATCAAATGTATAGCACTCAAGGAATTTAATGTTTACTGTGTCAGTGTGTGAACTCATATTTTTAAAAGTGCAACACAATAAGGCTGTCATATATATTATATATATATATATATATATATATATATATATATATATATATATATATATATATATATATATATATATATATATATATATATATATATATATATATATATATATATATATATATATATATATGTAGAGAGAGAGAGAGAGAGAGATAGATAGATAGATAGATAGAGTATATATGTGTGTGTGTGTGTATATATATATACACACACATATACATATATATATGTGTATTTATATATATATATATATAGTATATATGCTATAATAATATGTACATATATATATAAATATAAATCTATATATATATATATATATATATATATATATATATATATATATATATACACATACATATATATATATATATATATATACACATATATATATATCACAAAACCACATACAGCAACAAACGACCACTTATACTCATGTTCATAACTGAGGGCAATTTGGAGCAACCATCAACATAATGAGCATGTTCATGGTCTGTGGGAGGAAGTCTCCTTGCTGTGAGGCACGTGCACTACCTGCTGCACCACCATGCAGCCCCATTAATATTTACCTCTGCCAAGGGTCTGTCTGTGTTTGTTTGTTTGTCTGTCTAAATGTTCGTCTGTTGACAAGATAATGCAAAAACGACTGGATGATTTACATACAAAATTTACCAGAGGTGTGGTTTGGTCCAAGGAAGAAGTGATTACATTTTAATGGTTATCTGCATATGGACACAAAAAAATTCCCCAAATTTCCAAAAATCCCATAAGTTAACATTGGGCTGGATTTAAAAACAATAATTTCTCGCTTGAAGGATTTGCTGTAAAATATCCATAATACATATAATATGACTCAGTCATCACAGTAAATTTCATCTGGATTTAATCCAGATTTACATCACAAAATCATTGAAGTTCAAATGGCAAATCCCATTCATTTCTCCTCAGGTGCTTTGAGGGTTCTGCACCCTTTACGTCACTATGGTAATTGTATTTTAACGGCAAACTTACATCAATGTTTTTCAAGCCTATGTCACTACCAGCGGAGGAGTTCTCCACATTGACGGACATGAGTGGAGATGCAGCCGTCATATCGGAGTGTGTGGTGATCCAGTATTGCATCTCTGAGTGCTCTTCTATTATCTTCTTTGGTAAAAGGGAGAATAAAACAGCTCAATTTCTAGAGTCAAGAATATAACATGTAGTTTACTCTGGGTTTAAAGCAACAGAGGGATTCAAGCTGTGCAAAGGAAGCTCTACGGGAGCTGGCTATGCCAATTGACATATTTGGGGAGTGAAAGTTAGGCAATGTCTCTCAGATTCCAACATCATTTGTTTGCTACTTCAAAAGTGAAGAAACACTTTTATGATCTAAGCTGCAGCACCTCAGGTCACACAAATACAACTGTCACATACAGCTTTCTAATCTAGTCCCGTTGTGTTGTAAATCTTGGTCTGAACAAGGGCTTGGATGTGACATAACAAAAAATAAAAGGAAAAAATGCCCTCCTTCTTTGAAAACAAACATTTCCCTCTCAATAAAGAACTAAAGCAGTTTTTTTATATCTGTGTTGGCTCGGTATGCCACAAAACAGAAGAACATATTCAAGTCCTGTCTGTTGATCACCAAGACATGCTGCAGCATATTTTAAACAAATCCTCTCACTCTACACAGCATTATTTTTCAGATGTTCACAAAACATAGCTGTCTGAATCTAATACGTTTTACTGTGCAGTTTTGTTTCTCCAGCAGTTATCTGTGTACTTCTTGCAGCAATAAATGTGACTGGAGGTCATGGCCAAAGAGGCACCCACTCTTTTAAAACTTTCTTGTCACGCTCCACTATTGGAAAAGTAAAAATGCCTCACAGAGATATAGCTCTGTAAAAAAAAATAGCTGGAGGGGCTCTTACTCTTGTCCTTGTCATGACTCCTTCTCTGCTGCTGAAGAAGACTTCCACAGGCCTTCAGCACCGTCTTCAGAGCACGCAGTCCCCAGTCATAGTGCTGCTGGGGGGTCAACAGCTCCCTGGACACAAAAACAAAGGGGCATTTTCACACATACTCACACACTGAAGTGACTGCAGCACTGGTTCTGGTGCAAATGGGTGGGACGTAAAGGCTTACACATCTGCACAATCAATAAATGACAACAGAATGTAGATGTGTTACTGCTCTTTTACAATAAAACACCTGCCACTCTATCATGGAGTCAGAAACAAAGAGATGTTACAAGTGGTAAGGAAAAAAAAGTTTCTCTGAAGACATGAACATTAGCAATTTATGGTTCTTAATAACGCTGGGTATCGATTCAGATTTTCTGGATCAATTCGATTCGATATTACCAGGTCTCAAATTGATTCGATTCATGATACAATAAGATATTTATTCAGTCATATTACTTGTATTCTGTCCAACTCCTCTTTTCCTTCGTGCTTGTAAAATCCGAAATATGTCCATACGTCAGCCTTTAAACTCGCCGGTGTTGCCCCTATCGTGCTATTTGCTTCTGCCGTGTTTGTTTGATTACTTGTAGTAACATCTCACAAGACTTTGTTCAGTGGAAAGCAGCGCTAAATGCAGATCACGCAATCCTAGCTGAGTTGATACCACAGGCTGCTTCTCTGCACGTTTAATGAAGAAAAAACTACCCAAGTTAAAAGATCGATCATTGGATTTTACGGATCAATTATGAACCATTTAAAGGGAAATCGATTAAAATCTCTTAAATTGATTTCTTAAATCCAGCCCTAGTTCTTAAATAACAGTCGACAATATAATTATGCACATGACCACATTTAAATATAGACAAAATATCTTTATGTATAAAAATCATGGTTCAAAATCATGAAAACTGAAGCAGTAATCTGTGCTCGAGGATGCCGTCTGTTATAGTATGTATCAAAAAACACAAGGAAGTGATCCTCTCAACTTTTCAACTATCAGAAAAATGCTACCACTTGACACTGAATGTTCATCAATCTGATTCACAGACCTCAAAATGTTTGAGCCACCTGAGACAGAATCCCATTCTGGTCATGAAAGGCTGAAAGTATTTGCTAACAAGTTCTCTTAGCATCCTGCGGAATAAAAGCTCAAGCTTTCTTATTTTCTGTTTTGCAGATGTCTTTTTTGCAGTTTTTTTGAGTCACTGTTTCTTAATGGACCTTTTATCTAAAAGTGCTCCTTTCAAATAAAGCCTTTTCAGAAAACCAGCATATAAAATCTTAAGGTACAGACTTTTTAGGGACAGTAGATATAACACAGTTTAAACTACCTAGAAAAAATTACATTTTCTGCTTCTTGGCACAAAGGCAAAGCTACTAGGTATCTGAGGCCCTGTGCTAAGTGCACAAGGGGGAGAAATTGTTCATGGCAGAAAGGGGTCAGTTTTGTAAACATCATTCTGGGACAGGGCATGGGACTGTACCAGAGGTCTGGGATTCAAAGTAGTTTAGCTTCATTACTAACCCTCTTAGTTTACTCTTAAAAATCCATCTACCTCCAGGACTGTCAGTTTGAGCAAATTCACAAGATTCAGCAAACACCTACTTTCTAGTCCTAAAGTATTGGCACGGTGAAAATCTGAACAACAAGCAAAATTGGGATGATAATTAACATACAGTATACACCAGAGCTCCCACTTTGGTCCTTTGACCACCAAGGCCTAGAACTAAAGGTGGGACAAAAAAAAAAGAAAAAACCTTTCTATCAGTGTATTCCAATAATACAGTAACACAGTTTCAGTCTCTTATTATGTTAAAAGTAACTTTATCTGTACTATGGGAGGGAATTACTACGATTTTGTTGATGCTGATGCTAATAATTATTCGGCTCATGGATCAGATTATTTTATCATTCCCTTAATGACTCCTGTGGATTTCCAGTGTGGACAAAAGTGGGCCTTCATTGGCTTTCAGTGGCAACGATGTCAAACGCATGTCACTCCTGACTTTAAATGCTGTGATGCAGAGATGGATGCGGTTGCAAGTTGCTGGTGTTTTCCCTCACTTAATGTTAATCTGGAAGTGTCTCTATGTCAAAAATTAAGCCACAGTTCTGATCACTTATGCCTCCATCTACCATGATAACAGTTTTCACCTCCTTGCTGTCATTGCTGCTGGTTGTCGCCAATGAGAGCCTGATATCCTCAATCAAAGGCATGCAGAGCAAAGTGGAAGTAACTGAAAAGTGAATCGTGATATGATCTATTCCTTGAGGAAGTTGTTATCTATTCTCAAATGGAACTAAGTTTTCAATTTCCACACCTTATGTCCTCAAATTTAATGTGATAATGGCTCTAACAAGATAAAAACGTCATTATTGCCCCTTGGACCTTATTTTACCTTGCTAGGTTGAAGATGGCAACAAGTTTGCTGCCAAGTATTTCTCCATCTTTGAAGCCCTCGGAGTAGAGGATGACCTCAGCAATGAGCTCATTGTCCGGCCTGCTCATGGCAACAGGCCTGAAAAGCTGCTTTAAATTATCCGGAAGTTTTTGTCGGCCACCATAGCCTTTTCCTGCTGGGTTCAATGTGATAAAAACCCCAGAGTTTGGGTCCAGTTCCACCTGATAGAGAGAAAAGAGGATGAAAAAAATGTTCTCACTACTTTGTGTTTAAGGGCAGAATGAATGAGGTTCAATTAATTGCTTAACAACTAATGACCAAATCATTTATTTTACAATGGGTGGAAAAATAATGGAAAACCTTAAAATGTGTGTTGAACTGAATGTTCAACTGCAAAAATACATTTACATGTGTCTTTTTAATTCTTATTGCCTTACCATCATTAGTTTATAAAATTCCCCTCAAAGGGAAAATCAAATGTCAGTCGTTATCTGAGGTCTATATTAAGGATTGAATAGCTAAGCTGCTTACATGTTTGGCTATGCTTTCACATTCTTTTACTCCTCAGCATTGATTTCACTTGTCCAGAGTCATTAATTAGCTAAAGCTACAAAATAGCAGGAAAGTCTAATAAATGTAATTGCTTAAAAGACTTTCTCTCTTTCCTCAATGCTCCATCTGGTGCTTTTCCCTTGACAAATGCCGTAAATACTCCTTAAAAACAGTTTGGAAACATTACTTCCGTCCATTATTTATTTTCTTTAATAGTACCAATGGTATTGTTTTTTATATTGCTGAAATGCTTGATTAGTTACCAAGGTACAACTTGTTAGAATCATGCATTTGTCGAATGAGCAACACAGATAAACATGTGGGTAGTGCTTAAAAAATGTGCCAAAATCCTCTAAAACTGGAAGCTGGAGTTCCAGTTCACAGAGTGGCAGCATTATTTGGTGTGAGTCCTGGTGCTATATCCAAACTTTGGACCAAGTACCATGAGACTGGTTAAGTCAAAGAGAGACTGCAAAGTGGAAGGAAGACAACACGCCATGAAGATTGGTTCTTCACCCTAGCTTCAATGAGGAACCAAAGGCTTTCTTCCAGGGTAAGAAGGGATTTGTCACATATCAGGGGTCATTTCACAAATGCATGATCCTTTCAAGTTGCACCTTTTTGCAAGTTTTGCAACAGTTAAAAAATAGAGGGGAGAAATAATCTACCAAAATAACATTTCCAAACTTTTAAAGGGGTATACTGTATTTGGGAGAGCAGCATTGAAATATCTTTTTTGGGTTCTTTTAAAATCAACCCTACACTTGTGTTTTGTTCAAGTTGCCTTCCCCACCCTTACATGAGTATTTCCCTGCATTTTCTGACCTCCTTTCCAAGAAGTTCACATGTATTCTTGTGATGTTTCAGGGAGTCTTGAATGGCCTGAATCTGCATCGAAACAGCAGACAACACTGCCTCCTCTAAGCGGTTAAACTCATCAAAGCAGCCCCAGGCTCCACACTTCACCAAGCCTACAAAGATCCGTCCCATTGACTTCACGTCGATACCCTGAGAAACAGGCAGACCAGAAAGAGGAGCTTAGATACTTGATTTTTTAATACACCACTGTTATGTGCCTTTTAATCACACTAACAAGAACAAAATGTTAAAGCTTTCACACCCTCTATGGTATCCTCTCTTTTTACCTCATCACAGTTGAACACCAAAACTTGACGTCCAAACAGTCCCCCCAAGGCTTTCACCGACTCTGTCTTGCCAGTGCCTGCAGGTCCATAGGGGTTACCCCCCAGGCCCATCTTCATGGCCTGAGTCAGAGTCAGGTAGCACTTATCAGTCAGAGGAGTGTGCACCAGCTTTGCTGCATTCCCCTGGGACACATGAGAGGTAGAGAGGAGGAGAAAGTTAGCGATAATGAGAGGCAGAAAGTAAAAGCAACACAGCAAAGAAGTAAAGATACAGGGAGTTAGGAAGAGAAAAAGCCAGCAGAGGATAAAGGCAAACAGACAGATGATGGATTAAGAAAAGGAGGAATGAAAAACAAATACAAGACAAGTAAAGAAAATGAAAATGATTGAGAATGAGTCAAGCTTGGGCTGTTTTAAGGAACTGCAGAGGATACAGTGCGAGGTATAGTTTTGTATGTGAATAAACAGTGCCCCCATAAGGTTGAAAATATGCAGTGCGATATTTTCCTCAGACATAAAGTCATTTTAGACCCAGAGAAAATGGAGAAGGCACATTCTCTCCGCATCTACCAAATTTTCTTTACAGAAACCATTTAATCTTGAATTATTAGACTAGTTGTGACAGCATCAGTTCACTGCTGCAAATTTAAACGTGTGTGCTGTGTATGAAGCATTTGAGAAAACATGCAACAACTGCAGTAAGTGTGAAAAACAAGTGCGGGTTGATTGGTTTAAGCTACAAACTAAGCTTAATTGTTCAAAACTGGAAATCATAACATTATTATTATCATATTTGTAAATTTCAAATATGATTTGTCCTGCAAATTAGTCTGAAATATGTAAAACATTTTTATCAAGTTACAGTGGATCACAATAGTCGATGGAAATGTAAAGTTCATTAACCATAATGCAAATTTAACTTTGTAAAGGTTTAGTACAAAATACCTGTCTTTGCTTTTCTACAATCCTCCAACCCCTCTACCTCACCCCCTTAAAAAAGAAAATCCCTTCTCTCCCTGTTTCTCCACCTTTCAGAAAATGTGTGCCATAACAGTCCATTTGAAAACGTTCCCTAAATGCTAACATTCAAGCAGTGTTTTCAAACTATTTTTCATCCAAGGCACAACTGCAAAAACAAGCCAAAATCTCAAGGCATGCTATTTTTTACATCACTACCAACAATCCTCTGTAACGTGTTTTCCAGTTTATCGTCTGTAAGTAATCAATTTTATCAACCAACGTCTGATTAAAATTGACAAACTGGAACATTAATAAAAAAAAATTTGACAAAATTAACAAACTGTTTATTAAAAACACTTTTCAGCCACATCAATAATTGTCAAGTCACATTTTTTAAAATTAGGTGAACTAATAAATGGGGGAGGTAAAAATGAATGAGGGAATGAATGTATCTTAAATAGTAATGAAGACGAAGAAAACTTGTTCACTAATCACTAGATATTTAAAAGAGAGTTATGGCTGTGTACATTTCGAAGGCACACCAAGACTTGTCTCACAGCATATCCATGTGCATTAGGAGATACTTGGGTGTGGTCAGACACAGCTCAGGACAGGAATGAAACAGAGGGGTTTATGGGCATGCAAAAATTCAGTACCTGAGAGGGCTTTTAGGCAAGAAACTTCATAGAATGAATTGGTCACAGGGATCAGTGTAGTCTTATTGATAGGAGTAAAATGTGGGGCCTTTAAACTGCTGATTTAACCTTTAAAGTTAACGTGGGTTAAATACGTTTTGGAGGACCTTAAGGACTAAGTGGTTGATATTTTATGCAGATATAGTAAGGCAGTTTTAACTGTCTCACAACAAAAGGAAACTGTATCCAACACACCTGGTATTCATAGGTATAGCTGAACTGTGCATCCACCATCTGTATGATGCAGCTTTTATCTGGCCCCATGTAGAAGCGCAGCTGCTTCTTCCAGGCCCAGGCCTCAGGGCTGGTAACTCCTGCCTGGTTTAGCTGCTTCACCACGCTGATGTTGTGGATAATGTCTAGGATCAGAGCCTTCAGCTTCAACTGTAGGACACTTGACTCTGCAAAAGAAGAAATCCATAAGTAACAGGAAAACAGAACTGGTAAAGAAAGTGCACTCACACTAGGCATTCTACGCTCTGTCAAACATACTCCAGCCTGAAAGTTCAATTCATCTGTGACAGAATCAGCCACAGAAAAATATTATTGTGACCACCTAAAAAGGTTTACATCTAAAAGAGGGCTTGATCTCTCATAAATCAATAGAAGAAGAGATAATTTGCTCTCTGCATAAAGTTGCACAGGTAGGATACCTCCAGAAAATTCCCTTCTGGCATACTTCAGGATAACGACAGCATGTTGGGGGGCTTTATTTAATCACAACAGAGAAGTATTTTTCCAGTGTCTCTCAGTTGCTACTTTTTAACAACTGTTAGTGAGAGTGCAAGACAGCAGAGGATTGTGATGAGGTCTTTACAGCATTGAAAAAGAGCAAAAAAAAGCATACCTGCAATGCAGTCTTGTTTATCCTTTATGATAAATGGCCTTTAGGGTGTAAGCTTATTGTTGTTTCATTGCAAACTCAGGAATAAATTAAATCCTTTAAGTAGTTTGTCATCAGATTTCATAGAGGTCATAAGATATAGCAAGCCTGCTATTTCTACTTTTTGTTGTTAGATGGCAGGCTCATATTGGAAGGAGACAAAAAGCAATATAACTAATGCTTCCATAAAAGTTGTGAGCACAGCTATTAAAAGTAATAATGCAGAATTGCATTGACGTGTAAGAAGAATAAATGGAGCCATTCACTGAGTAAACAAACCAAACCTCCCAAAGATATTTTAGAAAATCAATATCACCACTGCACCCTCTCTTACTTTGTTTAAATGGCTGCAGAAGTTACAGGCAATTTGGAAATAAATTTGTTTTTAGAGAAATATAAGTGAGATAATACAGTTCTACAGCTTTAACAGTTGGTAGAGAAGAGAGCAGATGCAGAGCAAAGAGAAAAAATTTCTGAACCTTTTTACATTAAATGGGTGTACAAGTATATATAAAAAAGTCAATTTTAGAGTTATATTATTTTATCGTCTTGGTTGAAATGCTGTGATGGTATATTGTTGGTCAGAGTGGGTGTTATTGCCATGTGTTTGGAGGCTGTATTAAATGCCCTGGATGTAGAAGAGCATCAGTGATGCTAGCCAAGCCAAAGAAGAGAAAAAAAAATACTTTGCCAAATGTTCATCATCCTGTTTTGTCTCTATGCCAAGTAAGAAAAAGCTCTCACTCCCCGTCTGGTTTTATGGTCCATTTATTTAGACCAGGAAATTAGATTATCCTTCTTGCTGTTACATTGGCTGTTTTAATCAGCGCTGCCATTCTGGGGTGTTTTTAGCAAACCTCGTTGATTTAACTGAGCAATACAATTGTGTGCCAAGTGTGAATGGTAGAGGTTTAGGTGTTTGACATTCACAAAAAGAAACCCAGTAGTTAAAATAAAAACATACCACAATTTCTCCCTCAAGTACCTGGTATGTTTCAAAAGTAAGTGATGCAGGATGCACATATGGTACAAGCATTGTTCTTTTAACAAGATCCACATGATACAGTCACAGAAAATTCAAATTTGCCAGCAAAGTCTTAGTCTCAGAGTTTCCATCTCATGCATGTGTAACTTTAACCTAAATATAAACTTCAGTAAATAACACAAAGGAGAGTCTACGTTTCAGCTGGGAAACAAGGCAGTCTGTTGTCTCAGAGTAGAGAGAGCTTATCACAGCAATACTCAATAAATTACGTAATTTGAATGTGGTACAAACAGACTGAGATTACAACGACCCAGAGTTAACCTGACACATCACTTTCACTGGTCCATCTGGGAAAGAGTAACCTTGCAGTGCAGATGGACCTGCCTGATTGAATGAGCAGTCATTTTCTGCTGTGGTCTTGCTTGTAGCTCCAACCTCTTCTTGCTGTAAAGCACACTGATTGAGCAATCCTGCTTTGAACAGCTCACAATTATTGTAGATTGGAGCTTGGCAAGATGGATCAGCCTGATTACAGATACTGAATCAGGCTGATTCATCTGCACTGCAAGGTTAAAAAAGAGCAGACTATGAATGGAAACTTTAAATAGTCCTCCCAGCTGTGACTGACAGCCTCATTGGTGGAGTATAATGGATATATCTTATGTTGTTCAAATGGTGTTTGATATGTGTCTCATATATTGTGGTAGCCTATCACATGAGCAGTATGAAAGACATATCCATAGATGGTCTGTTTGCAACATATTAAAATACCTCAATTGATCGACTGCTCCAGAAGCTTTTCTTTTGCTTAGTTGCTTGTCGTAGACCTTCTATGTTTAACAGTAAGATATATTCTGCTGTATTCATTAAATGAGGCTTCCAGCTGCCACAGAGACAGCTTGGCCCTCTGCACTCATGTGTCTGAATAGCAATCAACTGATTCACTCAAGAGCAATCTCTGGATTGAATTTATCAGTTCTTGGTGATACTTGAAGATTAGTCCTCAACAACAGAAGAGGGAGTTTAACAGTGGAACAGAAAACCAAGTGTCAAGTAGCAACAGTTTCCAAGGAGAGAATGGCAATCTGCACAGATTAAAATGACAATGAATGTAATCAAACCAAACAAACACACACATAAATAAAACTCCTCATCATTACAGTCAATTGACCCTCTGGGTAACAGACAATACTTTAAATTAAAGACAATCTAGGAGGATTTTTTATTGTTAGGATTAACAGCTGAATTTCAGAAGTTAAAAGCCATTTCTCACAAATGTTTTGAAAATTACAGTACATGTTTTACATTTAAAGGCAATGCAAGGAGACAATTGCCTTTCTATTGATTTAGGAATCAAGTGAAAATAAAGAGATGTTTCTATGATCCTGATTTTTATTCAAATGAATGCTACACTGATACATAAGTGTGGTTTAAACAATGACCTTGAGGTGAGAGACAGCTTCAAAGTCTATATTCTGTTGATTAATAAGGATTTCTATTGTTAGACAGAAAAGCATAAAGAAGCAGAGAGGTGCATAAAAAATAAGTCACTCAAGTCTGATGATAGAGGGTCAAAGTGGCAGAATCTTATCTGTCCAGGAGTTGTAATTTCATTTGCTGTGTCAGAAACTCATTTAAGGTTAACAAATGAGACTGTTCAAGGCTTTGTTCTGTGATATCACTTGAAAATTTGTACTGGGGATAACTTCCTGTTCCTAATCAAAATCTGACGTTACTGTGAAAAAATGAGGAGCTTCTAGAAGATTAAAAGAAACAGAATAATCTCATCACTCAACTGCTTAAACAATCGGGACAGGTTATGACTTGAAATGTTTGATATCAAAAGGTGCTTAATCAGGGTATAAACATTTTTTTTTGCCTAAAATAAGACTAAAATCATTTTAAGAATTGTTACCTATAATGAAAACTTTTGAGGGCAAAAACAACTAAAATATAATTTAAACTGTAGTTATTTTCAGCTCAAGATGAGGACTAAAACAGTTGGCCAAATAACTGATGAGACTGAAGAGTTAAAGTTTTTTTCCTTATTTCGGTGGTGGAATTTACACATTTTGGTAAGAAACAAATATATAGAAAATTAGTTAGATGACTGTCAAGGATAAGGTTTATTACAATTAAAGATGTATAAAAACAATGGAGTGGACAGGAAAATCTTCATTAAATAAAATAAAGTATAAAATTTTATTAAAATTTAGGACATTACTGTTTTACCAAATTACTATTTGACTACAAATAAAGATGAGTAATACTACCGAAAGTAGATGAGAAAATCAAAATCCAAACAACTTGTATAGATTTATTATTTACATTTTAAAACATTTTAACACTTTTTAAAGACCCTTTATTTCTAAATTGATCCTTAAACTAGAATACACTCTAAGTCTCCGTTGATACCCTTGGAAAACTTTTGACTTATCCACTGGGCTGTCTGTGAGGTTTTTAATGTGAGTTGAGGCATTCAAATGTGCAGCAATGTCATTTTTCTGAAAGTCTGAGGTAGAAGAAAATGCTTAGATGAGTATTATCCAGCTGCTGTCTTGCTAAATTTGATCAATCATGGTGCTGCTAAGTGAAAAGGTGGCATGTGATAAGGGTAATAAAACATCATACCTTTATATAATCAAAGTTTTGTCATTCAAAACATACCTTTTGAATGTAGAGAAACAGACCCACCTGTGTTAGCAGGGTCAGCACTGGTGTCCACTGTAGTGTAGTGCTCTAATTTAGCATTGAGCTCCATCTCCAGCTGCTGTAAGCTTTGCTCTTTCAGGGCTCTTTCCACATCTTCAGTAAACTGGATTTGTTCAGCTAAACACAGAATCTTCAAAAAAAAAAAAGAGAGAGACTTCAGACTGCAAACCATGAAGAAAGTGCTCCTGTTGGAAAACATTTTGGTTATAAAGTTGATAGAGCAAATTTGGGTGTAAGTAGAGCATCAGTCAGACTATGCACTACTAGTGTAAAGCTTCAGGTGATTAACACAATACACATAGATTACCATTTTAGAGTTACAAATAGGAACTGATGGTTAAATCAGTAGAACAGATGAACAGTGGGAGGCATATAAACAGGGGCACAAGTTAACAAGCAGTACATTGTGGAGATAGTTCAACTGGAAGGTTAAAATGTGTAATTTAAACGATCCAGTCATTAATTTAAAATATGGTGGTGGCTTTTGGATGTACTGAAGAGGGTGTGGTCTGATTGGAGAATAGACTAAACTAGACTAGATTAGATCAGAGTAGATTAGAGGAGATTAGAGTAGAGAAGAGTAGACAGAACTTTATTAATCCCCTGGGAAGACTCCTTCAGGAGAATTAAGATTCCAGATGCTTTGTATGGCAGTACCAGTGGCGGCTGCTGGTCAGTCAGGGAGGGGAAGCTCATTTTTTTCTGGCCTACATCATAAATTTATTTATTTATGTAAATGATCTGTGACCCTGTTGTACCAACTAGGTGTCTTTTCCAGGGATTTTATTCCCCAAAACCCACTTTTGACCAGACAACACATTTTATTTGTGACAGCACTTTCGGTGAGCCAGCTCACCTTGTCATACCAGGAATGCTGAAAAGACCTGTTACTTTTCCCCACCTTTTGAACTAAATCAATCTTAGGAGTTGATCTGCCCTGCTGTTTTACTCTAATTTTCTCTTTGTAAGGAAAACTATCAAATGGCCTCGCCAAAATCTGGTTGACAACATTCATACTATCTGCCATGATGTGCAGCTTGCTAGCAGCTGGAGCAGCTACGTGAGACCACTGTTTGACAGGCTGTGAGTGTGAGTGAGAGGGAGAGAAGCTCCCCAGCTACAGCTGCTCGTTTGTGAAAACAAAAAGTGGCAGGAGAGAATCTTCAAACACAACGCTAGTCGTTTCTAAGAAAGATAAAGTCGCTGGTGATCGATAAAGCCTCCGGATCAGTCCAGAACAACTGAATGTAAAACTCTGAAGATGCCCCGGTGAAGGGTGAGCCTTCAAGATCGCTGATTGGCTCATTTCACTGTCAATCAAAAAAGGATTCGGCCTCAGACAGATCATCCAATCACCATGCAGAAGCTGAGCGTCCAGGCCAGCCCACTGTCTCATAGACCCCCAGAGACGCTGAGCATCCGATGGGCGGGACAAAGGCCAGCGTTTATCCAATGACCGTCCAGTTTCCACAGTAGAACAACCCACTCTACGCTTAACTGCTGAAGTCCGAAGATGCTCAGCATCCGACTGTGTTAAAGCACTGAGACGCTGCGGGGATGAATGAGAAAGAAGTCGCTCCAGTTACCTGTGATAAGTAGCTGATTCCGAACAAAAGATGAAGGTATTCTAGCGCATATTTAGTCAATGAAATGTACACACAGGAGGACATATCACCACTTTTTTAGGGGACATTTTAGGGGAAGCTGAGCTTCCCTTGCAGTCTTAGAGCAATCGCCACTGAGCATTACACAGTAAAAAAGAACACAAAGGGTATCAAAAACTAAAACAATTTACAGATGAGAATATACGAAACCCAAAACCAGTGAAGTTGGCACGTTGTGTAAATCGTAAATAAAAACAGAATACAATGATTTGCAAATCCTTTTCAACTTGTATTCAATTGAATGAACTGCAAAGACAAGATATTTAATGTTTGAACTGAGAAACTTTGTTTTCTTTTGCAAATAATCATCAACTTAGAATTTAATGGCAGCAACACAAAAGTTGGCGCAGAGGCATTTTTACCACTGTGTTACATCGCCTATCCTTTTAACAACACTCAGTAAACGTTTGGGAACTGAGGAGACCAATTTTTGAAGTTTTTCGGGTGGAATTCTTTCCCATTCTTGCTTGATGTACAGCTTAAGTTGTTCAACAGTCTGGGGTCTCCGTTGTTATATTTTACGCTTCATAATGCGCCACACATCTTCAATGGGGGACAGGTCTGGACTACAGGCAGGCCAGTCTAGTACCCGCACTCTTTTACTATGAAGCCACGCTGTTGTAACACGTGCAGAATGTGGCTTGGCATTGTCTTGCTGAAATAAGCAGGTGCGTCCATGAAAAAGACGTTGCTTGGATGACAACATATGTTGCTCCAAAACCTGTATGTACCTTTCAGCGTCAATGGTGCCTTCACAGATGTGTAAGTTACCCATGCCTTGGGTACCAATACACCCCCATACCATCACAGATGCTGGCTTTTGAACTTTGCGCCTATAACAGTCCGGCTGGTTCTTTTCCTCTTTGGTCCGGAGGACATGACGACCACGACGACCACAGTTTCCAAAACCAATTTGAAATGTGGACTGGTCAGACCACAGAACACTTTTCTACTTTGCATCAGTCCATCTTAGATGAGCTCGGGCCCAGCAAAGCCGGCGGCGTTTCTGCGTGTTGTTGATAAATGGCTTTGGCTTTGCGTAGTAGAGTTTTAACTTGCACTTATAGATGTAGCGACACACTGTAGTTACTGACAGTGGTTTTCTGAAGTGTTCCTGAGCCCATGTGGTGATATCCTTTACACAGTGATGCCGGTTTTTGATGCAGTACCACCTGAGGGATTGAAGGTCATGGGCATTCAATGCTGGTTTTCGGCCTTGCTGCTTACGTGCAGTAATTTCTCCAGATTCTCTGAACCTTTTGATGATATTACGGACTGTAGATGATGAAATCCCTAAATTCCTTGCAATAGCTTGTTGAAAAATGTTGTTCTTAAACTGTTGGACAATTTGCTCATGCATTTGTTCACAAAGTGGTGGCCCTCGCCCCATCCTTGTTTGTGAATGACTGAGCATTTCAGGCCCCATCCACACGGAGACAAAATGCTAAACAGTTTCATAAACGATCGTCATAAAGACGAAGGCGCCTCAGAAAATGTGTGCGTCCATATGAATGCACTCGATACGCATCGAAACGCTGTAAAGCACATGCCAAACGTCTCTGGGCGCTGTAACATTTTGACGGAAACAAGCAGAAACAGACGAAAAAAACAGTGCGCATGCGCACTTGTGGCAAAAGTTGTAAACAGAGATTGCGATAAAGTGATCATAAAGTGCCGTAATGTGTCCTCGATAATTGTTTGTTCAACTCGGTGGTGATTGAGAAAGAGATTCTGCTGCAACAGGGGCAGTAGCTTCATCCGCTCATATGCTTCATGTATGCCGCCATTGTTGTTGTCGCGTGTGGCGCATGCGTGTCAATGACTATATGAAACTATGACGTAAGCGTATCTGAAAAGTTACGGAGAGCCAGTAATCACAGAGCTGCGTATACGGCGTTTCAAAATCTTTCCACTCTGGAACCTGGTTTCAAAAATGATCGTTTACAGACCCCCAAAACGCCGTCTTCGTATGGATGATACGCAGATTCGTCAAAAAACTTATGCGTTTAGACCTCGGTTTGGCTTCGTGTGGATGGGGCCTCAGGGAAGCTGCTTTTATACCCAATCATGACACCCACCTGTTCCCAATTAGCCTGTCCACCTGTGGGATGTTCCAAATAAGTGTTTGATGAGCATTCCTCAACTTTTTCAATCTTTTTTGCCACTTGTGCCAGCTTTTTTGAAACATGTTGCAGGCATCAAATTCCAAATGAGCTAATATTTGCTAAAATTAACACAGTTTACCAGTTCAAACGTTAAGTATCTTGGCTTTGCTGTGTATTCAATTTAATATAGGTTGAAAGGGATTTGCAAATCATTGTATTCTGTTTTTATTTACGATGTACACAACGTGCCAACTTCACTGGTTTTGGGTTTTGTAAATATGGCGACTGGCTACTGCTCCTTCCTGTCCTCTGTCTTCCTGTTACTCTTCCTCCCCTCAGTGAGGAGTCGTACAGCCTGATGGCCTGAAGGACAAAGGGTTTCTGTCTGGTTGCTGATGACGGTGAGCAGAGGGGGACTGGCATCATCCATGATGTCCAGCAGTTTGTCAAGTGTCCTCTTCTCTGCCACCGTCACCAGAGAGTCCATCTTCATGCCGGCTTGAACAGTTTGTCCAGCCTGGACCTGTTTATTTGGGATCGGCCCAAACTTTCAGACTTTTGGAAAATATTCAAAAGCCTAGTCAGGGACGTTTTGGGCATCAGCAAAGCACTAGATCCTTCATTTGTTATTCTGGGCATAAGTTCCACTGACATGAAGGATAAAAATGTGATTTTTGTTCTGAGGGCTAAACTATAATAGCATTATGGTTAAAGATAAAGCTTCCCTGCTCAGCACACTGGAGAAAAAGAGTGAACGATTTTGTCATAATGGAAAAAGTGACTGAGAAAATAACACTGACTACAAACAGATTCACTGAGAAATTGTCTTCAGTTTTGTTTGTGTACTTATTTAATTTCACCTCATTATATATATTAAGTTATTCTTATTATTTTACTATATGTTATTTAATTTATACATCTATTTTTTTTATTTATTATGCATGTCAAAAGACAATTAAAGGTAGCCACAGTGTTTAAGTATTCATTTTAATTTAGCTATTTGATTTTAATTTGGGAAATGCACAAGGAGCTGCTTTTGGGTTGTACATGTGGATGTTGATTAATGCAACATGTGAATGTAGTTAAGATGATGTGTTGGTAGGAGGGTGTCTATGAGCAGGGAGGGAGATCATGGTTTGTTTGTATGGGTGCATGTGTGTATAGATTATGTACTGAATGTGACTTAGACTTAGAAAACCTTTAATGTACCCGGGGCGCAACTATGTTTGCTGTACATACACTAACACACACATCTAGATACAATGACACACATTAATAACACAGACCTATCACACATAAAGTTCCCTGACACACAGAGTAAGTGAATAAATAATTTGAAATAACAAGTCTAACCATAAAAAAATTCTTTTGATTGAAGTGAGCTTTTCATTGGGTAATAATTCATATCACATCACTACTCATGCCTTGCTTAGCTGTGTGAGCGCCATGTACATATACATATGTGATGTACTGTATATTGTTGCTGAATGTGAGAAGGTGCATGTCAAGAATCTCTCCACTAGAGGGCGGTAAAACCTCACAAAGGGACTAACAAGTGTACAAACTATGTAAGAGCCATCTCCCATTTGTCAGAATTGAAATTATGTTTTCACTGTTAAACAGAAAATACACCTTAGCTTAAAATGAAGTTTGTGTTTACCTGGGATGGGTAGCGTGAGGGGTCGATCCCCCCTCTTTTTGCAGCGGATAGACATTCATAAAGCAGGTGCTTCAGCGTCTCCTTCATCTCTGTAGACAGCTCACTTAACCAGGTCTAAAAACAGTTTCATGAAAAATTATTTACCATAGTATTATCCACTTTATTACAAGCTTGTCAATTAAACACATTCTGAGTACAGCGCATTCAGAAATCTGAGCAGCACTTTTACCTCTACAAGGCTTGAAATACGTATAAGGTTTCTGAGTGGTACAGTTTCTCCCTCCAAAGAACACATGGCAACAATGTGCTGGCACTGCTCGTCGAACACAACACTGTGGATACCTGCAGAGATCATACACATGGGACTTAGCCGCATTTAAGAGTTCAAATATGCTATGAAATGACAGATTGTTGAGGGGTGACAAGAGTGTCAGTCTAAAGTCAAAATAATGGAAAACAGTATCACCGCAGTGCAGTCAGAGACAGAGGAACCACAACTAAAATACTAGAAAGCACTCAGACAGAGCAGACCTCCGCCATATTGTCATTTTGACCATAAATATTACTCCTGTCTTTATTTCATGTAAATATTTAGATTCCTTGACCAAGAAAACATCCCATCCATTAGCAACTGGATTTATAATGATATCTATTTTAGTTCAGTAGTTATTCACAGAAATCACATTTTTCGCCATGGCAGCCAGACACTGATCCCGATCAACACCAAAATCGAATCAGTTCTTCCTTTTCCCATGCTGAACATTTCCTGAAAATTTCATCCAAATCCATCCATTACTTTTTGAGTTATTTTGTTCACGGATGGACGGACGGACAAACTCTCCCGAAAACATAACTTCCTTGGCGGAGGTAATAACAAAAGTTTCTGACCTGCAAACAGTTTCTTGAGGTGTGACTGGATCACTGTCGGGTTGGTTGCTTGACCAAGAATCTCTAACAGGTCATCATCTCCTATAAAATAAAACCTTGGGAAGGCAGAGCGTTTCTCCTGCAACAGAAACACAATAAAAGACAAGCTATAACACTTTCTAGTAATATTTATTGGTAGACATTTATATATGGATAGACAAACACAATAAAAGACAAGTTATAACTCTTTCTAGTTATATGTATTGGTAGACTTTAAAAGTTCGTGTATTGACCTCGAGAAACTCATTGAGTGACTTCTGACAGCGCTGCAGCTGATCCAGTATAGTGATCAGGGAGTTTCTGATGCCGGCCCTTGAGCTCAGAGAAACAACTCTGTTGTCTCGTTGAATGTCTGACATAATGGACCTGAAACACATGCACATTTCGTTTTTTGTTAGTGAATTTCCAGAAATACTGAGATGACTTTGTAATGGTTAAGTGAAGCAGTGACGCTTCAGTTAATGTTGAAAATCATAGAACCAATGAAACAAAGTTTTGCCATTTTTGGGAAAAATGTGAGCTGTGGGTTAGGAACCAATGACATAAAGGGGAAATGAGAAAAACTACTGATCTGTTACTTGAGGGAAATAATTCATTTAGTAATAAAGCAATGTACATTTTATATAGTTTAACTATTGTTTCACATCAGTCCTAATAAGTTTAGACGAGGACATGGTCTATTGCACAAATATTGAAATATCTTTCATTGTACCAAAAGGAGCTATAGGAGCTGCCAGTAAGTGATGATGAAGTCAACCCCATTATTTGTAAAGTTACAGTTGTAAAAATTGCATGAATTTGTGAAGTTTTATATTCTACAATTGTGTGTGCTACTGTTTAGAAAAGCTTTGCAATTAGTTTATATAATAAACAGGATTCCCACTCTTTTCTAGAAATCATGTTCAAGGACTTTCCCACCCCTTGGTGTGGGGAAATTCTCAGCTTAATCTAGCCTTCTAAAAAAACAAGATTAAGGGCTGATGTAAATGTAAATGTAAATGTTCTTTATTTATACAGCCCTTTACAACAACCTTTTCAGGGAACCAAAGTGCTTTACATTTGGTGGTAAGTAAAAAGCAATAAATAAAACAATTCAAAACAAATAAAAGCAATATAAGCAGTTAAAGTAGTGACAAACAATAAAAGCAATAAGAGCAATAAAATACCATAAAATAAAGTAAAACAGTAAAAGTAAGTAAGTGTCACCACACTACTGGCTATTAAAAGCCATCCGAAATAAATAGAAAATATTGGCTGATGGCCAATAGCTCTAGCTAGTGCCACCATATCATATTGAACTTAAATTTATTTATGTCTACCTCTCGGGTCTTAATATTGACTTCTAGCAATCTTTTTTAGTCTGGCTTTTATGTAGTGTCTTACTATGACAAGTGACTGGTTTTTACTTGTTCTTTTATCTTTATTTACTCTGTGTTTTCTGTAATTGTGTTGATTGTTTACGTAGCCTAAATCTCTTTGGTCATTTTTTACTATCTTGTTTCATTACAATTGTTTTGAGATTTTATATTTTATTCCTTATTTTGTGTTATTTTATCTACTCATATTTTATGGGTAAGTTTGCATCGGCTACGAAGTATATTTTTACTTCACTTCCTTTTTTTTTTTTTTTTTTGGTTGACTAACAAAGTTGAAGGAAGATAAATAATTTTCCAGGAAAATTCAAGCTTTTCCAGAACATTTCACATTTCACCTCCTAAATTTCCATGTTTTCCATGACTGAAAATTGGTCAATCATTTTTTAGGTTTAATAGGTTTTCCAGGACGTGTGGGAACCCTGAAACACATAGGTCTTAAATAAAAAATCACAATAACCTGAAACATTGTAAAAAGGAATCAGTCCATGGAAAAATCTTGTAAAACAAACAAAAGAATCCAAATGAATCTAATATGGTCTACTATTTCCACTCACAGACCAAACTCAACATCTAGTAGTGGGAGTGGTTGCTGTTCATTGAAAATGTGGTTTCTGTGTCTTTACTTAATTGCTTTGTTTGGATGATGGATTACTTAATGTTTAAAGTCAACATCATACTGTTTTACAGATTACAGATTTTCAACTACAATACACCTAAAACTGAGCAAAACATACTCAACAAACAAAGTCAGTAAATATTTCTTTCAATTTCATTAAAACGTTACCTTATTAATTATAGACTTGTAATAAATATATCCCCAAATAATCTTAAAACTGATAATTTGAGTAGGATTAAATCAGCTGGTAAATCTAATGCACAATCCTGGCTCTTCTTTGATCCTCAGTTGACTCAGTTGACAGTTGACTATGTTTCATTTTGTATTGAGATCTCAACCAACACATATAATTAAGAACATGGAGAAATTTTGGTATGTGTTCTAAATCATTTCATGGACAGTTCTTTGATTAATTTAGTGTGCAGTTTATCATAAAAGTAAATACATATTATGTAGCTAAGTTTTTCTGCAGTTAAGTTTATGTAAATTATTGATTTAAAACCTTTGACTGGCATTGTAATCATGTGGTTTACTTTTTGCCACCATACAGCTGTATTCAAAACTCTTAAAGCCTGTCTTTGACTGTTTTTCCTTATTCACCTCTCAGAAGAGGGTTTGTTACACCAATATATATCCACTGGGTGGTGCTGCTGTACTTGAATATGAATGTTTAAAACTCGAAAAAAAAAATCGGAAGTGAATCGGTGCTGCATTGCTCCTGAGAAATCTAACAGTAAGAGCATACATCTGAGTAAGAAAACAATATTTTCAAATATTTCCAGACCTCTAACAATCACATTTAGTTTAAGGAAATACATTTGATGACAAAAAGTATCTGTGATTCCTCAGAAAACTAGGTCAACCACCGCATATCTTAACTTTGCTCTCTGATATGTTTACGTACAAAAAAAAAAACCAAAACATTTTGTCGCAGAAATAGAGGAAATCCATTTATGCCCAGGATAACCTTTAACAGGCAAGCTCACCAGCAGGTTGACCTGAATATCTGCTTACCGGTTGGTTAATCTGAAAAATAAAAGCTGAAATTTTGCTGGTAAAGAACAAAATTTCCCCAAAAGTAAATTGTTCCAAATACATTACTTAGTTTGGAAGTCAAAAGATTAAAGCACTTAAACTTCAGTAGAAAAAAAAGGCACTTTTGGAAAAGGATTGCACAAAGACTGCCTGCAAAACAAATATTATGCTTTAATTTTAGATTTAGACAATCACATCAGATGATAGTACTTAATTTAAGCAAATTTACTGGAGATAACAGTGTTCTTGTAAGCACACCTGTTTAAATGTCATTGATCTATGTTTAGCCTGAATGACACCCCAAACGATCAACAATAAAGAGCACAGGCACATGTTGAGATGCAGTCACACGCAGAGTACTGTACCTGAAGTCTTCATCAACCCTTTTGAAACGGGCCTCCTCCCGTGGCAAAGCCCCTCTCCCGAAAATGGGCTCCAAATAAACCCAGCGCCTCTGGATGGCATTCAGACTCAGCAGGTACTCGTCTAGATCTGACAGACGAATTTCCCACAGACTGACCTGATTGTACAAATGAAAAATGCTGGGTGCAAATTCATCCATGTAAATAATGTTTGTGTAGAAACAAAAAATATCAAAGTCATGCAAGTAAAACAGCAGCAAACAGTTTAATCCAGTTATATTAGCATGACTCAGAAATGTTGATAATCAATAGTAAAAGTTTATCATGGATTTTGTTTTCTGAGATTTAAGCCTTATATTCTACCTTGTCCTGGAAGCTGCGGTAGTAGGGAGAGTCTTTCAGGGACTGCAGTAGACAGCGGTTATCTCCCACCTGGATGGAAGCAGAGCAGATATTTATTAATGCTTATGCCCAAAAGACACATTCCCGTTTCTCAAGGTGACTGTGCATGATTGTCATAGCCCTGATGAAACCTGTTTTGGGCGTGCCGCGTGCACTACTTGATGGATCAGCGTTGTGTATTCGTGGATGAATGCCAGGAAATGTGGAAGGGTCCCAATTGTTTTGAACTGTTCAAAACTTCAAAAATAAACGGGGTGGGCGTGCACATCCTATGTAGGGTGCTGGATCCAAAAGATTTAAAACATGAAAAATGTAGAACAAGATCCACACACCAGTAAAGTAGCTCCCTTGAAGTATTTATTTACAGATAGTGACGTTTCGAGCATGATCGCTCTTCCTCAGACTTTACATGGTGGTCAGTGAAAAGCTATTTAAATAGAGAAAGAGTATGCACGTGACCAGACTCAGCTGGAACTCATAAACAATTATCAACAAACACGGTACCCCCTCAGTAAAAGGGATTTGAATTGTCATATTATCTCAACTGTCACAGAGAATCACTGCTCTCTGGTAGCCTAATGCAGTACTAAAGCAAACAGTTTTAGTGTGGCATACATGTACAGGACTCAATCGGACTGATCATGGCTCAATCTAGAAAACTTTCTGAGGACGATTTAAAAGGACATATCTGATTGTGCTCTGACTGTAATGATAATGCCAATGTTCGTGACTTCAATTTACAGATCTTCAGAATTTGTCATGTGATCCTGAATGTTGTTTATATGTATCTTGTACAGGAAGTGAATGAAACAATAACGCAAGCAACTGGGCTTAATCGGGGCTTACGTGACGTAAACCGAGTTTGACCGGGGCTGACGTCAGTGGGCCACCTGTCGATGATCACTGTTATCTGGAGAATGTGCACTACCAGTGTGATGAACCAATGCAGAGGATGGATGGCAGCCATAGTGAACAGCAATTATATATCTAGGCTAACGTGGCATTTCAGTTAGGCTACAAACTGTAGCTGGGATGGAGCTTTATGAAACAGTTACACTTCTCTCCTTATAATAGTGAGTTTTACCTACTGTTACAAACAGATTTTGCACAAATGTTGGTTTGATGAAACAATAACCATGTTGACCTAACTAGAATTTACTCAGGATAATCCTGGCCGTGTGACACTGGATCCACTGTGGTGTAGTTTATGGATAGGAGGTGGTTTCATATCTAGGTTTCTACCTGGTTGACAATATCCTTCCAGTCCTTGATGAGGGTGAGTGTGCGTTTGTTGCTGTCTGTGTACTCAGTCAGGTTGAAGGTTGCTGCAGCTCCCCATAAATCCAGCTCTCTCAGGGCTTCCCTGATGGTCACTTCTGCCTGAGCACGACTGTTTAGGTCCTGAGCGTAAGCACAGAAACACAGGTACACAACTTACTATAAATGATAACTTTCTATACATTTAAAAAAAAGTTCAATGCATTACAAAAACATATATGTGTTAATGATGACTCTGCCTGATAACTCCTGCCTCTGCACCACAGGAGTGAACCATTTATCTTTATAAAACCAAAACAAACTTCGCAGAGATCTATGTGTTGGGCCAATTTTTTTTTTTTTTTTTCAAAAAGTGGCTCAGAACATCTAAGACATAAAAATGCATGTCTTAACTTTGTTCAAAATATTTTAATATTTTAATAATAGATTAGACTTTTAAAAAAAAATATCCATCTTTAATTATATCAACCCAAAAGTAAGACAAAATAATAAAAAAAAACATTTGGACAAACTCAGCGTGACAATAAAAGATGTTGCATTTAAACTATTTTCAATACATAAGCAATTTTGGCCGAAGTAAAAACAAAGTAGCACTGTTGCAGATATGTGCATCAACAGAACATTATAGTTGTAGGGGAAGTTTTGGATACACTTTATGTGAAACCTTTCTTATAATAATGCATAATAAACACACTGTAAGCATTTTTATGGGGTACTATTATGCATTAACTGCACTTGCAACAATGTATAATCATAGTCACATGCAGTTATGATGATCTATGATGCTTTACAATCGTAATCATAAGTCTTTATATCAGCAGAGTTCGTCATGAGGAATTGACATACGTCAGTGTGACAACACCATCTTTTGTGACTTTTAGTGAGACCTTTCCTGCTCCTGTACTGTGTCATACCTCTGCTCTCTCTCTCTCCCTTCTGATCTTTGGATTAATTTTTGTATTTTGTGCTTCTGACCTCAAACTTACATGTGTGTCTGCTCCTTCTTTTGCAGTGCCTCCACAAGCCCCACCCAACTCACGGTCAACCTCAAACTCACAGCAGCACTCTCTGAACTCCACATCCCATTCAGCCCTCACATCCTCTGGATATCCCCTCAATAAATGATCATTGTTCACCTGAACTCTGTCTATGGTTCTGCTTTTGGATCCACAAAAACACAACCAGCTAGCAATCTCTAAACACATTAGTGTATTAAAATGTGCTTATACATAATAAATTACAAATATTCGTAAGCTTGCATAGCAATAAAGCTGACACATGGTAAAGCATCCCATAAAGTTTGATGAGGTTAGGTGTCAATTCAACATGTATGCAGGTCACTGACTGTTATTAAAATGATTAAAAATTATTCAGACTCTCATTTTTGTAATATATTGAAATTAATGTACACTATTACATCCATCCATTATTTATTTCTCTTATCCCTTTTGGGGTTGCAGGGGGATGGAGCCTTTCCCAGCTGACATTGGGAGGGAGGCGGGGTACGTCCTAGGCTGGTCAATCACAGGGCCACATAGAGAGACAGACCGCAATTCATGCTCACACTCACACCTAAGGGCAATTTAGAGTCACTAATCGACCAAATAATAATGCTTTTGGTTTTTGTGGGAGGAAGCCAGAGTACCAATGCATGAACGGGGAGAAAACAAACTCCACACTGAAAGGCTCTCACTGACACAAGGATTGAATCAACAACCTCCTCGCTGTGAGGCAAGTGCACTACCTGCTGCACCACCATGATGCCAGGTAAAACCCAGTGTTATGTTGTTTTTTTTTTAAATGTATTTTGTGGGCATTTGGTGCCTTTATTGATAGGAGAGAGACAGTGAATAGGCTTGTGAAAGGGGGAGAGAGAGTAGGGGAAGACACTCTGCAAACTGGTCACAGGTGGGATTCGAACCTGGACCGGCAGAAGCAAGTACATGGGGTGCTAACCACTACGCCAAACCAGCACCCCAGTGTTATGTTGTTTTAATCCATAATTATTAAAGAATCTGACAGTAGTGGTTGTTAAATGTTCTTACTACAGTAAAAATATACTATTCACTAAAGGCAAAAATAGCAAAGACAATTCTGGGAATTATATTTTTTAACATTTAGTTAAACGTTAATATATTAACCATTTTAAACCATCAGTGGCTCAAATGAAAGACAACATATCATCTTTTGACATTAAATACTAATAAAGTGATCCCCACATAAACGGTCTCCTTTAATCTTGAAAACATTTAAAAGTCAAATTGATACTGTTAAAAAAGCTTCAGGATCAAAACTATACAATAGATACAGCTGAAAATAAACAGTGGAATAGCGAAATGAACTAAGAAATACTAAACCATGTATCAGATTTATGGTTACAAAGCATTATGGATGTTTATAATTTTTATAGCTACATGCACAACAAAACTCCCTGTAAGTATGTTTAAAACTCATTATATACAATAACATTAGGATGACCTATGATTACTATTTTAAGTCATAGTAAATTCACACACTTGCTATAAGGGCTTCATAGAAAGTGTTACTGAAGTTAACTTGGAGGCTTTCTGTTAAACTGTATGGCAACAAATATTTTGTAATGCATCACAATTCATTTCCTGTCTGTTGCTGCCCCCTAGTGTCTCTTTTTACTTGTTCTGGTTACTTTAGTGTACAGTCATAAACAGCATTTTATACGTACAAAAGCAAAAACACCAAGCAAACAAACCACATTAAAGGAGGCTTTGTCTCTCAATAGCATTTGCTTCCACACAGTATGTTTTTATATTCTATGTACTGTATGTGTGTGTGTGTGCGTTTACATACTTTGAGCTCCATGGCCTTCTCAATAATGGTGGCTGCCACGCCCAAAAGGTCACTGAAGGTGAGCCTCTCCAATGTGGTCCCTCTTGGAAGGCCGAGCAAACGGAACATGTCCAGCCAGTGGTCCTGGGACAGGTGCTCCCCCCGCACATACTTGAGGACTGGGACCATGTTCTAGATAAAGGTACGGATGAGTAGATGTTAAAACACAATTCACATGTCTACAGTTGCCCCAATAATATCAAAGTGTATTAGTTTTTACATTATTTCTCCACCCATTGTCAAATAAATGGTTTGGTTATGAGTCATCATTAGTCATCATTGAACCACATTCGTTCTACCCTGAAACACAAAGTAGTGCAAGTGTTTTTCTGGGGTTTATATCATGTTGAACCCAGCAGGAAAAGGCTACGGTGGCAGACAGAAACTTCTGAATAATTTAAAGCAGATTTCAGGCCTGTTACCACGAGCAGGTTGAACAGTCAGCTGCTGAGGTGATCCTCTCCTCTGAGGGCTTCAAAAATTAGAAATGCGACCATGATCACATTAATTATAGAATCAAAAACTAGGTGCATTAGAGAATCGATAATAACTTCATCAAGGGACAGATATTACAATTCCCTTTTCAGTTACTTCCAGATTGTTCCCGTTGGATCAAGGATGTCAGGCTCTTACCAGAGATATTCAGCAGGAAAGATGACAAGAGGATAAAAAATGTTAGCATTTATTAAGATGTGCACTGCTGATCACCCTTGTAAATGAGATCCTGATCTCAACAGGATTTACCTGGTTAAATAAGGGTTAAATAAAAAATTAAATCATGGTAGATGGGGCAGAAGTGGTCAAAATTGTAGCTTAATTTTTGACAAAAAGACACTTCTGAAATAACATTAAGTGGTGAACACTCCAGCAACTCATCACAGCACTGAATGTCAGGAGTGACAACACAATACCAATTGGTATTGTAAAGGGAGAAATAAAGGACCCAAATAAACTTTTATACATCATTCTTTTAAGACAGTTTCTACCTTATACTTGTCCACTTCTCCTTGCAGTTTGACGGACATTGTAGTTGGCTGCTCAAGCTTCCTGAGCCTGTCCTGCCATGTAAAGAGGAACTCCTCAAACACATATGTCTTACTCCTGAAAACAATAAGAAATACATAAAAGTTAGCACATTTTTGAACACAGATTTAAAAAAAACACCAGTTTCAGGTTCAGAAAGCCCTGAATCGGTTAATCATCTAACCCCTTACCTGAATGTGATCCAGTCCTCCTGGGCCTTTTCTGTGAAGCCTTGCTGCCATTCTTCATACAGAGCCCACGTCTGACTGTGCTCGTCCATGTCTCTTTTAGTGTCTTCTGCCAGAGAGAAATCAGGAGCTTCCAGGTCAAAATAGGCACAGTCCTCACTGGAAGAACAGAATAACAGGAGGAAGGCACAATAGGAATAATTACATTGCTGAAGGTTGTGTTGGAATTGATGTCAAGGTTTAGATTTTGTCTTCGAGCTAAAAGTGAGACTTCACAACCAAAATGAATAAAAATAAAAGTCTGGACGGCTCCCCTTCTCTCTGTGCCTGGTCTTTGTGTAACTGGAAAAGTGTGTTGTTGTACGATTATTCTCTTTTTCTCACTAAACAGGAGCAAGAACTGTTCCATTATGAATCAAAAACTTCAAAATTGCATAAAATGCTTATGGAGTATGTGACTGGAATGTTGACTGCTGAAGGATGACTTTTTTTTTTAATTACGGGCTTAAAAAGGGGTATGTCTGAGCCTTACAGGACAAAAATATTACCTATTAACATTACTTTCTACAGTCAGAATAAAAAATACATTATGTAGAATTTAAACCAACTAAAAAGGACATACAGCAGTTTGCTACGAACAAGTTCCAGCTCCTGAAACTCTTGCTGCTTGTCTTTGATGGTCTGAAGACATGCTAGAAGGGCAGCATGATCCCCGGTCTCAAGCATCTCATCCTTGGGCTTTAGCTGATCCCAGCGGGCTTTGAAGCGCTCCAGATCTGCCCTGTAGGCGCTGATACGACCAGCAGCATTACTTCGCATCACATCCACCTAAGGGAAGAGCAAAGAAAGACAGCAAATTAAACAAATATATCAATAAGTAAGATGCAGTAAGTGGTTGAAATATGTGATGGTTTTAGATTATGACCTTAAGTAAGCTAGTTTGCATTGTGATATTTCACCTGTTCTTTAATCATGAGCTGATGGCTCTCCATAACAAGCTCTAGTTTGTCCCACTTGGCTCTCAGGGAAGACAGCGAGTCCAGGCCTGCCCCAGCAACACCTCGCAGCAGGCGGTTCTTCTCCTCTGCATACTGAAACTCAGGTTGTATCTGTGCAAATATGTAGATGTGGCCTGTCAGATATTTTACCTGTCCTGCATAGGATTTGTGAACACTGTTGTGGCTCAAACTTTAGAAATGCAAAAGCAGAATTTCCTGTTTTTGTTTCCTTTTTAAGTCAAGACAATTCACATTCAAAAATATGACATGCATTACACAAGCAAATATTTTTTCAAATTACAGAAAAAATGTGTAAAATTATGTGGAAAAGGGACAAAAAGAAACTGTAATTTGTGGCTTTCCATAACAAATGGATATAGCCCCTTATCCACACTCGGGTGTTGGTTTGTTTACTTCAGGTTTGCGGGCTAGTATCTGGGTATATTTGTCCTTCGCGCCACCGATCTCCTCCATGTTCTCTGGCCTAGTTGACAAGGTTTCAATTGACTCTGAGATGAAACTGTCTATGGTCTGGGTGTGACCTGAAAACAAAAACAGAGATAACATAGTCATAAACGGTAACAGGTAAGCAAAGCAAAAGTAACCACAATGGAGATGAAAATAGGACGGGAGAATGGAAACGAAAAACAAAAACGAAAACGAGAGTGAAGGTACAATGAGGCCTGTTTTGTTTTCACCTTGTATAGACTTTCTGAGAGACCAGAGCAGGATGTCAAACAGCCTCTGGATCAGGTCATCAATGACAGCTTTTACTGGCTCACAGTTAACTGTGATACAGTCCACCCTCTCCTGACTGACACAGAAAGGACACAGGACACAGGGAGGATAAGGGCCTAATATGATCTAAGGTGTTTTCAAGATACAAAATCTGTCCAGTCAAAGTAAATAGGTACCTTTTATACTTTTATAGGACAAATATCAGGAAAAGAAAATAATGCCATGCTTATGGTTTGTCTTTAGTTTGCTTAATATGTCTCCTCCATATGATAGAACACTTCTATAAACACCACAAAAAGTCTGAGGCATCCAGTTCAAGAATATATATTTTTTTATGCTTAAAGTGCGCGTTGTGCTCACTGGAGATGTCATGAGTGTGTGTCACAGAAAAGGCCTTTTGTATGCATGAACAACAGTGAATAGCGTTTTTGGGCAGATGTGAATTTAAACCTTGTTTGTGTACATTTCAATATGGAAATGTGACATTTGTTCACATTCTGTCCCAATTTCACCCATACAGTGTGAGCTCAAGGTTGTTTAGGACCATCAAATCAAACATTTAAATGGTGTGTCAAGAACACAGTTGCACAGAGTGAACTGACATTATACCACAACATGACAAAACACTAGCTTGAAATCTGCTGTGGAAATTTACTATTGCATGTATGTTTAATATGTCTTAACCACATATACAGCCACTAATGGCCTTTTCAGTTTGAGTCTTAGGTTCACACTTTTTACCTGAAATCTTAAGTGTCAGCAATAAATGTTCTTCATAGAGTTACAAAGCTTTAGCTACAAGGACACACAGCTACACAGGAGTCCAGGTGTCTGACCTTGGTTGTATCCTAACCGTTTGGGGATCTGTTGGTAAGTATTAGCTGTTTAGGTCTTGTGTTCCTGAGATGTCTCCAACTCTCTGTATATTACGTTTTGTCACACACATGCTCACGAGACAAGACACTTCAGACACCCACAAACACAGGTCTTTAAAATGACCTGAGTCTATGCTGAGTGTCAGACTTTCTTCTCAGCGGCCCGTCACTGATCATTTTGACTGTCTCCATTCTTGCAAGATTGTAATTTTTCTATTTGTTATAAAAACTCACACCAGCAGTATTTGGTTCAAGAACCTTCATTTCACCTTTATGGGGAACATAAACAAGTTTTTTTCCACAACAAATCCCTTGTACGCCAAATCAAAGATGAAGAACAGGTGTCTTATTGATAAGTACTACATGACGTATTTTATTATTTTATCCCTATTATTATTATATGCATGTAATTATTAGCAGGAGCGTCAAACATGGCTTGCTTTGACGCATAGGTCCACTCCTTGTTAAATATTGTGTAATCACCTTTTCAAAAGACGTATCTTGGGCTTGTTCAAGACATAACTATAATTAAAATCAGAATTCTTTAAGGGACAAGGTGACTCTGTTTTCATGGACTAAAGTTTACTTGTTATAGCTGTTTTTTTTTTTATTTACATCACACCACAATCACAGAAACCAGTATACAGATTTAATCAAGTTACTCACTATTTCTAACATCCACTGAACTAGATACTGTGACATGGACACACCTTTTCTCATTTTCCGACAGCTTCTGATGTTCTATGAAGGCCTCAGTCCAGTGACAAAAATGAAAGGCATCAAGAGGGTCCTCTTTCTGAAGCTATTACAAGAACAGGTTTGTCTTTTGGCTGTAAAAGACTGAATTGCAAGCTTAAACCGCTATCATGGGTTTCAGTACTCAGCTCAGACGGATGTTTCCTCTGGTCTCATACATTATTCAGCTACATCACAAATCCAGTTGAGTGATGCCTTACTCATCTGGAAACTTTCTGTTTATTTAGAAATTGTGAACTCAGTCTTGGCAACCTTGTACCACAAGTCACAGCAACAGGCCTTTGCCCACTTTTCTCTTGTTCTGAGCTGTGGCAGTAAAATGATTGCAGTGGTTAGAGTTGAGAAGATGCAGCTGTTGCTATTTCCTCCTACAGCAGGAAATGGTATTGATAAACGTATCTGGTAAAACAATTCTAGCATTAAATAGTGTTAAACTCCCAAGGTTTTACAGATTCAATTTTAAGGCAGCTAGCATATATTCACAATAGCTGATGTTAGATCCACCTGTATTCTCAAAGACACTCTGTAAGAGCTCCATTCTCCTCGTAGGTCCTGTCTGTTCACACTGGCTGATAGATCATTTAGCACAGCCTAGGGAAATATACTTTTTAGGCAGCTGCTGGTGCTGATAAGAGAGGGACAGGTAGAAGTGACTTTTTGCCTTGTGCATAGAAGTAATATGAAGGAGGCATGAAAAGCTTAATCGGGAGTGTAAACAAAATTTGAAGAGGTATAATAAGAGATAATGATACTCTTTCTTTAAACACGGGGTAAAAAACAACATAAGCTATGAGCATATTACACTATACCCTAAATATGATTAAAACCAGGGTAGGCTCATTATCAGGAGACCATGTAATCACTTCCACTGTGTGTTAGCTATCCCAGGGGTAACGCTTTGTGCGCTCATGTGTGCTTCCTGTGTGTCATGCATACCTGGGCAGCCGTTCCGACTCCTTCCCCTTTGACTTCAGGGCCTTAAAGTTTCTCTCCCAGTCTTGTACAGAGCTCAGATTCTTCTCCACTAACTTCTCTAAATCGACCTGGCCGAGCACCACCCACTCCTACAACATACACAGACAGAGCGACACAGCGGTTGGGTGCAGAACCCATTTCCCAAATCGTCAGATGTACATTATCCGTGTCAAAGGTGAAAAAATGCCATTGAAGACCAAATTAATACAGAACTAATGAGGGTAAAAGAGAAGTCTGTAGAGGTGGGGGGCTTCCCTCCTCATTTTAATATGCATGAGAACAGACCGAGGGGAACAGAGAACAGTGTGCTTACTGCTCTGTTGGTGTGATATCAAGGGGAAAATGCTGACAGAGGTAACAACAGGGCTTTTGACTCTAAAAAGAGAAGTGTGACTAACCAAAAGCTAGATTTCAAAGAATATGGAAAAAAATGACTGAGCACTACACCTCATTGAGTTAAGATTAAAAAAAAGGGTTATAAGTGAATGCATTTGTAAACTGAATGGGTGGATGTTGTAACACAGCACTACAAAAGGAAGCCAAAAGGTAAGAAGAAAATACACGTATCTTCTAGAAAAACTAGTGAAAATCTTGTACTCCAGTGATCGATAACTGGTGACCCTGGGAGGCCACATCAGGCCCTATTATCATATTTCTAAAAAAAATGAGGGGGGGTATAGGGACAAGCTTTTAAGGTACTGTCCCTAGAAGTATTTATACACCTGCTAAAGCAAGTGAAATAAGTTGACTTTGTGGTTGAAGTGTTTCACAGAAATGCAACTGGCTACCAGGATCAGCCAACATTAAGCAAGAAGTTTCAGTATTTCAGAGTCAAACCCAGTGATAAGAAATAGAATAACGCAGCTCAACTGGCCTCATGGAAAAGAGATCTGCTGATCTCAATGGAACTGACCTGGTTAAATAAATAAAAACAGACAAATAAATGTGCCTGGCAGCTATATGAGGGATGGGGACTGATTTAACTCTGATGCTGCGTTCACACCGGGCGCTACTTGTACTACCTTGGCGATCACTCTCCATGCAAAGTCAATGTACAGCCGCGATGGGGCGGGGCTAACCCTCCTGCGATGCGACAGCTGCTTTTCACACTAACACATAAATTGTTGCGCGACGTGAAAGTAAAAAAAAGTTGATCAATCAGCAGGTGTGTGCACGTGTGACAGTACCCTAGACAGAGGGTGCATCCAAATAGTCCTTTTTGGATAAGGAACCTTCCTTACTGAAGAAATGACCCGGAAGCATTTAAGTGTCGGCCATGAAAAGTGCTGTTCGCATTCTCCCAAAAGTTAAGGAAAGGAGGGTCGTTGCTTCCTTTAATATCTCCTTTAGCTTAGGAAACACTGGACCATCCTTTTCAAAAGGAAAGGTGAAAAAAACACCCCATAATGCCTTGAGGCACGTGACGTGTATAAATATGGCTCCTGCCGAAAGTTTACGGAAACTTACGATGGAGAAGGGACAGAACGATGATGCTTAATAACATTTTTTAAAAACAATCAATAAAAGAAGGACAAATGAGGACTTTTACAATACTCCAAATATAAGAAATTTAAACAATGTTCATGATGAGATATGTGAATGAAACAGGGGGAATAGTGCTTCTGACAGTCTGCTGTATTATCAGGCTTCAGATTGTCAACATTTATAGATGCTCTCATGAACCTCACAGCTGTGAGCAGGAAACACACACTGCATGACCACAGACAAAACACCATCACAGGCAAATCCTCTGATCATGGTTTGTTAATGTTGTTAATGATGTGAAGAAACGAAACAACCCTATGAGATAAGGCAGAGGACAAATGCGCTTCTTGTCGTTCATTTTCGGAACATTGTAGTTCATCGTGGCTTACCTACGTCACAAGTAATCGTCGTCACATAAATATGACATCAAAGTGAAAGTGCAGTCGAATTCCTCTTTGGCCGCAGTTCTCCTTTCCTCTCATCTTTTTCCCTCCTTCCCTTGAACCCTGTGACGTTTTTAATCGGGGCTAAGGTAAAGAGGATAGGAAAGGACTTAGTGGATACACCCAAGGTATTTATGGATGCGCGACGCTACGTCAGTGGGCAACGTGATTTTGGTAGCTGGGTCGCTTGCGGTGTGAACGCAGCATTAAAGGCATAGGGACATTTACGTCTGTGTAGATTCTCATTCATTCAGGTCATGGTTATCTAGAAGATTCAAAATTGAAGCAACTGGACTGTGTTAAGTTTAGGGAAGATGTTTCACTTCTCATCCAAGAAGCTTAGAACTAAAGAAGCTTCTTGGATGAGAAGCGAAACGTCTTCCCGAAACTTAACACAGTCAAGTTACCTTGGTTTTGAATCTTCAAGATAGGGACAATTACTTTGAAAAAAAACAAGAAGATTAAACTGATATTATGTGAATTAGGCCTAAATAGTCTTATATTATTTTATTTTAAAAGCTGGCCCTTGTAGGATGTATATAGAAAATTGGAGCAGTCGTTGTTTTAGCTTAATTTACTTAATTTTGGAGCCTGATCTTGAGGCAGGAGTTCAACCTCTGTAAAATCAAAGAAATGCTGGCTTGCTACAGAGTGGAAATGTTCTGCATTGAATGTACTAATTTGGAGAAGCGATTCATATCCTACTGTTAAAGCAGCACTACGGAAGATCTCCGCTTGACCGGATAGGGAACTCAACTACCCATGAGCTCTAGCGCGCGCATACTGTCGTAAGGATACAGATTTGCCGGTCGCCTGCATTTGTTTTGTAAGCGAATCACAGAAGCCAGGACTTCGCGAAAAGTATTCTTCTGTCTTCAGTGGCTGTTTGCAGGATGGGTAGCGACGAGGTAATGTATTTATTTTTTACTAAATGAAGATGTTAATAATCGCTAAGTTCAACTTGGTTTTATTACCGTGAAGTCGCCCCCGTCCTGTTGAAGCAATAAAGTAAATAAAAGTAAAGACAACGACGAGCTGGTGATATCACACACTTGAAACAGATCAAAACAAAACTACATACTGGTACGTTCTGGATTTGTCGTGCTGTACTTTTTTCCTGTCAAGTGTTTTGAGGAACTTTGTCATAAATTAGTCGGCCAACATACCTGATAGTAGTCGGACATCCCTCCTCCTCTTTCATTTCACGCAGCAAGTGAACGCCGAACCGATGATTATTCCTGTCCGAGCATTCAGCTTGTTTTTCTCTCGCTTTCTTTGTTTTGTATCCTCCGACAAAACTTTTCTCTTCCTAACGTTGTTGCCTCCGCCTGGTTAAAGCTCCGCGATTGGCTTTCGCTGAGACTTCCGTGTTGTAAACGTATCGGGAATCGGGGGAAGTGACGTATGCCGTAAAGCAGTTCAAACGTGTAGTTTTTTAGTGGGGCAGGGTTCCCACCATCCACCTCGAAGTTACATAGCGCCAGTTAAAGGGATACAGATCAGTTCAGGCCATGACAGAGGTTTCATTGAACTCATTGTAAAGTGGTGGACCATCACAAAGAATATCGAAGGATTATAATATGTTTGAAAAGCTACATAGTGTTGGTTTAAACCCCACTTGCTGGACCTCTTTTAACATCAAACACATTTAATGCAGGACTGCACAGTTATATTTAACGCTCAGGTACCTTAAACTTGTCTTGTACAGTTTGCAGGCGGCTGAAGAGATCCTCAGCCTTGCTGAAGATGGTGAGGAACCCAGAGGCATTTCTATCAATCATGACGCTGAAGATCGTTTCCTGCCCCTGGGCACTAACTCCTTTGAACTGGTTTGGGATTGAGATGAAGCGTCTCATCTCCCTGAAATAACGGGCTCGCACCTCTTCAAATGGAGGACGGAACTGCAAACGTCCCTGTCTGTTTGAAAGGGAAAAAAGCATGAGAAGAAAAAGATATTTTTCTTAAATCACCACTGTCAAATAATGACTTTGCCTGAGAGAGAAAGAAAGGGAAAAAGACAGACAGGTAAAACTGTGGTGTCCAGATAGAAATTTAGATTGTGGTCAGAGAAAGTCAGATGTCATTTGCCAGTAGTTTAAAATAAAATCAATAATATCTTGTTGAGGTGCACGTGTGTGTACATACTTAAAAATGAGGTCTATGTGTATCTCAGGTAGGTTTTTGTTCAGAGCTTCCAGTCCTGTCTGGTACTGATGTTCAAGAGCTTTGTAAAGCTGATGGTTCCAATGCTGACGCCATGCCTGCATATCACCCACCCTGAAGCCCTGTACCAAAAAACACAAGTAATTACTTGCCTGGAGCAGGGGGAGGACTTGTTCATAGTGAATTACATCAGTTGCTACATTTTTCATTTACATCATGAGTTAAATAACAACTTCAATAATGGCACTATCCTTAATAGCAATGTATTATTTTCGGTTTGCGCTACTAGTCTTGTTTTCTCCTAATGATTTACGGTCTGAATATATGAAAAAAAAAATAGTAAGTATGTACCAATACAAAACCAGATTAAAGCTGACAGCAAAGCCTCACTCTCTTCTGTGGCTGCATCAAACTGTGGATTTCTTCTTTAAAGTCACTTTTTTTGTTTTGGCTTTTGATACCAATTGAGCTTAGCAATTAGACATAATTACGACATACTTCTGACTTCAATAAATACCTGGGCCTCCAGAGTGGCAAAGCCAGTGCGGAGGTCCTGAAGACCATCTTTCCAGCGCTGTTGATGCTTCAGTAAGTCCACATTCATCAGAGTCACCACCTGTAAGGCAGACTCCGTGGTATTAAAAGGAGGAATTTTATTTGTCATCATTGGTTACTGATCTTACTGGACTGCATGGTTTCTATCATTCAGTACAGAAACTGAGGTCAGAATATGTGTGACAACCTTGTCGATGAAGTCAGTGTGCCATTTGCGTAGCTTCCTGTTTTCTGTGGAGAGTTTCTCTGCAGCAGACTGCAGTTTGGATATATAAGCCTCCAACTCTTTAGGGTTGTCCCAGGTGATCTGCAGTTTACCAGCTGTTTCCTTAGACTGAGAACGAGGGTTCTTCGAAGAGAAAAGCAGAATAATGAACGGACATAATGAAGAACTAAAGTTTTGAAAGTGTCACATTAAATGATTGGAAGGGAAAATCTTTCAGTTTTTCTAGGAAAAATCACACAAGCTCAGGTACTTTTGACAAGGGATTCATGCTTGCACAAAAGATAAACACTTGCAAGCCACCAGCTTTCAATTCCCTTTGTTTTAAGGAATAGTTCGGTATTTTTTTTGCGTGGGCTTGAATGAGGTGCATATCAAAAGTAAATGTGCTGGTGAGAGGGAGAGCAATCAGCCCCAGTCACAAGAGGACTTTATAGTGCTCCCATAGGAGTCAAGAGCCCTGACTGACAAGAGTTTTAAATGTTAAAAAGAGAGTTCATTATTTTTCCACAAGTAAAGCTCTTTGTTTTGGCCTTATCTACCTTCAGATGGAGGGACACATAAGCTATCAGCTGTGCCAGAGTAGGACTAAAACAATCGAGCCTGCCAGCAGAGAAACAATGCAAACGTGTTTTCCTAAGGTCGTGGCCCCTTTGGCAGACAATCAGTCTACCTTTTATGTTGGTTAACTCTCTACGAGGGCAGAACTGATCTCAATTGCTGGAGCTGGTGTTTATACATCTGGCACAAATACAAGCCCACAGTCAAAGCTTCTGAGCTATCCCTTTAACACCCGAACTCTGAGATTAATAACAATTAGTATAATAACATTGATATCCCCGTAAGTGGGCAAAGCAAAGTAAAAAAATACATTTCTCTGTGTGTCCCATACCTTTATGACCTGTTCAAAGGCCAAGGCAAGACCAAGCATCATGGGTTTCTGAGAGGGAATCATCTGCTGGTCAATGGTGTTGTAGAAATGGGCCACCTACAGCAAACAGAATAACAAACTGTTTGTCATGTTGTTGGCTTGACAGGAGTTAAACTGTGAGGGATGTACCCAACCAAAAAAACAATGAGTAAATATCGGGACCAAAAAGCCCACCTGTTTTAGGACAATGGCTTGTCTGTAGAATTTATCGGCAGTATTAGCAGCCTGTTGTATCTTGGCTGGAATAGGAAAACCCAAAGCAGAGAGCTGCCTGACCTCCCTGAGCAGACTGACCAGTCTGTCCGAATACTGGATCTTCAGCCTGCCGTCTGCATGGTCCAGGTCCATCACTCGATTGCTAGCCTGCAGACTAAGACACAGGTCACACAGAAAGTAAGAGCCAGTCCACCTTCACATGATTTATATGAGAAGTAGGGAAGAAGGATATTTACAGACAATGCACTGGCAGTACATTGACAAAACCACAAAAGGAACAGACTGCTGGATTTTGATGGAACATTAAATCAGGAGTTCCATTTTTTTGAGAAGTTAAATATTGTTTTTCTTGTTTTACAGTTGTTCCTTACACAAGTAATCAAATTAATAGTAATAAATGATTTTTGATAAATAAGAACTTTGTGTTCTTGACTGATAATTTCAGTATCAATAGTAATGAGTTTAGAATTGCAGGCATATCAGCAAAATTCAACATTGTACATCCCTACTGAAAAGCCCTTGATTAAGTAGCAATTCATACAAGTTGAATGATCTACAGCTACAACAGACAGATATTCCCTTTAAAATAAACTCCACTGGTTTCAGGTATTTAGGGATAAATATTACACGTAGTATGTCTTCTTTATTTTCTGCTAATTTCTTACCCCTAATAACTCAGCTAAAAACTGATCTGGAGAAGTGGAATAGTTTACCATTATCTCTCATCGGACGGATTAACACATTAAAAATGAATGTATTGCCAAAGCTACTCTTTTTGTTTCAATGTATTCCACTTTACTTGCCAAAAAAATTCTTCAGAAGCATTGAAAATATTATTTCAACCTTCTTATGGAATAAAAAGTCTCCCAGAATTAAGAAATCTCTTTTACAAAGATGTAAATTTAATGGAGGCCTTTCTATGCCTAACTTTCAGCTATATTACTGGTCAGCACATATTCAAAAGATTATATACTGGACTAAATCTCCTGATGTTTCATGGTGTAGACTTGAAAGACAGTCTTGTAGTCTTTCTTCTCTGGATGCTCTACTTACATCCTCTTTACCACTCAACCCCTCTGGCTTTACAGAAAATTTAGTTGTAAGGTCTACTCTTCGAATCTGGTATCAGTTTAGGTGTCATTTTAAATTTTTATCAGCTTCTCCTAAAGCTCCCTTAATTAAAAATCATTTGTTTCCTTTATCATATACAGACGCCATTTCCTGGCAATGGCACAGTAAAGGAATTAAATACTTTCAGGATCTTTACAGGAATGGTGTTTTTCTCAGTTACACAGATCTTTCTAGAAAGTTTGAATTGCCGGCATCTCACCAATTCCATTTTTTTCAAGTAAGGCATTGTACTGCTTCCATTTTCCCTAACTTTCCCTTAATGCCTTCTAAACAACCATGGGAAGACCTCCTAGAGCTTAACTCTGGTCAGAAGTCATTAATATCAAGGATATATTATCATCTGTTGTCACTTGAGGGAGAACCGAGGATAAGAGTACGAGAGATGTGGGAACGAGAACTAGGTATAACTTTTACAGAACAATGTTGGCAAAGGGCTGTCAAAAGAACCCACAACAGCACAATATGTGCTCGACTTGGGCTCATACAATATAAAGTCCTAAATAGGGTTCATTTTTCTAAAACTAGACTGTCTGAAATATTTTCTACAGTAGAGGACAAGTGTGATAGATGCCATTTATCTCCATGTAACTTAAGCCACATGTTCTATCGCTGTTCAAACTTATCAAACTTCTGGCAAAAGTATTTTGGAACCATGTCCAAAATATTAGGCAAGGATATTAGAAACTGTCCTTTTATAGCAATATTTGGTACACCTCAAGAACAGAATCAGTTTACCTCTCATCAGTTGACAGTTCTAGCTTTCACATCATTGTTAGCAAGACGTAGAATTTTGTTGCATTGGAAGTCTAGCAAGGTCCCACTGATTTCTCAATGGCTTCAGGATGTAATGTTCTTCCTGAAGCTAGAGAAGATAAGGGAGGAGCTGAAGGGCAATTCAGAGATATTTTTTGAAAAATGGCAACCTTTCCTGACATATTTCAACTCCCTGCAGACTTTACCAACAGACTGAACACAAACTAGCACCCTTTTTTTTTATTATTCCTCCCTTTTTTTTTTTTTTTTTTTTTATTATTATTATTTTTTTTTTTTTCTTTTTTTTATGTATATATATATATATATATATTTTAATATTTTATTTTATTTTATATTTTGTTTAATTATTTTCTCTTTCCCCTTAGTTACTTACTTATTTTACTAAACATTGGTTTAATTTCAATTATTAGTTAAAATTAATTAATTTTACTTATTTATCTTTCTGTATAAGTGTGGCTCGTACATGGTTCATGGAGGGGGGGGGGGGGGGGTTCAGGGGGAGAAAGTAAACAAAAAGAAAAGAAAAACAGCGAAGAGTGGGAGTGCCAATGTCCTTTTCTGTATCTTCTTCACTTTGCTGGAACATGTATATGCTTCACAGCGTCCGGAAGACTGAAATGTGTCTTTTTCTTTTTCTGTAAATTTCAACTCTTCAATAAAGAAATCAATACAAGTTGAATGATAAAATATGGAAAATAGTAGTGCATGTATTTAGCAGATTCCTTACGATATACTCTACATTTATCTTCTGCTATTAGATCTAATTCTGTCACAAGTCAGTGGGTCTAATTACTGTAAGAACACACTGGAAAGATGGACACACTTAAACAAGATCAAAAATACAACTACCACTATGCTTGACCCTTGTACAAAGTTTAATATCAGTACATTTGTTTCTAAATATAAAATTAAGTTTTTTTGATTGAGGGGAGTTAGATGCAGTCTCAGCTTGTCCTCAAGCTTTTCTCTTTACACACTCTCCATCTTGGTAATTCACCCAGATTCACATAAAAAAAAACTTATTTAAAGACTCGAATGCAACTAGAAGCTACATATACGTATACAGTATACTTGTAATACTCTTTAACACATGATTATTACCATCCACAAATGTCTTTACACATACACATACATCTCTTCCAGTGTGTTTGATATAAACAGAAGAGAAAAAGGCCAAGGATTCCGGCAGTGGGCCCTTGTTTGGGCACAACCCACACATTTAGCTGTGTTCCTCATTCCACACATGCACATCCTTATGAGTTCTACCTTACTGTAAAGGTGACTAATTGGGGTTTCCAACAAAACAAAAAAAAGTAAAAATATATATTAGTTAACGAAAGAAAAAGTCAACTAAAGTAACATTTGATTTATTTTAGATTATTTTCATTGTTTCTTTATATTTAATTTTTACTCAGTCAAAGAAGCCTGCAGACAAAGGCATTTCACAAAACTGTACTTCCATACCAAATGTGGCAATTTTCATATTGTATCCTGAATAGGGCTGAACAATTAATTGCAAATTAGATTAAATCGCAATATGGCTTGTTGCAATTTTCAAATCGCAGCCAGTGCAATATTTTTAGCCCAAAATGTGTTGAACATTTTGGCATTGTGATGTAGTTCATTGCAATTTCATGCCTATTTTAACCTTTTTTAACCCCGTTTTTACAACTTTATGCCTATCTTGCTCCCATTCATCTTTTTTTTTTTGGCCACTGTCAGACCATGTTTGGAATTTTTACATGGTTTTCAAAATTTAATCCCAATTTTGCTGCTATAATCAATTTTCCTTAGTCACTTTTGAATTTTTTTGCCATTTTTTTTTTGCAATTTCATACCTAGTTTGCACCTATTAACTTTTTTCCTCCTTTGTACCATTTTTTACTCAGTTTTTACAATTTCATACCTATTTTGCTTCTGTTCTTCACTTCTCCACTTTTTCTCAAATCTTTTATCTTTAGATTGATTTAAAGTCATATTGGTTATACTATAAACGATCTACTGCTTATGTTTGTTTAAGAATACATAAGATGATGAACATTAAAACAATCGCAGAGTAAATCACAATTGCAATATTGGGGAAAAATATCGCAATTACATTATTTTCTCCAATCGTTCAGCCCTAATCCTGAATCTTGGTGTGTTTTTCAGATTTAGGTTTCAATTGGCAATGCTACCAACCTTATCCCAGACTTTGGGTCAGACAGTCCTGACTGTATATCTCTGGACCAGTCCCCAAACTGATCCTGTTCATATTCCCTCAGAGTTTCCAGCAGGTCGTCACAAAAATGCAGGAATGCTTTAAAAGCAGACAGGTCTGAAAGGAGCGCTTCAGCGATCCGGACAGAATCCTCCACCTGATCAAAAAGTACAGACACAGAACAGGAAAAGCATTATTCTTTTAATTCCGGTTTGTTTTATCTGTATTTGTAGAATAAGTCAAAATATTGTTGTATCATAAATAATTTATTCATAATTTCAAACTGCCTGCTTATCGAATAACAGCTTACTCTGTTATGTAGTGGAATCATCTTGAAATTACCAAAACTTTTGAGTATGAAGCATCTGTGAAAGGGAACATTCACTAACACATAAACATTTAACTACCTTGTGTATTAGTTGTCGAACCCAAACAATTCTGTTGACCACCTCAGGGAGGTTTCTTCCAATAAGTGGCCCAGCCTTGTCTCCAGGCTCTCCATGGCAACGGCTCTTAAAGTCAGTCCTCAGGCCTATGAAAAAGTTTGCAGGGTAAAAGTTAAGTTTCACTTTTGTTTCTACCCTCTGACAGACATTTATTCTACCAGCTGAAAAGTTCAATCTCATTTGAAACATCTTAAAATGAACAGTGTCTTGGCTGTGTACAAATGTTGCCCCCATAAAAAAGAGTTTAAAGATTTGTAAAATTTAAAAGTGAGAATGTCTGTTGTGTAAGCAGTGACCAAGGTGTGACTTTGAGAAGACGCTGTGGTTTAAAATGGAATTACTGCTTTCCTTTTCCCTGTCCTGTAATTTTCCTTTAGAGCCTGAATGTCCTGTACAAAGATAGATTATGGTTATATTTATGTACATTAAAGAGCTCATTTATGGTTTTTCAAGATATCTGTTGCGCAAGTGTGTTTCCATGTCTCCTCTGTATGAGAGAAAACTTAATCAAAAAGACATCCAGACTTCTCCCTCTCCCCTTTTATTAGCATAAATTGTTGCCTTGAAAGCTTTTTTTAAACTGTCTTTAAAATAAAATACATGAACCAAGGAGCAGATAATAGCCTTCTCAACACAGAACAAGACCTGAGTCCATTTTTCTTCTGTGGATTTTTCTTAAATGTGTAGCAACATCCTTTAGATGTAGACTTGAAATAAATACCCCTGTTTCACTGGTTTCATTTGGGGAAGTGGTAGCTGATGTTCTGAGGTATGTCTGTTAAAACTGTAAGCTTACACTGTTAGCATATAAGCTAATTAGTTAGCCACCAAATTAGGTCACAGTTGGATTGTTGAATGGAACTGAATGGATGCTTGTATTGTAAGCCTTTTCTCCCTAGGGTGGTTTCCGTGTATGGTGCTTCTGTTTTTGTCAGTGAATATGACATTTAATCTAATTTAAATGAATGTGTGGTTCATTTAAATTGTCAAAAGAAAAACTAAAGTATCTTTGATGTTTTCCTGCTAACTCCTCATTCTACGTAATAAAATACCTAAAACAGACAGAGGCTTGCGGTCAGAGTTTCAAAGTAGAATTGTGTACCTTTGTTGTAATCCAGCAATCGGGCCAGTAATGTTTCCCTCTCTGACTGCAGCTCTTTGCTGATGGTGGGGCGTTTGATCAACTCTTTGTGCTTCTGAAAGACCTGTAACAGCTTCCAACATACAAACACACAGGTACATATAGTGAGTTTACATCACAGCTTATACTGTCTGTCAATTTGTGCTGAGGCTGTGTGTTTCACAACCTGCTGTGGGTTGTCACCGACGTCAGCAATGCAGCCTTTCAGTCTTCCAGCGACCTCCTGCTCTGACGGGGCCATTAGCCTCTCAAACTGTGCAACTGCTGCTCTCCAAAGAGGCTAAAGAAAAACCACAAAGGTCACTCACTAACACAAAGAAGAAGTTCACATCCTTGACATTACATAGTGCGTAATGCTGTTACTAAGATACTAGGAAGTGTGAACTCTATTGGAGGTTTCCCTCTGCTCTGACGGTAATCGTCAGACGTCAAATTACAGTTTTTCATTCTCAACGGCTTATACACTGAATCCCATTTTCTGAGCCAGATGGTCAATTGTCTTCAAGCTCAAATGCCATGCTAATTCAATATTCTTAGATTTTCATATTTTATAGAAGTGACTTGGGAGCAGAGAAATGCAACACCTTTTACTAAACTCTCATTTTACAGAGAAATTACTCTTAAGACGATGCTCCTTACAATGCTCTATTTGTTTTATTTCCACTGGGTAATTATGTAAAAACTATACAGCCTCCACCTACATGTGTGTGTCCTGCTCATCACAAGCCAGCACAGCCAGCTTTCCTTTGCATTTCCAAAAGTGCTCCACATTCACATGGAGGTGGTGTTAAAAGGATGTGCGTTCACACGGATCAATGAAAACGACTGAAAAAGCAAAAGCGTGCATGCCAAGGCCAGTAGTTGGCAATGTAGGTTTGTAGTAAAACTTGGTGATTAAAACACACATCAGTACACTAACACTTTCCTGTGCAGACAAACTTTTCAATTTTATTTACCAAAAACTTATTCCCTGGCCAATGTAACAAATCCTCTCTGCTGGTCAGAGTATTACTGCTTTGTTGGAAGAGCGATAACAAACCAAGCACAGTAAGCAGCACACATGTTGCTCGGTAGCGGTTGTTGTTGTTCTTAGGTGCACGCAACCTTTACGGAAAAGAGTACTGCTCATGCACTGCATGTCACCGTTGTCCCTGACAACACTGATTTTTGTTTACACAGAGACAGATACAAAAGCGTCTTCAAACCTTTTCACTGTGGACTCTGGTTTTAAATGTTTATGGACTCAAGCACTCCGGGCACTATTCTTGTGTAAACAGAAGCCACAAACTCAACAAAAAGTCTTTGTTTTCCGCTGATAATGCGTTATATCCCCCTCCCCGGCCTTCCCATCAGACAAAATTTGGGCAGCGAATTAGTCTAGAGGTCAATATCTTCCCATAGCATTTCAGCCCTCTCAGATTCAGGTGTTTCCAAAGGAACAAGCTGCATCCTATGCTCTTAAGAGTTTTATTGTTTTTCATCAACTTTACTCAAATCCCTCTTTCATAGACACCCAAGAGGATACGTAAAACATAAAACACAAAAGTACATGGGATCTTAAACTCATTTATTGAGCTGAGCTCTTGTTCAACACATGAACACGTTTTCCCCACAAAGGCACACCTCCCATATCAGATTTACTCTTTCCTGCTCCCCACACATTCTCCCTTTCTTTGACATGCCTCTAACTGTGGTAAACGTGATTGATTAATGCATCACAAGTACAGAAAATTTAACCACGGGTGAACTGAAAACACTTTCTGCTCATGATTTGCTGAGATCAATATGAGCCATATCAGAGTCAACGCTTCTTCTGAAACTGGATCTGAAACATGAGTGAGACAGTCGGAGAGGCAATGAGATATGTCAGTTGTGGCTCAGCTCTGAATTTTTCTCACTGAAGAAATATGAAATTCTAAGACTTGCTGTATTTCTCCATAACACTTCAGCTTAGTGGTGTGCCATATGACAATATAAAATCGTTAAGGATTATAACGTGGGGATGATCTCATAAAGCAGAAAGATCATCAAATCGTCTGTGTGCACCTGGCGCTCACCGGGTGAAAACATTCACTTCTATCTCAAGCCCATCATCTCTCTGTCTCTCTGTCTCTCTCTCTCTCAAATCAAAAGTTTAGAAGTTGAGAAAGCACATTTCAATATACCTACAAACGTAATATAGCCTATTAAAGTTGACAAAACTAACTGCATTCGCGGAAAATCCGCCAAAAATGGACAAAACACAGCGCTTTCCTCCTCTGTCTCTCCGTTTTACAGCAGGACCAGCACGCACATACACACGCACACACACAGCCCTCGGTAATCATCCAATCAGCTGCTAGTATGCAAATGAGCCCAGACTCTGTGGTGTCAGGTTACAGCAGGGAGCGATATCCTGTTAAAGGGGAGTTTCTCAGTCACACAGGTACAGAGATGAGTGTCCATGTCCACTGAGGACAAATGACCTGACTGACAGCTCCCGATAGTACATAAAGCTGTGCTGTTAATAATAAAAATAATAAAAAAGGAAAGGGAAAAAAATGAAGAAAAAAGTCATGAAAATGTTCTGCCCTATATGTCGTTTTAAATAAAAAAATTAATAAATTAGATTTAGATTAGATTTTCATTAAAATTTAAATAAATTAGTTTGAGGACTGTTTTTCATTATTTACCTTAGTTTTAGTTTTGTAAATATTGACTATAGTGTGTTAAGTTTTATTCTAGGTTCAAATTTATTAAAGAATAATACCATCCAGTTAAATGTTATGTTGTCGCTTGTTACAATCAGGATATTTATTTCATTTCTCATTGCAGTGTTACACCTTAAACATTAGCACTTTTTATTTTGAAATATTTTATTTAACTTTAGATGTTTATGTTTGAAATGTTCAATTTCATTTCAGTAAAACACTTTAAGCATAAGCACTTTTATTTGGAAATGCTATTTTTGTTTTTGCTTAATGTTTTAGTTTGAATTTGTCAATTTCATTCAGTGAAGCACTTTAAACGCTCTGTTTTGCTTTTTATATATAATTTTGCTTCAAATAAAGACAAGTATTTCTTTACATATTATTCTTGTTTTAAAGCATTTATGTCATGTAACAGTTATGGAGAGTGATAACATGGTGACCTTATGGTGTTAAAGGTGACACTGAGAAATTGGGTGCACCTAATTTTTGTGCTGGTGCACCTTAAAAAATTCTTTAGGTGCACTATTATATGTATTGTATTGTACCAATGCAAAAAGTTAGTCTCGAGCCCTGCTTTAAGAGATAACCAGTTACTTAGGTTTGTATTTATATTTAACCCTTTTTAATAAGCTATTTGGCACGTTTGGTTTTTATGTTACAAAAGTGCACTTTGTTGTTGTTCATTACCATTTATGTTTGCATTAATCGCACATGTTTTTAAAAACTGCACTATTTAAATTAAAACCTGTACAGAAAGTTTCTTTGGCTTCAATTGTCTTTTTTTCATTAGGGCTTTACATGTTTTATATGTTAAACATAGGGGAAAAAAGGTCAAACATGCAAATTAGCCTAACAAATCAATGTAAAAAAAATCGTGCTAAAATCGTGATAGTGATTTTATTTTTAAAAAATCGTGATATATTTTTTGCCATATCACCCACCCCTACTTCAGCTGATTCAATATAACATCCAGCCTATTGAAGGTCTGAGCTCTGAAGTGTCTGGGGTCATTCAGTAAACATTGGAAACATGAATGGAGACAAATGTGGTTGCCTTTTTGTGTTTTGACTGTTAACTCCTCTCACCTGTCTTTGTGTGACAAAGGTTTGGTTTTTAAAAATAGACAATGATATTATAATCTCTTGTAGAGAATTGGTTATCTTGTAAAATGAATCACCACGGACTCAAAAGTGTAAACAATTTTTCAGTTTTATCTGATCACAGCTCATAGGACTGCTGTGTCTAATGTGGTCACAGAGTTTGATTCTAAGAAGTGATAAAAGTGTGGAGATAACATTGGCTGGTTTCAGCAACAGAAATCTGGGGTTTGTGGCATTGTGGTCACAGCAGTGAGAAATGAATGGCAGGGCAGTTTCAAGAATTGTTACTGGTTGTGAAAACAGTATTTAACTGTGTACTAATAAGAACTCCCTCAGTTTCCCGTAACTTACCTCAGTGTAGGGGTTGTAATGCAGAGGGTTGAGCCCTGAGAAAGGTTCAAACACACGATCTGAAGAAACAGCCTGCTGCTTGCCTCCTGGCAACAGCTGCAGCAATTTCTCATGAACCATGCGCAGAGTCACCACCTGGTTTACAGAAAAAAGAGTGTTTTAGGGTCTCAATCAAGCCTGGTGCTTCATCTACATGTTCAGCTATATGCTCCCCTTTCCAAAATATTTTAAACCAGATATTTCCTTTAGGCTGTTGAGATGATAAATTACAATGTAAAAATTTGATAGAAAAATGCAAACTACTACTCAATGCAGAACCCCACTTGAAACAAACCCAACTTAGAAAATGATATCAATTATTTCTTAGGAAACAGAGGACTCTTTTTATATGACATGTGACAGCGACTAGATGTCAGGGGAATGGGACATTTTCAAAAGGGAATACCTGTGGTCCTTTAAAACTTTTCTGCATCAACCAGTGAAAAAAAAGCTGCATGATCAAATCCAAAAAACATTCAGGATGATATCTAAGGTTATCTAAGGTTGTAAACAACATAAAGCCTTACTTGTCATGATCCAGTTTTCTGTTTTAATGAAGTTACCTATTTTGTATTCATGTTAGTGTCTTGTTCCCTTTCAGTCGATTCACTCCGTACAACACATATAGTATGGGATATCACGCCCCCGCGTGGCCTAACTGAAGACACCTTTATTCACGCCTTACGGCAGATGACCTGTGGTGACGTATGTGAGGCCCCGCCTGCACATATATACGTGCAACACCACAGTCATCCTTCAGTTCGATAGCCGCTCTTCACCTCGCTGAGAACACCTTACCGAGTCAGGCTAACTAGCTACTGCTAGTTAGCTTGGTCTTGACTTTGGCTACTGCCCGCACGAAGTTAGCTTAACTGCCCCTGTTGGTGTTAGCCGCTGGCTACCCGCGGAGCGCTAATTTCGTGTGCTTCTCCGGTGTTGCGTCTCTTCATGGCCGGAGCGGAAATGAAGGAAAGTCTTCTGTTAGCCCCTGTCCTCAGGAGTGCGGCTTTTCCCTACACTATAAAGACCTCCACGAAGCCTGTCCTGTCTGCCTGGGGATTGTCCACGCCAGGAGAGCGTTGACTGAGCCGGAGTCTTGTGAGTACTGTCACCAGCTCCGGAGCTCAACCCTGGAAAGGCGGGTCAAGTTTGTGGAGAAGGTCTTGGGAAAGACGGCCATTGCAGCCGCGACCCTTTGCTCTCCGAGTCGAGAGACCGGCCGTCCGAGTCCGGCTGCGAGGAGTGTTTGGTCGAACCCGTTGAAACTGGGCGGACCATATGGAGTGTGCTGGCCGGGTTAGCTGGGTTGAACCACGGGCCCCTCCGAGGGCGCTAGCCGACAGCTAGCCGAGCTAACATGCTACCAGGAGGAGGATGACGTACTGGACATCGGCCTGGATGTGCATGGCCTGTCGGAGGATGAACAGGAGCCGCTGTCGTCGGGTCAATACACCGCCGCTACTGCGCCGGTTAACCAGACCGACACATCCTTCCTCTCACTGTACCGCCGTGCAGCTGAGAAACTGGAAGTGGAGTGGCCCTCCCCTCCACCGGCTCAAAAACCGTCCCGGTTTGCGGGGTTTTTTCTTCCCCCCGAACCGACGACTGTTAAGAACAGCCTGCCAATGTTCCCTGATTTTGTCGCGGAGCTAACCTCGACATGGAACAAACCGCTGTCTACCCGCGCCACTGTGCCCGGCTCTGGACCTTTTTTGGACCTGGATGGAGCTGAAAAGGCTGGTTTGGTTAGCCTTCCCCCGATGGAGGCGTCCCTGGCAGCTTATCTGGCCCCGACCCAAAACCATGGTGTGGGCGGCCCCACCACGCTCCCATCCAAGCACTGTAGGTTCTCCGCTTCGCAGCTAGAGAAAATCTACAGGACACAGGCTAGCACGGCTCGTGCACTTAGCTCTGTCACCATGCTGCAAACATATCAGGCTATGTGTCTGGCGGAGCTCGGCTCACAGCTACCTCCTGACAGCCAGCTGTCCCCGTTACTTAACGAGGTGAGAGTCGCCACGGATTACATCCTGCGAGTGTCCCGCTGTGCTGCTCTCTCTCTGGGTAGGGGGATGGCTTCCACAGTGGTGGCGCAGAGGCACCTGTGGCTAACTCTCTCTGATGTTCCGGACAGGGACAGAGCTGTCTACCTAGACGAGCCTGTGTCGGCTGAAGGTTTGTTTGGTCAGTCGCTCGATGCCATCCAGGCTAAATTTGAGCTGAGGAAAAAGCAAACCGAGGCTTTGCGCTGCATTATCCCCAGGCGGGATGCAAAGCCCAAGCAGCCGGCTAATCCACACTGACCGGCACCGCCGCATCCTCCCCACAAGAGGACTGCGACACCCGTGAGTTCGGGGCCCCAGCCGGTAAAGCAGCAACACACCCAGAGAAGCTCAGCTTCCAGGAGGAAGAAGCCGCAGTCGTCCTAGCTGTGGGATTGACTCCAGTAGGGCTCCAGCAGCACGGAGACGCTGCTGCCCCTCAGTTATTGCCGCCAAAGAGGCCGCGTTTAAGTTATGTTCAGTGGTATGGTCCCGAGAGGCGCTGTATTCCCCTGACACAGTCTCCCAAGCACAACCTCCCTTCACATACAGATGCTCCGAAAACAGAGCCTGTTGTTCACAATGTGAATGTTCAAAATGTTCATTTATTGAACTCAATAAAGGTTTTGTTTTGTCCTCAAAACACTGTAAATCAAATGAGCCGGAGCGGGCAGGTCTCGCTGTTCCTCTCCGGCACGCCAGAGGGCGTCAGCCCCTCTCCCACAGTGCTGCAGGTCAGCCGGCTGGCAGTTCACTTCCCTCGGTGGCGCGCATGCGCAGTCTCACCATGGGTAGAGAGAACCGTTGCCATGGGCTACCGTTTGCAGTTCAGGGCTCGGCCGCCCCGTTTCAACTCTGTAATAAACACAGCTGTGAGAAACGAAGCGGCAGCAGTTCTGAGGGAGGAAATAAACAACTTGTTGGCCAAGAGAGCGATACGAGTTGTTCCCGCTTCGGAAGCGAACAAAGGTTGGTACAGCCGTTATTTCGTTGTTCCGAAGAAAGGGGGAGGGCTCCGTCCTATACTAGACTTGCGAGTGTTAAACAAATACCTGCGAACATACAGGTTCAAGATGCTAACACTCAGACAGCTACTGAGCGCTATCAGGCCGGGAGACTGGTTTACAGCTATCGACCTGACAGACGCTTACTTTCACGTAGCGATTCACCCGGACCACAGGCAGTTTCTCAGATTTGCATTCGAGGGCACAGCCTACGAACACCTAGTGCTGCCGTTCGGCTTGTCACTTGCCCCCCGAACATTCACCAAGTGTGTCGAGGTGGCGTTGGCCCCGCTCCGGGAAAGGGGCGTTCGCATATTAGCCTATCTGGACGATTGGGCTCTTATTGCAAGCTCCAGAGAGCGAGCAGTGGCTCAGCTGTCGCTGACCCTGTCGCACATCCAAATGCTGGGCTTTTCAGTAAATCTACAGAAGAGTTCACTGACCCCGAGTCAAAAGTTTTCTTTTCTCGGGCTGGAAATATGCTCTGTTTCGAGCCGAGCACGTCTTTCAGAGCACAGGGTGGCGGCATTTTACCGCTGCCTCGATCAATTTCAGTTGGGACGCAAACTGCGTTTCCGGACGATCTTACAGCTGTCAGGCATGATGGCTTCCATGATCGCTGTAGTACCGCTCGGGCTGTTAAAGATGAGAGCGTTTCAACGCTGGACTCTATCTCACAGGCTGTGCGCGCCACGCCATCTCCAGAGGAGGCTGGTGATAACTCCGTCTTGCATGTTGGCCCTTCTCCCGTGGAGGGAACCCGGTTTTTTACAACAAGGGTCCCCTATAGGGAGGGTGTCTTTTCGCAAGGTGGTCTCCACAGATGCGTCCCTGACGGGTTGGGGTGCTCTGTGCGAGGGCGCAGCGGTGAAAGGAGTGTGGACGCCAGCACAATGCAGACTCCACATCAACCACCTGGAGCTACTAGCAACCTTCTTAGCTCTGAAGCATTTTTGTCCCGTTCTGACAGGCCAGCATGTTCTGATCAGGACGGACAACACTACGGTGGTTTCCTATATAAACAAGCAGGGAGGGACACGCTCCCTTCCCCTGTTAAAACTGTCACAGTCTCTGTTGCTATGGTGCAGTGTTCATCTTCTGTCTCTCAGAGCCACACATGTTCCAGGTCACCTAAACCTGGGACCGGACCTTCTCTCCAGGGGGGGACCCCGTGTAAGGGAGTGGAGATTGCACCCACTAGTGGTGGCTCAGATATGGGACCGTTTCGGCAGGGCAGAGGTGGATCTATTTGCCTCCAGAGCAAATACCCACTGTCCCCTGTTCTTTTCCATAACGGACTGCCACGCTCCCCTGGGAATGGATGCGCTAGCGCACACATGGCCCAACACACTCCTGTATGCATTTCCCCCCGTGGAGATGATTTTGTCTGTACTCGAGAGGGTACGCCAGCAGGGGCTCTCCCTGATTCTGGTGGCCCCTCGTTGGCCGGCGAAGTCGTGGTATCCAGAGATAATCAGTCTGCTGGCGGCGAGGCCCTGGCAGCTACCTTTGCGCAGGGACCTCCTCTCCCAGGCAGGAGGGGAGGTGACTCACCCACGCCCAGAACTGTGGCGTCTACATGCCTACCTGTAGAGAGGTCCAACTTAATAGCTCAGGGTCTGCCTCCAAATGTGGTGGCGACGATCCAGAGTGCAAGGGCATCATCCACGAGGGGCCTGTATGCTTACAAATGGCGGGCCTTTGAGCAGTGGTGTCAGGACTGAAATGTACTCCCATTTCAGTGCTCTATTGCGGATGTTTTAACATTCCTTCAGGAGTTGCTGGATAAGGGTCTCTCTTTCTCAACAATTAAGGTCTACTTGGCAGCTATATCTCCATGCCATGTTGGTTTTGACGGAGTGACGCCAGGTGCTCACCCTCTAGCTATGCGCTTCCTGAAGGGAGTCCGCAGGCTGAAACCTGTGTTTAAACCCAGCGTTCCCTCATGGGATTTAGCGTTGGTTCTTGAGGCTCTTTGTGGACCTCCATTTGAGCCTATTGAGTCTGTAGATATGAAATTTCTTTCATACAAGACTGCACTGCTACTTGCTTTGACTTCAGCAAAGCGAGTGGGCGACCTTCATGCTTTGTCTGTGCATCCCTGTGTACCCAGTTCACTCCGGATGGATCTAAGGTTATATTGCGTTCAAATGCGGCGTATTTGCCTAAGATTATCCCCCCCACTTATAGCTCTATGACTTTTGAGCTCTTGAGCTACTGCCCCCCTCCGTTTTTGTCGGAGGAGCAAAAGCGGTTGCATTCTTTGTGCCCTGTGCGTGCACTACGCACTTACATAGACCGCACCCAAGGTATGCGTTTATGCGACCAGTTGTTTATCTGTTTTGCTAATCCGGCTAAGGGTAAAGCGCTGTCTAAACAGCGTCTTTCCCACTGGATTGTGGAGGCTGTCTCCCTAGCATACAGAAGCAGGGGTCTTCCATTACCCCAAGGTGTGAGGGCACATTCAACCAGGGGCATGGCGGCTTCATGGGCCTTGTTTAAAGGGGTCTCTGTGAGTGATATATGTACTGCAGCCAGCTGGTCTTCACCGCACACTTTTGTCCGGTTTTATCGTCTGGATGTGACAGCCCCTTCGGTGGCTCACTCTGTCCTGTCTGCTGGGTCTGTGATGCACTAGAGTGTTGGAGGTTTGACTCCGGTTCGGTGGCTGCTCTGTGGGGCGTGAATACATGTCCCATACTATATGTGTTGTACCGATTGAATCGACTGAAAGGGAACGAAATGTTATGAATATAACTTCTGTTCCCTGAAGGAGAGGGACGAGGTACAACACTAGGTTGCCCCACGGCAGCTGGGCTCGGTGAAGAGCGGCTATCGAACTGAAGGATGACTGTGGTGTTGCACGTATATATGTGCAGGCGGGGCCTCACATACGTCACCACAGGTCATCTGCCGTAAGGCGTGAATAAAGGTGTCTTCAGTTAGGCCACGCGGGGGCGTGATATCCCATACTATATGTGTTGTACCTCGTTCCTCTCCTTCAGGGAACAGAAGTTATATTCATAACATTTCGTTTTGCACCTCCTGTTTTGTTTTGAAATTCACCTGTCTTTCCCTGTCTCCGTACGTTTTGATTCCTGTCTGGCGATGTCCTGACTGTTCCTCCCAAGCTGTGTCTCATCAACCCAATCACCTCAAGTATTTTAAACATCATGGCTGTGTCCAAAATGGCATACTAACGTACTACTCATACTAAGTGTGACGTCAAAATGAGTATGTAGTGTGTTCAAATTAGATAGCATGAAAAGATTGAGTGTGCGAGAAATACCCGGATGTATACTAAATCGGAAAAAATTATGCGAGGTGGGCATACTAGTCACACTCAAACACCCCATAATGCATTGCGCCAAGCAAGACCGAGTGGCATTCAGCTACTAGCAAACTTCCCATTTTCAAAATAAACGCATCTTTTATTATCTCCTTTTAGTTCTTTAACGCTTTTGTAAATGGGCTCTTGTTTATGAGCCGACCGGAAGTTTTTTCGATAGCATAATGGCGCATAGCCGGCGCATAGCAGAATGTCCGAAATGCCGAAATGAAATTTGTATCCGTGCGTTTTATGACATTTTATGGAAATGTTGCTGCATGCTGTTTTGCATTGGGTTTGTTATTGTCTAAATTTAATTCTGTTCAAACCAAAAAATTAAAAATTAACCTTGAAGGGCTTCAAGAGCTCAAACTTCTACAAAGGCACATCCAATAGTGTCCAATGAGTTTTTCTCAAAAACTGGTTCCACAAATCCTAAAAAAGCTGGAAATACACCTGTAAACAGCTCACCACCAAAATCTAACAATTTCTTTCTTGTGTCATTCCCAACATTCTATGAAATGTCATCAAATCCATGATGAACTCACTGAGCTATTGGCAAAAATGTGTAGATGCCCTATTTCTAAATGATAACAAAGCTTCTGAAGTTTTAGTGTCATGCTGTTCACAAACAAACAAAAAAGGATGGCAAAAACATATCCTCTTTGGCAGAGGTAATCATTTCAGAAGCTTCACGATGGACAGGCTATCCCAGCATTTCCCCATGTCAACTTACAGCTGACTCTTTGTCTACATTGCCTTTTAAATACTATATTCGTTTTCACCTGATGAGCAAAAAGCAAACCAAATAAAACAAAACTGGCACTCAAGAAATGCAGTGCTGATTTGAAGAAACCATTCTACCACACTGTTACTTTAGAAAAGGGGAAATGAAGCTAATCAAGTAAAGTCTATTCCTGGGAAAGTGTTTTTTGACCCTAAAAAACAATGCCTTACCTCATCCAGCCTTTTTGCAAGGCAATGCAGAGTCTGAGGGCAGTGCTTGTTCCCCTTCCATGGGTGAGGAGCATGTCTCTTCCACACCTGTGGAAATTAGTTACAGTTACAGTTATACTTTTATAATTTTATCCTTCCATAGTTTCATTACAGATGAACATAAATTAATACTTCAAAGGTTTTTCATTGACTTTAGTGGTAAAAGAAATGGTTAAGGTGTTGATTTCCAGGGTACTTTTTGCATAGTTTTTCCAAACTAAAATCCTCCCATACCTGTCCAGTCAGATGCTCACAAGCAACCACCCACTGCTCACAAATGGCAACACCCATTCTCAGGTTCTCTCTCATTGACACCAATGACTCCTCAAATATTTTCACATTGCTCAGCTTCTTCTGCACGTATCGCCCGAGGACACCACCTTGAATGTTTAAACATGAAGAGAGAAAAATAAAATGATTGGCAAAACTGCCCCACAGAGATGCACACATGTAAAATGACAGATACTAAAAAATAAAAACACAATTAATGTATTATTCCATCATATAAAGAAGGCCATTTTCTGCCTACTGTGAGCTCTGTGTGATGTGGCGCTCCTACAAAGTGATGTTGCTTTCATTTTGTGCTTCTTATGTGTATATTCTGAGAAATAGGAGCAACGTGGTTTCCTAGGAACTCCACATTACATAGAGCTTACAGTAAGCTGGAAATACGTTCTTGATTATTCCATAACTTAAAGATGACCAGTGGTTTTAGAGACTAGTTCCTAAAAACCTTAGTGCTTTTATTTCTCAGCATATTCTTACCTCATCACAGCTACAGTGGAAAAATAGTCCTTGTGAAAAAGGTGTCTTTAATGCATCTTAAAATAGCATAAGCTCTATTAGTTTTTCCTGGGTGGGCATTTTTGCACAATCATCTTAGCGATATGTTGGTCTTTTTTACCCATCCAGTTATAGTCTTACAAAACCTTACAAACAACAAGGCTAATTAAATAGCATTTCTTCATGTAATTACACCATTACATTTTTAATAAAGGACTTTTACGGAGTAAAGTATTTTTGGAAGGCTGTTTTTTATGTTAAAAACCTTATTTATAATTTGTTACCATCTGGACTTTATCATTTTCAATATGAATACTTTCCTATTATTTAGTAAAAAAGCGGGGACATTTTCTTTACCAAATTTTAAAACTATTTTCACGGCTGAAACATTTTTATTTGTAAAATCAACTCCAATCGTGGATTTCATATGTCCTATAGCCAGTGTTGGGGAAGTTACTTTTAAAAAGTAGTGTTTGCTCGTTACTCGTTACATCTGAAAAAAGTAACTCATTACTTTACTTAGTTACCCTCTATGAAGAGTAACTTCTCAAGTTACTTTTCCGTTACTTTTACATTGCTTGATCATGGGCAGAGCCCCACATCTATTCCTAAATGTGAAGGCCTACAAAAAGTTCTACTATAGAGATAGCCAGTGTTGGGGAAGTTACTTTTAAAAAGTAGTGTTTGCTCGTTACTCGTTACATCTGAAAAAAGTAACTCTTTACTTTACTTAGTTACCCTCTATGAAGAGTAACTTCTCAAGTTACTTTTCCGTTACTTTTACATTGCTTGATCATGGGCAGAACCCCACATCTATTCCTAAATGTGAAGGCCTACAAAAAGTTCTACTATAGAGAACATAACAGTTTTTTGTGCTCTTTATTTTACAAAATGTCACAGACCCTGTGGAATCAGAGCTCCTGCCCAGTGTTTCCACATTTTGCTTCTGAAATAAGCAACCTGGTCAATAAAAATAAGCCCAAAATAAGCAACCTCCAGCTATTTCCTTTCCTAATGTGATATACTACTTTTTAAAAAGAGAAGTCTACACAAAGTGTGTTAATTTTCATCTACATTACATTTCAATATCACAGTGCTAAGTATCTATTCAAGAAAAGACCGTCGCTTATAACAAGCAGACCTGGCAACTTTGGCTCTGAAGCATGCGCCATCTGCGTGAGTGTGTTTGGAGGCGTGCAAATAGCCAGGAAACAAGGAAGTGGACAAACTGCCTACTGCAGTCGTGTTTTCCTTTATGTTAGGAGCTGGATGATAATCAGGGGGATACACACAGACTTAAGAGCCCCAAGAAGAAACTTCATGTCTAGAAACAAGCCCAAAAAAACAAAACCTGCGGCCGTGACTCACGAGATTTCCGGCCCTTAGACGCTTATAACGAGCGGACTTGGCAACGCTGCTCGTATCTGTGCGAGCAGCTGAGAAGGCAGCTTCAGTGTCAGATCTGTCCGAGGGAAATGTAACGTCGCGCTGCATTAAAAAAGGAACTACGTTTCGTTACCAAATTTTCAACAGTAGCGCGTTACTTCACTTTTTACCCGAAAAAGTAGTTTCGTTACTGTAACGCTTACTTTCTAACGCGTTACACACAACACTGCCTATAGCCAACCCCAACATTTTTAATCTATCTTATCTAGCTTCCTCTAAGTGCATCCTGTCTACATTTATTTCCAGCTAGCAATCATTTATTTTTGTCACAGAAAAAATGGTGGTCAACAAACACTTCAGCAAAATCATTTGACACCAACATCAAAACTACAGTGAAAAAGAGGCTCACCAATAACATCCATGAGTCTAGCCATGCGAGTTTCTGGGAAAGGCTCAAAATCAGTTTGCCGCCAGACATCATCGATGCAGTCTTTACTCTGTTCCACCAGATCCACCACATCAGACATGGACAAGCCATCAAGGCCACTAAACTCCTGAAAAACAATAAAAGGGGAAACATAGTTACATTCATTAGTTGGGCTTGGATTGAAACTTGGTAGCCTTTTGAGTTAACTTATCAAAACTTTACAAAATGTGAAATTGTGTAAATTGTAAGACATTAAAGTGCACATTAAGAATTAGATCTTCAGTTGCATTAGATTTTTTATCGTCTTTATAGTTAATCTTTGCATATGTCAAACATTATACAAATCCTCATTCCATTTAAGATAGGACATTTGTAAAAATGTTAATAAATTCAGGATACAATGATTTTGCTTTCTTTTTCAGCTTATATTCAGATAGAGCTGATATTTACTCACTATTATTTGATGCCTGCAACACTATCAAAAACACTGTGACAGATGGATAAAAGACCAGGAAATTAAAGGAATGCTCAAAAAACATCTGTCTGGAACATTCCCCAGGTGAACAGCTTAGTTGGAAACAGGTGAGTGTCATGTTCAGGTATATATATGCAATGACAGAGCAAGGTTCACCAATTTGTAAACAACTGTGTGAGCAAATAGTCCAAAACTTAAAGAACACCATTTCTCAACGTATAATTGCAAGGAATTTAGAGATTTCGTCATCATTCATTAGTAACTTGTACATCTGTAAAGTTACCATTAACGATGAAAGGCACATACATGGTTTTGGAGTAGGGCTGTCACTTTAGTGCATTAATTAGAATAATTAATTACACCGCAAATTAATGCGTTATAAATACTAATCGCAAGATTAATCATAGCACACAAACACTTTGATATTGGCCAGCTGAAGGACTCGTACATGGCAGTGGCACGCCACTTCACACGTGTCTCTAGTCAAACCAAACAAAGCCCAGGTGACAACAGCAATGGCATATTGAAGACTTAGTCTTATTTTCTTTTCGAATTTATTTATCTATATTTGTACTGCATTCTTTAATAATGCATCAGGCCTAATTGTTTTGCTGGATGTCCTCGACCTTTTTCTTATTTTGAATTTGATTGATGAAACACACTTAAAGTGTCATTTGAGTTGCCTGATTGAGATTTGAATTTTCTGGACAAGTTGCCCTGACTTTGGTTTTATTTAGTCACCAATAAAAATGTGGATTTACAAATCTGCACTTCTTAGTGTATTCATTTGATTAGTCATGCACTACAATTTTGTAATATCCTAGAATTCAAATTCTTTATTTGGGTACTTTGAGCAGATGTGATATTAAAATGCGATTAATTAGATTAATTAGATTATAAATCCTGTAATTAAAAAGATTAATGTTTTTAATTGTCTGACAGCACTATTTAGGAGCAACACTTTTTCCACAGACATCCCTGCTAATTTCACTGAGACAATGCCAAGCCACATTCTGCATGTATTGTCAATGGCGTGGCTTTGTAGTAAAACAGTGAGGGTTGGCCTGTTGATAATCAATAAATCAATGAACCGCACGATAAATAAAAATGTCCTCGGTAAGTTTGCTGGCCTCGATAAATTGACACGTGCATGCATGTTTGTCTTCCTCCTCTCTCTCGACCAAACAGGCTGGATGAGAAGATGGTTCACTCTATGCAACTTTCCCAACACCTGGGTGCATTGGTTAGATAGTGTATTTAGCGGAGTGAGCATCTGTCAATCATTCAATCTTTTGGAGGTGCAGCGGAGCCTTCGTCATCACAGTCAGCGCTTACGGAGGTGCACAACATGATGCATGCTCACAGACAGTGTTGTTAGCTACATTGCAAAAGAAATGCAGCCCTTCAATATGGTTGAACAGCTAGAATTGTTAGAAACGTTTGACAGACAGTACGAATTGACTGGGAGAAAATACAAGTCACAAATAATTCAGGAACTGTATAAACTCCATCTCATTTATTGTTTTTTATCCATTTTTTTTTCTTTACAGAGCAGAGACAGGGGCTTTTTTTATTAGAATAATGATTTTTGTTTACATGCATTTTTTTTCCAAAAGAGAGTCCATTTCATTTTCATTGTTTTTTTTTTCTTTTTTTGTTTGTAAAATTTATTACACTGTTTCATTTATTTTATTTAAAAGCACTTTACCTTCCGATTACAGTTAAATACTCATAAGAAATTAAAGTTTATTGCTTCTGATACAGTGTACTCACTTTATTATGACATATATTATAACTACACTAATGAAAAAATGATGTTTCAAAACAATATTGACACTAATATTATTTATCAGCTATAACTTTTTGGACAATTATCGTCCAGCAAAATGTGTTATCGTGACAGGCCTAAGTGAGGGCACTAGACTGGCCTGTCCACAGTTCTGTCTTGTCACCCCCTAAGAATGTGTGGGGCATTACGAACTACAACTACAACTGAAGTGGCCCATCAAGCAAGAATGGGAAAGAATTCCATGACAAAGCTTCAGCTATCAATGTCTTCAGTTACCAAATATTTATTGAGAGTTGCTTAAACTAAAGGAAAGGTGGTGTAACACAGTAGTTAACATGCCCCTGTCCCATTTTTTGGAACATAGAACAAGCATCAATTCCAAAATGACTGTACATTTAAAAAGAGTTATTAGTTTGAAAATAAAATATCTTTTCCTTGTAGTGTATCTAATTGAATACACTCATTAAAAAGGATTTGCAAATTATCAAATTCTGTTTAATATACATATTACACAACGTCCCAACTTCAATGGAATTGGGTTTGAAGTTGAATCGACCACAGGATAACAAACTACAATAATTAAGAACTCTGATTGTCCTGTTTCCATGTAATCTGAGTTGAATGAACACTTTTAAAACATACCTTTTGTATGGGTCCAAACAGCTCAGTGAAATGTTTAGCTCTCTCTCTCACACTGTTCTCCTCTGCAGACTCAGAGAGATCGGACCAATAGTGAAACTCATCAGTGGGTGTCAGAATACCTACAAAGTAAAAAATGTTGTGAGGATTAAGCATGTGTCAAAAATACATTTTCCAGTGGTGTATACATATCCTGGCACACACCTTTAAAAAACACCCAAACAGAGATTAGTTTCAGTTTTGGTTAGACCTTCACCATAAAAAGATACAAAGTTACAAAATGTGAATAATATTTGGCAAAACTGTAGTGACTGATACATTTTAATGCAATCAAGACACATTCCAAAAAAGCAGATTAACCTTTGAAACAGGAAACATTAGATGAACATGCTTAAGAACATTATATGGCTCTTTTCTTTTAGAACTATGCCTTGATATTTTATCAGATGGGATACTTAACATAAGGGCCTTTGATTTGTATCAAACTGTTAATGACTATCCAGTTGATACTTTCACCTAATCTGTGTTTTTAATCTTGCTATGGCTCTGTATGCTTACCAAGGACATCTTCCTCTGTGTGGCTCTTCTTAGCAGAGGGTTGTGCTCCAGACTGGCGGACCACTGAACCCAGACCAAGCTCCAGCTCACTCAACAGTCCTGCGAGCTTTGGATCAAATGCTGAACTCCATCGCTCATCCTTCAGAAGTAAAAAAAGGGAAACTGAAATGTTTCATGTTTAATACTCTTAGGTATTTCCCCTGCCATCTTTCAGCAAAACATAGTTTGCTGCTTTCGCACATTTAATGACAATACTGTAGTAAAGTATTTCATCACAACCTTCTCACATTTCCAATTTCAGTTTATATAGTAAAGAGAATTTTGCTTATTGTTCCAGTACACTACCATATATCTTTATGCAAACCAAATACTCCTCTCTGGTGTACACAACTACTAAAGCCTCCTTCCCACGTTATTAATGAAAACAAAAGGAGGGAAGCACCTTCAGCAGAACAGGAGCAAAGACTTGTCGAACAGCCTGGTAGAGCGTGTTTATGGGTGACTCCAGCATAGACGACACAAGGAGACTCTGGTGGAGGTTTTCTTCTGTGATCACTGTGGGATGCAGCTTGAAAAATACCAACACTTTTTCTCTGCTATCCCCAGATGCTTCAATCTAACAAAGGAAGATATGATGTTTCAAAGACAGAAAAAGCACAGTTTTACTATAACATTAATTTTAGAATGCTTAAGAAAGCATGATTTAAGTTTCACCACCTGGTTGTACAAATACGACCAAGCATGACAAAATTAGAACACTAGTAAGAATCCCCAATGAATCCTTTCACTGTGTTGCCCTGAAATGTGAAGTTTACCATCGTTTTAATTATCAAAATAAATTACCTTATCTGAAAAGTAAAGATCATCACCATGTCTGGTGACAGACAGGACAAATTCATTTCCATCGTCCAAGAAGTTGTTGAGCTCTGTGCTGTTAGTCAAGGACGATGATGGCTTTATTCCAAAGAAGTTTCCAGTAGTCGTCAGGATGAACTTTTTACGAACATCTTCTGAACTGTGGGGCATCTTCGGACTGTGATGATGAGCTGATTGTAGGGGAGCTGCGGAATAATGACAGTGTTAGGTACTGCACTTTTGGTAAAAACATATGGCATATCTGAGGAGTAGATGTATTAAAAACATGGTATGGAAATTATTCCAGACCAAGAAATAACTGGATTATAAAGACTTCATTGTTTGGCCAGCGGATAAAAACATGGATATTATGAGAGAGAAAGTATGGATAACTATCAAAAAATAAAAAATAGAGACATTGACAAGTAATAGCAGAAAAATTGGAACATTTGGATCAGCATGCACAACAATTTCTGCCTCTATAACCCTTAAATCAGCTGAACATATGGGCCATATACACTGAACAGCTATAACATTATGACCACCTACCCCGGACCAGTCTGCTGCTACACAGCCCCATACTCATCAAACAGTGATTCATGTCTAGCCATCACAATATGGCACTTGACAAACTTGCTCAACTTCTTCACCTGCTGCATAATTTACCTCATCCACCAACAGGTGCTATGATGAAGAGACGCTCAGTGTTATTCACTTGATTAATAGTGCAGTGGCTCCCGATCGTGAGCCATTCTTTATTTGACCCAAGAAAAGTTCCCAAACTACACAGCGCTGTCAAAATTAAATACTAATTTTTAATTTCTTTCATAAATAAAACTAGAAAGCACTGGGAGAGCACAAATCTCCACCAAGGTATCTCACATTCCTGCTCAATCTATTAGAAACAGTTCCATGACAAATCTACCATCATAATATGACTCCTTGACCCTAAAACACACACCTAGCACTCGGAATCAAGTTAATCACTAAATTAGTTAGACAATTGTTGAACAAAAACAATAGTTTACTAATGGGGTTATCTGGATCACTACCCCAAAATCTAATCATTCTGAAGTTGAGTCATTACCAACGTCTCCTGAAAAATCTGTCCTGTAGTTTTTGCACAATCTTGCTAACAGACAGACAAATATACACTGGCAAAAACAACCTCCTTGACAGATATAATCAAGATATTATGGGAGTACACAGACACAGAACCTTGTGCAGAATACCTATAAAGAAACTATCCCTTTTCTGTTTTATCATTGCTGTAGAGGAATTATGATTTTGACTTTAAAGCTTACAGCTGTCCACACACCCCACCCCTGGACCCAAGATTGGAAAGAGAGGTTCTAAATCTGCAAAATATTCAAATATTGTGCATCTCGAAAGAATTTGGGGGGGAAATGACCAAAGAAGACAAAAACCAGCCTATAGTAAAACAGACTTGGAAACTGGCAGCAAGTGGCAAATGAAATGGAATTAAAAATGGCAAATATATATGTATTATTAGTGTGTCATCAAGTAACTGATGATTGGTTAATTTCCATCCTCCCAGTGCAGGGTTGATGTGACAACTACAAGTCATATCGCCCCCTCCGTTTGCCCAAGTACAGTAACTCTGCACGTCTTATTTTGGCTGCTTGAAACCAAATAGTGTTGAAATTCATTTATTAATCCCAGTTTGCATCCTGTATTCTACCCATGGCAAAGACAAACTTTGACTGAATCAGTGACTTCATAAACAAGCGTAAGCGCCACAGTCAAAGCAGAGTCACCGAAGAGTCGACAGAAGCCGAGTGTTATTAACAGGCTTTCTATCAGGATGCTAAACTATTAGCTTCTGTGTGCAAGCGCCGATAGAACGCTACCTTATAAAACTAACATGCTTTAAACCAAGCTCAGTCGCCAATGAAGACCGTTTTTGTACGCACAGCGTTAATTAAAAAGCTATTTTCAAAGCATTGTGTTTGGCATAGCACCAGCTCCTGGGAATAGAGTAAAGGCACGAGCTAACTAGCGAGCTAACGTTTGTCGACAGCCTATATGAATCGAAAATTATCATTCAGGCTATCTGGTTGGACGCTACCATGTAAACAAAAATATTCAAAAGACTCCCGTCATACCGTTTTGTCCCAGAATTTTGTATCATGGGCACCTATAACTTCATAAATGGAGTAAAAACAACTGTTGAAAGCTGCTGCTCGTGTCTGCCTGAGTGCTCCGGGGTTATGCTTGCGTGGTTGCGTGGTAACCACGTAGGAACACAGCGGAAATGGTATTCTTGACGTAGGCCAGACGCTCTTCTTCCGTTTACGTAGATCATTGCAGAAGTGGGCAATATGACGTTTGTTTTCCCTGTCGTTGTCGACTTATTGCTCTATTTTCCACTAACCCTCTTGCTCGTATTTTTTACACACAGAAAAATGCTTTCTCATACATGCACTTCTCACACTTAGCCCGTGGCAGTATATCTGCTGGCTCCATATGACAAATGCATAAGTGCTCAAGAGCACAGCTCTCCGCAGAAGCATTTTTACCATGGTTTGGAATCAAGGATTTATTTTTTTGTCAATTCTTTGTAATTGCATGACATATAATAATTGAAATTACATATAGGAATTAAAATTACATGTCTTGCTTCTTTCTAGAGAAGACATAGTTTAAAATTCAGATCAAGAGTTTAGTGAATTTTTAAAAAATGGGGAAACTGCCCCATCGTGCACAGTTAACAATCCTGGAATAAATTCCTGGATCACACCCAGATTCACATCACCATCACTTCCACTTTGTTTTCCCTTAAATGTCATCAAAATCTGCTGCCACTTGGCTTATTGAGTTGTAAGTAAAAATGTGAAATAGTCCCCTATCTTGTAATGTCAACAAATTATTTAAAACAGATCCTTGATAGACATCCAGCTTTGGAGCGCCAACAAAATCTAACACATACAGTGTTGCAGGACTGAGTCTAAAAACACAAAAGTGAGTTGTTACTTTCTGGTTCTCAAGCCCCCAAAGAAAATGGGATTTAAATTTTCCCTTTTTGAATATGGGCCAAAAATAAGGTTCATGGCAAACACACAAACGTGATATTTAGTGTTAAGTCAATCAATCAATCAATCAAACTTTATTTGTATAGCACTTTTCATACAGGACTCTGTAATACAAAGTGCTTTACATGAGAAAAAGATAAAATAAAATAACAAGTGGAATAAAAAGCAGAAATTGCATAAAATGAAAACATAAGACCCCCACAATCCCCCCCTCCCCCAAACCATATTCAATATACACAATCACTCACTCAAACGCATGAAGACATTAAAAGGAAATTCTGACAGAGAGCAGAATAAGAGGACTGAGGAAACACCATCTTGTATTAAAAATGAGGAAACACAGGAGCTAAAACTAAAATAATACTTAAAAATACTCGAAAATACTAGAGGGTAAGATAAATAAATGAGTAAATACATAAATAAATAAAACAATATAACAGTATAGAATAAAAGTTAGATAAATAATATTGTAAAATGAGATTGTGTAACATCAGGTGTGTAATAAAATCAGCTAAAATTGGAGAAACATTTAACAAAAAATAAATAAAATAAAATTCCAAGTAAAAAATAAAAATACATTAAAAAAAATAAAATACATCAAATGAAATAAAAATCTGAACTGAAATGTAATAATAAAACAAAATAAAAGGGTTAAAATAAGTTACATATAACAAAATAATATTAAATACAATCAGCTAAAAGCGAGATTAAAGAGGTAGGTCTTGAGTTTGCCTTTAAAAATATGAACAGTAGGTGCTCCTCTCAGGTCCTCAGGTAGACTGTTCCACAGACGGGGGCCGTAATAACAAAAAGAAGCTTCCCCGTATGTTTTAGTTTTAACTCTGGGAACAGTTAAAAGACCCCTACCTGAAGACCTGAGGGCTCTACATGGTTCATATGGTAAAAGCAAGTTGGATAAATATGCAGGAGCAAGACCGTTAAGAGATTTAAAAACTAATAAAAGAACCTTAAAATCTATTCTAAAAGATACAGGCAGCCAATGCAGAAACTTTAAAATCGGTGTAATGTGGGCTCTCCTTCTGGTCTTTGTCAGCATACGAGCAGCTGAGTTTTGGAGGAGCTGAAGCTGTGAAATGTTCTTTGTTGGTAGACCAGAGAGGAGAGCATTACAGTAGTCAATCCTACAAGTGATAAAAGCATGAATAAGAGTCTCTGCATTGGCCTGAGAGAGAAACTGGTGCACTCTGGAAATATTTTTCAAATGATAAAATGATTTTTTGGTGATGTCTCTGATGTGCAAGTCAAAGCTGAGGTCTGAGTCAAATAAAACACCAAGATTTTTAGCCTGCTGACATGGATTAAAAGACAGTGATTTGAGTTTGCTCTCCAGTTTCTCTCTCTCTGGACCTGTACCGATAACTAAAACCTGAGTTTTGTCCTGGTTGAGCTGAAGAAAGTTGTCTGCCATCCAAGACTTGACATCTAAAATACAGTTAAAAAGGGCATCAATGGGCCCTGTGTCATCAGGAGACACGGCGATGTAAAGCTGTGTGTCATCAGCATAACTGTGAAGGTTGATCCCGTGTCTCCTGATGACGTCTCCTAATGGCAACATATAAATATTAAAAAGGGTAGGACCTAAAATTGAACCCTGGGGGACGCCACAGTTTACATCGTAGAGTCCTGACTGGCATTCCCCCATGTTCACATAAAACTTTCTGTCAGTAAGATAAGATTTAAACCAATTAAAAACAATGCCAGAGATTCCAATAAAACCATTGAGTCTATTTAAAAGAATCTGGTGATCTACTGTATCAAATGCTGCGCTAAGATCGAGCAGCACAAGCACAGAGAGCATTTTCTGATCCGTGTTTGATCTGAGATCATTCACTATTTTTACTAATGCTGTCTCTGTGCTGTGGCTGGCCCTAAAGCCAGACTGATACATTTCACCAATGTTTAACATTTTCATAAAATCATTTAGTTGGTTAAAAACAAGTTTTTCTAAAATTTTGCTTAAAAATGGCAGATTGGAAACTGGCCTGTAGTTACTTAAAATCGATGGGTCCATGTTATTCCTCTTCAGAAGTGGTTTGACCACTGCTGTTTTAAAAGCATTCGGAAAAACTCCCATCTGAAGAGAATAATTAAAAGTATTAAGAAGATCTGATTTAAAAGATGTATAAATTTGTTTAAAAAAGGATGTGGGGATGGGATCTAAAAGACACGTTGCAGGTCTTAGCTGGGAGACAACCTTGTCAAGCATTTCAGCATCAACCAGGACAAACTTCTCCAGTGTTTCCTCATTAGGGATTAAAATTTTGGGTGTTATAAAAGTTTCAGCTTTGGTATTGGTTAAACTCAGTCTAATTAACTCAGTTTTACTGCTGAAGTGGGCTGCAAAATCCTCACATGCTGAGTCTGTGTTCAGATGTAGGGGGCGATTAAAAACTGGGTTTATTAAATGATCAATAGTGAAGAATAAAAACTTTGGGTTGTTTTGATTCTCACATATTAACTTGGAAAAAAGATTTCTCCTGGCTTTTTTGATGGCATTGTTATAAATTTTTATTTGTTCTTGAAAAATTTGATAGTTTACGGTTATTTTATTCTTTCTCCATCTCCTCTCTGCAAAACGACAGTTTCTTTTTAATCGCATTATTTCATTATTATTTCTCCATGGAGGTATTGGATTGTTTTTAACTTTTTTCAGTTTAAAAGGGGCCACTTTATCAAGGGCTGATTTAAATCTTTGATTAAAACTGTCTAAAATGTAGTCACAGGAGGAGGGTAAAATATCTGCAGGAGTGTTTCTTAAAATGTCAATAAAATTTGCAGCCACTTCAGCAGTAAGATAGCGTTTCCGTACAGTCCTCTCAGATGTTTCCCTTTGGTTAAAATAATCCACATTAAAAAAGACACAGAAATGATCAGTAAAACCAACATCTTTCACTTCAGTGACATGTACTGACAGTCCATATGTTAAAACCAAGTCTAGAACATGTCCTTTTTTATGGGTAGGTTGGGTGACATGTTGGATAAAATTCATAGAATTGATTAGGTTTAAAAATTCACAGGTAAAAGAGTTTGATTGATTGTCTACATGAATGTTAAAATCCCCTAAAATAATAGCTGAGTTGTATTTTGAATGAATTATTGATAGTATTTCTGCAAATTCTGAGATAAAAGAGGTGCAATATTTGGGGGGTCTGTATATGGTGAGACACAATATAGGTGGACTGTTAAAAACAAAACAAATAAAGTTAAAATCACCAAATAAAATCTCATTAAAACCAAGTGATGTTAAAAGAATTGTTGCTGTTCCCCCACCTCTTCTATCTTTTCTAAATGAATTTACAAAACTATAATTGGGTGGTGAGGCCTCTAAAAGTGAGTAAGTGGGAAACAATAAAATGCATTTGATGGTGCCTGCTTTTGATTCTAATTGTTGTGTGTTTGAATAGACAACTAGCTTACTGTCAACAAGGAAAATGGCATTGAACCCAAAGGCAAGCAATAATCACTTTTGATGCTCTATGGCCACAGCCATAAGGGCCAACTTGATCCGGCCACTTAAGTTCATTTTTCTTCCAGAGGCAGAATTTATTCACTGGGATAAAAATAAAAATGTCCCTTCTGATATGCAATATGTGCTCGACCAGCTGAGGAAATGCTAAGGTATTGTACCAAGTCATTCCCTATGACGTAGGCTATTTGTGTAAACATTTATTTTTAGAAGGCTACTAGTGGAAAATGTATTTTTTTTTTGTCTTTTACAGGGTCTCATTGGTTTCAAATGAACCCTTTCATCCATAAATAACTAAATCGCAAAGGAATACTTTTTCCAAAGCTTCACTTTACCTTAAAACAAGTTAAAATCATGTTTTTTTTTCAAAGTTATATTTGAAGTAGTCTTACATCTGTCAACTTCACCTTGCATCAACATAGTAATTTCGTAGAACTCGATAAAGATCCACAAACACATATTTGACAAACATTTATTAAGAGTAAATAAAAGAAAAAGCAGATTTTGAAGTACATATTGTTGCTGTTTGGTCAAACTATTCAATTTTGAATTACAACAGAATTTAAAATAAAAAACACAAAATTATGTGAGATCTAAATACCAAATACCAAGTTTTGGATTTCTCGAAATGGTAAAAAAAAAAAAAAGTGCAAAGATAATATTTATATGAAACTTGAGACAAGGGTTTGGGAATTCACTAACTGGTAGTTGAACATGGTACTGCAATGTAAAGGGTATACAATTTATTCCAAATGTATGTCTGCTGTAGTAGACACCGTGCATGAAAGGGTTAAGGCTCAAGTTTCTATTTGAATTTAAATCTGATGTAATAATTAGAATCCAGATGCTACTCAGGGGCTGGCGGCTTATGACAACAGCAAGTTCTTGAAATGGCTATATTAGAACTGATACATCATCTTGTGCGCCTTATTTAAACACTTGACTACTCTGGGGTTCCCACCGTACAGTTTCACTTATGTCACTGACCTAACATCAAAGAGAAACTCTGGTGAAACTATCTCAAGATTCAACATTAGTACTATGATCAAATTGTTGTCATGCAGCATTTACAATAACACGACTCCTCTAGCATGTTTCTCGTCACAGTCTGCAAAATCTTTGCCATCACACCTGATATACAAGTGTCTGTATCAATCCAAATTTGTATGCAACTCCTCTTCACAGTTGAATGAGCATAAACAACTTGACCTTACCCCTAAGGAGGAAGTAACCTATGAAGGTGGTGGTGGTGGTTCTGGAGATTACTGATAGGTTTCAAAGTTTCTCAGGATGATGGGAAATGATTTGTTTAAGGGATGTGGTTGTGATCTCAAAGCCTCTACTGTACTCCCCAAATGGCTCCAAATTGTCCAACGCACCTTAACGAGGCAGGGTTAAAAATGTCAGCAGGTGTTCATGCGCTTAAGTTAAGCTATGCAAAAATTTCCATTGTGCTCTCCCTCATTTAAAAAGCCATTGACTATGGTTTTCAATTTTAATCACATGAAAACTGCTTTTATACTACCCCTTCCAAAAGTTTTGTTTGTTTCTTTGTTTTTTGTTTACAGAGAGTTCATTTTAAAATTTGTATTTTATCATTTGTATTTGTTTGTTCTCTTGGTAAATTTTGTTGGTACTCCCAAGAGTTTTTCAAAGAAAGTATTAGTATACATTTTAGTTCATTTAAGAGAAACGTTGATCATCTTAGATCACATTTTATCTGATTTTATTAAGAAGGCCAGCTCCCCACCCTTACTTCAGCAAGGAACTGTCGGATTTACTACAGGGGACAAGAGGATTTTTGAAAATTGTTTTGGTGGTGCTATCCTAACATTTGGCTATATTGCTCATTCCAGGATTGCACAATCTTTACAAGTTGCATCTCATTGTAAAGGGTGCTAATCAGGCTTTCCAAAGATGTAAAATACCAACTGGTTGTATAAAAGTGGACACATAATCAGCTGAAAAATTAATATTTTCAAACTTCTTTTGAGAAGTTAAAAACATTACAGGCAGTGAGTCAAAGCTTGTGAAAAACCTTCACTTTCTGGGGACTTTTCTCAAAGTCATCAGGGATACACGAGGAAATTCCTGGGATCTCTCACTTTCACATGTCTTGGCTTAATTCTTTAAGTGGTAAAATCCAGGAGTCTTTCAGAATTTTTTACTTTCTAAACAGGGCACCCCTGTTTGTATTTGTGTGCTTCTTGCTCTATTCTAACTCTATGCAAGAGAAACTATTTTGCATGTGAGGCAGTGAAATGTGTCGCTTTCAGTGTCTTTGACCCTCATGAGGAAGTGTTGACCAATACTGAGCATCTTTTTTTACTCTGACACAACGGATCATTAAGTGTGAATCATAACGTTTATTTTTGGTACCACTTTTCCTTGACATTGAGATTTATGAGGTTAAAAACATGAGGATGAATTTACAAGAAAACTTAAGAAATTTTCATTTAAGCAACAAGTAAACCTACAATATTGATCAGATTTTTTCTTATTGGAAGTTACAATGTGTTAAGAGTAAAATAATATCTCATCCTGTACACTCATAGGGGATTTAACTCCATTGTTAGGGATTTTGACTGAGGCTCATCTAGATTTCATCTCAGTAGGTATTTGAAATATCTGCAAAGACCTAAAATGCTGTTATCAGTGACTGTTTACTTTTGAAATGCAATTCAGAAATAAGTGGGTAATACAAATTCCTGTACTTGTATTTAACAGCATGCTAATATGAGCTATATTATTATAGGATAAATGATAAATATTTGCTGCCACACCTGTAAGAACAAAGAGCAGAAGGTGAATGTTGAGCTGATGTGGTTTGTGGCTGAGGTAGCATGGGTTTACCAACTGTGGTAAACAATCTAAGTTTCTCTTTATTTCTGGAAAACAAAAGGCTATTACCTGAGTAGAAACACAAAGTCAATCACAGACCTCACTTAACAAAACAATCCCTCATTGTACTCTATAAAAGAAAAACCTATCAGTACTCAAAGAGCACAAACCTACGGAGCCCCGTAGTGACATTGTATAGAAAAAAAATAATGTGTGGCCACGAGAAAGTAAGGCGTGGCCACGAGATAGTAACCTGTGGCCACGGGATAAATAATGTGTGGCCACGAGAAAATAATGCGTGGTCACGACACAGTTAATGCATGGCCACGAGAAAATAATGCGTGGTATTGAGATACCACGCATTATTGTACTTTAGTATTGAGATCTGCCAGTTTCAGAGCAATACAGAGACTGTAGCCTCTTAATATGGACAACTTTGAATACATTGATCTTTATTTTAATTTGGGAATGAACTACAATGACATTCTTAAATCACTTACGATTAGGCATGGAGTAATTCTTAGCAAGAGACACTTAATTCGGCTGCTCTAAATGACTGCGGTCTCACCATCCGTGCTTCGGATAAATGCGGTCACGCCATCCGGGTTTCAAATTCTGTTGGGCACTTTGTCCAAATGTTACGGTAGGCCAAATGTTACGGAAGCATGCGTTGGTGCGTTCAGTGGCACCGTGGAAAAATAACTGCTAATTTCCAGACAATTTTGCTGCAACATTATTGATTGAGAGCACATCAAAATCAGGCATTTGAGGTCCATTTTTACTATAAGCAAATATAAAAAAATTCAGTAAAAAAAAATCAAATTTGTACATTTGATCTATTGTAAAGTACATTCCCAGGTAGGCCTACCTCTGTGCTTTTTTCACAAAAATTTACTGTAGCATTATTGATTGAGAGCATTTCAAAATCAGGCTTTGGAGGCTCATTTTTTTGGAGGCTCATTGGCAGATCTCAATACTAAAGGTGAATTTTGTCGTGGCCACGCATTATTTTCTCGTGGCCACGCATTATTTATCTCGTGGCCTCGCCTTACTTTCTCGTGGCCACGCATTATTTTTTTCTATACAATGTCACCAGCGGGGCTCCGTACAAACCACTGAAGGCATTTCCAACAGTGTCAGGTGAGTTATATTCAAAAATGTGGAGAACTGCCCCATTTCATAATGGTATCAAACCATTAAAATTAATTCTGTGTCCACATCTGGATAAGGATCACCACTGAAATGTAATCACTTCTCACTTGTTTCCTAGACAATGCTTGAAAATTTAATCAAAATCTGTGGAGAATTTTTTGAGTTATTAGCAAAATTCTTGAAAAAAAGCCTGGATCAAGATTTGGATGTTCACCAGAGTTGCATCACTTCTTCCCCTGTCACGGTCAACATTCTTTGAAAATTTAATCAAAATCCAATGTATAATTTTTGAGTTATCTTTCAACCAGACTAATTCACAAACACTGGCTCAAACTTAACTTCTTGGTGGTGGTAATAATGCGCCCCCCAGATTACCCAATGAGTATAAAACCCTTTCCATAAACACATGAGAGCTTTCAAAAATGTAAATAAAACAGGGTATTGCTGAAGTTGTGTAAAGAGTGTGCTGTTTTGTCACAGCAACAAAACAGCTGAATCATCGTTTTCTTGTTATTTTTGTTCTTCTGTGTTTCATTTCCTTCAGTTGTATCTCTTGCAAAAGATGACGCAGTTTGACGCTTTGGAATTTGTGTGAATTGTGACAAAAATCCTTTAAAACAGTCATGAGATATTGCTAGTGCTGTACAATTCAAGTAAATGTTGTAATAAGTTACTTAGTATCTTAATTATCCTCAAAAGAAATAAGTCACTCAGCTAACTGTTCAGGTTTTTTTTTTTTTTTTTTTTAAATGTATGTTTTTGGGCATTTTGTGCCTTTATTTGTAGGAGAGAGACAATGGATAGGCTTGTGAAAGGGGGTGAGAGAGTAGGGGAAGACACTCTGCAAACTGGTCACAGGCGGGATTCGAACCTGGACCGGCAGAAGCATATACATGGGGTGCCTGGTTGCTAACCACTCCGCCAAACCAGCACCCCAACTGTTCAGGTTTTAAAGGAACAGATTCATTTACAGTTATTGTAAAGTCTTAATGAGCATTTGGGTCACTGAGTGCAAGTTAAATGACTGCTGCTAATTCAGGACATAAAGTATCTTTGTGAATAAGCATCACTTTGATGAATAATTGTGGTATTACTTTTTACAAATATTCAATCCCTTATTTTATTGGTCTCTCAAAAAAAAGATAATGTGATAATGTTAGTACTTTTATGCACAAGGCAAAAAGACTGTGTCTTCAGGAATTGTGCTTCTACCCCCATTATGACCTAACATTATTTTGTCCATTGTTTAAGCACATCGGCTCAAACTGCTGGTCGGTAAGCAAGATGGGTATCGACAAGGTGATCAGACAGTTCTATCTTGCAACGCTCAAAGTCAAACAACTGATCTGGTCAGCAAAAACACCATCCAATCAGATTCTTTTTAAGTGGGAAAAGGGTGAAGGCAGCAGGAAGTGAATGCACATAGAGGGATTAGCATAGATGCTAACATAGATACTAACAACTTCAGTGGTGATTTTGTCATTTTTTTGTCATGCCAACGCTTGTAAATGCTGTTTATCATAGTGGAACAGATGATGATGTTTTTTTTTTTCAATTGCTAAAAGCATTCAATTTTTTAATGTATTACAACCAAAACTCTGACAGTTCTTCAGGCTTTAGGCTATTTGTCTATGTTATCAGTTAAAAGCTTTGCTGTTCATAAACCAACCTAAGACATGTCTGGTAATCTTGATCAAACCCTTTTAATATATTATATATTAAAACAAGAGTCATCAACCTGTAGATCTTGATCTACAAAGTACTTATAGATCTTTTAGACAATTTGAGTAGATCTTTAAGACTAGATGCTTCATGCTCCATCTGGATAGACCTTTTTGCTTATCCATGGCATATCTGGTGAATCCAGCTGCTGTGCAAAATAAACTGGGCCTGGCTGGTTTCTCTCGACCTCATTGTTTTAGTAATAGAACATTTTTAAGATGAACTAAATTGTGTTTTATGCTAACATTGTTCCAGTCCTTAGTGATGAGTTTTGTTTTGTATCAGGTTGTATACATTGCAAAGTGCTAATGTGATTTTAAATCCACATAATCTTTATTTTTTAATCCCTGCCTTAATCACATCTATGAATTGAAGATTGCATCTTTGATTGTGAAGTTCAATGATGATCATTAAAATCTGATTTTTCTAGGGTTCACTTAAGTTTTTTGAAGTGGGGCTGTGTGAGCTCCATATGGCCACTAAGCACATTAGATGCCGTAGAAACCCTCAGTAAGCCACAATTTGTAAAAGTTTATGACGCAGATCCAGCTGCAAACAGGGAAGTATTGTACTAACAACAAAGCGTATTTTCTCCTTCTACAAGAACCTCCATCAAAAAAAAACAAAAAAAAAACGCACACTTAAGGAGTACGCTACCTAGAGATTTTTTGAGTGCATTAACTTTTCTGAAAAATAAAGTTTATCTGGAACTAACTGACTTAAGTCAAGTATTCCTTAGAACACTATCCCTTTGAGATTTGTCTCTTTTTTTTCTTTCTCTTTTTGGTTTTAACGCCATTGCATCCTCAGACGCGAGTGACCATGGGTCACCCGTAGGGTTGCAAAATTCTCTGAATTTTCAAAATTGGAAACTTTCCGTGGGAAGAACTAGTATTTTTGTGCTGTTTTCTCTGCCCACACGGACACACAAAACATTGTTTTAATTGACCTAAAAATTTTGTTTTTGTGTGGACAGAAGGCCAAAAAAGAGAAGCTTCGTGTAGACATTGATTGTGAATATAGATGAATCATCCTTTGTGTATGAAAACTAGAAATTTTTTAACATTAGTAACTGTGAACGTACTCCAATAGTCACCAAAATCCAGTACTTGAACATTTGACATGAGAAATCTGCAGAAAGTTTCAAGAAAAGCCCTCTTAATTTTCTTGTTATATTGTGTTTATTAGAACTGGACAGATGAACGGGGCAATGAAGAGACAAGCCGAAAGTAAGATGTTTCCCTCCTCTGCTATGGTTGCTGTTGAGTCAGAGAGAGATGATTCATAGAGAAAAGATGGTAAAGGATGAGAAATAGGAACAGGATCCAGTTCCAGCAAGTGTGAGTCATCAACATGAAATACCTGTGCAGAAACTATATAAAACAGCAGAGCAGTCGGCAACATATCACGAGTGTCACACAAGACATGGGCAGGCCCGCTTTTAACCTCACAAAAGTCCAAAACTAATAAGAAAACTGATAGAGATTTAGATTGATGAGCAAAATCAGGATTGGTTGGGGTGCATAAAAATATGTTTTACTTTAACTACTAATTACATGTAAACTGAAATATAGAGAAGGACATCCAGTGGTTTAATCTACACTGTAAAAATGTTTAAAACTAAACAACTTTCCTTCTTGTCTTACAGGAAACTAAAGCTTTTCCTCTGTCTTCTGGGTGTTTTGAAAATGATTTCAAACTTGTCAGGTGTGTTGAGATTAGTATTTCAACCTCTATGTGGTAAAAAGCATAAACTGGTGACAGGCATGGGGTGGAGTGAATGTAGGAAAACATTTTTATTTAAAGCCTCATTCATGCTGCCGTTTCAAGCTGTAATATTTATGCTCCCATGATGCTTTGCCTTCACTGTGAATGTTTCAGAGACAAAATAAGGGGAACAAGTTGACCCTCTCTGCCCCGTCTCTTGAGGTAGTACTTAGAGGCACGATACTGGAGAGAAGGAAGCACACAGACTGTAAGAAAGGAGTGTAGGGAGTGATTTTCTCTGCCTTTGTGTGGGGGGGCACGTGGTACGTTGCACAGATCCAAGCCGTATTGCATGTATAGAGTGGTGCAGGGGTGGCATATGTTTATAGCCTAATGAGGAAGTTAGCATTGTGCTGGTTCCCTTGACTGCAAGTCTTCTAAAAGCCTGAGATTTTTGACCGTGTATTGGATCGTTGTTGACGATGAGCTCATGAAACTTACATGTTCTTCTTTTTGGGATAATCTTTACAAAAAAAACTTTTCACAATGCTTTAAGCATAAACATAACTGGTGACAGTGAAAAGCTATTGTTGAGCTACTATGCACACAACATGATGGTTCAACTTAGAAGCATCTACAATATTTTTCCAGAGTATAACATCTTATTGGAACCTCTTTATTGAGGGCTTCCTCATTATCAAGTGACCCTATTAAGTTGGCTGTAGCAATAGTGTTTGAATAACTAATTATAAAAAATGATCAGAGAGGCTTACCTTCAGATACCAGGACATATTTGAAGCCCTTGCTAGCAGTTAATTAGCAACCATTGTTTTAAACATACAAAAACAGTTTAAGACTCGTAAGAAGGCAACACCAGATGTATTTTGTTATTTCTATTGGATATAAAAATGGTTTGTGTGTGTGTGTGTTAGTTATTTCAGGTACTTGTCCAAGAGCAGTAACCTACATGGCATTTAATTTAGGGGGTTGGGGACCAGGAAGTGCTAAACACTAACTCACTTCTGCTTTGTAGGACTCATTCCTGCTTCACTCTATTTGCAGAGATTATGAAGCTTCATGGAACTAATGTGAAGTATGAAGGTTAAACATGACACAGCATTTTTGCAGCATTTTTGCATGAAGACACTGTAAATAGGGCATTTCCTGATTATGTTTGTTGGCAAGCAGCTGATAAACTATGAAATTCCAGTGCCTAGGGGCAGAAATGTATGAAATATAAAGCCACAAATCAAAGTAGCACAGTGATACTGCAGCTACACAGACATCTGAAGGCTTTGTGAATTATCATGAAATCAAAATGAGATCAATATAAGTTCAGTCAAGCTTTTACAAAGCAAGAGCTAATTGGTTTCAGATCCTTATTAATCTCTCAATGCCACACATTTATTTCTAGTCATGGTTCGCACCGGACGTGTGTGGCTGACACACCTGCCAGGTCTGGCTCTGAGCCATAGCTTTCATTACAGGCATCTCCCTGCTGTCACTTTTTCCTATTTCACTCTATTTCTCCACATATAACACTAGAGCTGAAACGATTCCTCGAATATTCGCGAGTACTCGATTACAAAATATCCTCGAATTAAATTTTGTGCCTCAAAGCCTCGATTAATATATAATTATACATATAAATATATATCCAGACTTCTATACAGCGCACAGTGTTTGACACGGACAGTCATTTCTGTGGCACAATGCGCCTGCTACCTCTGCTGCTGAGCTGCTTGTAAAATTATGAATGAAGAGAAAAGAGAGGGACAGAACGGAGAGAGTCCGCAGAAGAAATGCCAGAGAGCGTCCCAAGTGTGTGTTCACTACAAGAAGGGACGAAAAGAAAACACAGTGCAGTGTGTCTGATGTCAAACTGAGTGAGCTTAGCACGTAGCTTAGCACGATAGCGCATCGTTAGGGCTGCAACTATTACTATTACAGCATTTTAAATATGCTAATCACAGACATGCGTCCTCTTTCCATGGTGGAGGACACAGGATTTAAGAACATGATCAAGGATTTCAATTCAAACTACACAATGCCCTCCAGAACACACTTCACAAATATAATTGCAGAATTACATTACTGCTTTGTAAATCAGTATTGTATTGGCTTTGTTTTAAGCCAGTACTGGTTTAAACTTTGAAAGTTGTTAAAATAAAAACCCTTTTCTGAGGAATAAGTGGAATTTGGTCGCTCATTTTGAAAGCCCTAACATGTTGCATTGTATACAATTGTTTTATTTGTTTAAAAACAAAAAAGTATATTTTGTTAGAGTACTCGAGTACTCGAAGAAATAATCGACAGAGCACTCGATTCCAAAAATACTCGATAGTTGCAGCTCTATATAACACCCTAATAATAAGCTTCTGTAGAAAGTTTAGAAAGAGCCACAATAAACCTTCCCACAAGTGGCCTGATACATGAAATTACTGACCTAGGAAAGCTGTGAAATGGATGTATTCTAAGCGTACAAGTGGAGTGTCTCCACCAAGCCGACAAACTGATCTTTAACTTTGAGTGAACTATGAGGAGGAATACATTTTACTTGCAAATATTAAAACTGACAGATGATCCATATGGAATGTATGTCCACAAGTGTAAAATGTCACAGAAAAGACTGAAACCATTTATTTACTCTTGTGAGCTGTGCCTATCAAATTGAAATACAGTTTGTCACAACAGTGGTGAAACTCTTACCTAGCACGACAGATCCATCCGTACAAGCTCCAGTCTGCAGTGGTTGAGAGCAGTCAAAAGCAGCATGACCCAGTCAGTGCCTTTTTAAAGCAGACACAAGTCTGTATGGAATAGATAAAAGCTTCAAACTGAAATGTTTGGGCCTGGTCAGAAAATTGGCAGGCTTATTAGTGTCATTTTAAAGACAACAAGGTAGTTATGAGTGTTAGCCTGTTGTGTGGAAGGTGAGAACTGACTGATTGGCATTCAAACTGAATATCTTTTCAATGAACTGCCAGTCTTTCTTGAAAGGTTCCCTCCCAATCACTTTCTATGAGTATTACTCAGATGGCCTTGAAATATATCCCACTGATATGGGAAACAATCCATCTGGTGCTATTCACTGAAAAGAAATCCACTGAATTGTGCCTGCTGTGATGTCTTGTGCATACCTTCTATTACCTTACAAGTTATAAGTATATGAACGACAAACTTCATCTTGATCATATTGTCCATTAAAAACAGATTGATCAGAAGATCAGCAGATAGGGGAAATGTAGAAGAATAACGTGGAAAACTACAAAGCTATATACTCATAAACTTTACTTTTTTACTTATTACAAATATTCACTTATGTTTGATTTGACGCCTGCAACACATAACAGGGGCAAAAAAAAGACAGAATATAAGGAATGCTCAAAAAACACCTGCCTGGAACATTCCACAGGTGAACAGGTAAAGTGTAAACAGACGAGTGTCGTATAGGGTACAACAGGAAGATCACAAAAAAAGGCTCCTTCTCTCCACAACAACGGTGGGCAAGTTCATTAACAAAATTAACAAATAGTCTGACAGTTTAAGAACATAGTTTCTCAAAGTGTGATTTCATAGAATTTAGTAGTTTCATGAGAGAATCCAAGAGAGGTCCAGCTGCAGACCTCCACTCTCAGTCAGCTAACGGCTCCTCCAATGTGAATCGGAAGCAACCTCCAATGTGAGACGGACGTGATGTAAATATAAACAATAACTAACTATAAATATCTGTAAAGAGTGATCATGAAACTGACTTAAATTAACTTGTTTTACCTTCATGTGTTACATGTAATATTCAGTTAATCATATATTTAAACCTTGAATTGATGCTGCCTCTATGTTTTATGGTTAGAACAGCAGTGAATGTAAACACAGAGTTGTGATAGGACTGTCAAGCAAATAAAGCAATTGTGTGTCTCAAGGAAATGAAAATGCTTGAGATCATTACACCAAACGGAGGTGCCCACACACTTATTTTGCCCTACTGATGACCTGAATTTTATATTTTGTTTTTTTTTAATGTAACACGACTGAGGAATCAAGTTAACCAAGGTACTTAAGGTACTGCTCAACGTAGCTTTGGAGACAATGATCTCGATTTTATTTGTAGTAATTTACTTCAATATCATGAAGCCATTTCTTTCCGACATTGGAGGAGTGGAGCCTATTTTTTTTAAGTATTTTACTTCATATCATGACATCACTTCTTTCTGACTTTGGAGGAGTGGAGTCTCCAAAACAGTCGACTGAGAGTGGAGGTCTGAAGCTGGGCTGTCTTAGAGAATCCAGAGATTCACTTACATGAATTTAGAAAGGTCTAAAATAAATTTTCTAACAATCTTGGACGTCAAAGAAAGGGAAAGATTCATCCAGATTGTTATCAACACAACATGTACATGTTATGGAATAACATGCTGACAGATGGCTCATACTATTTAGAGCCTGATTCGTCACCTTTTTAAATGAAGTTAATGTATTAACTTAGGTTTGGGAGCTGGACCACGCTACAAACCACACCTCCAATCAGCTGACAAGCCTACTTATACTCAGCCATGCCTCATCGCTCAGTTTGTCTGTAACTCTTCAACCCACCCTCCCACCCTTCGATCTTAATCATGCCCTTTTCTTTCTCCACTCAGCTCCTCGCTCACCTTATCCTAGGTGGGGGTCAAGATCAGCTCGGGCAGAACACGATGAGACGGGACCCCCAGTCTGAGTCTCGCTCTGCCTGACTTATGACGTCCTTCCTAACGGCTCATCTCTCAACAAATCTCATGTCACATGTTCCTCACTGTCATTCCTCATATTCCTAAGCCTTCAGTAAACCTTCAAACGTATACATTTGTGGTGTCGTCCTTGCTAGTGAACAAGCTACAACTTTTAAGGATTGTGCATTCATGGAATAAGCAGCACAGTTAAACATATGGGAGTGGCACATATTTTGGGGCACTCAGACCACCATGGTTTCAATTTTACTGGTTCTTCCTGAATTCTCTGTCAAGGCTCTTAATTCACCACAAATTTTCATTAAGAGAGACATGTCTGTTGCATTGAGGAGGGGCAAAACTTGCACATAAGCACCCACCCTTGTTCCAAGAATGTGAACTGGCAAGCCCATGAATCACACACCATGAAGTTTGGAACCACAGTTTCACAGGGCTCAATTTTTGCAGTACAAAGCAGTTAGGGGCATTTTCAAAGTAACCACTGATGACAGACTACACAGAAACATCCATTTCAATTAAGTTGGGACACTGTGTGAGGTACCATTTCTGGTTAACACAGCTTGTCACTACATCTACCACTGCATGTTTAAACTCTACCATGCAAAGAAAAAGCCCTTTATCAACAACACCCACAACGACCACTCTTTTGGTTTCTGTACACCTGATTGTTGATTTTATTGTACCCAGAGTTCTGCCTTTTTCTGCCCTTCTTTTGTCTGTTAAAGTACTTTGTATACATTAGTTTTTGAAGGTGCTATATAAATAAAGTTATTAATTTTATAGTTTCACAGACTTCTTGAAAAGGTGACAGATCAACAAGCTTTACATGAAGAGTCAAAGTAGATCAAACATTCTGTCAGGGAGCCTCAGTATGGTTCTCCTTGACGTTCTGAAGCTGGATGACTTCCTCCACAGGTGTCTCAGCAGATATGAAAGGTACACGTCCACATTTCAAACTGTCCTTGAAAATAATGGACGTCAGCAAGAGGAAAAAGCATCATCCAGATAGTGTGGGAGTGTTAGTGCCAGTGGCATAGTTGACTTGCACATCTGTAGAGGCAACATCAGTGCTGAAAGGAACATACATGGTTTTGAGCAACATGTACTGGGAGGCACCTCATATCACTGAGAGCCTTATTAGTCAACTTTTCAACAAGGTACAACTTTTAAGGATTGTGCATTCATGGAATGAGCAACACAGCTAAACGTGGGAAGTGGTAAATATATTGGGGCACTCAGATCACATGTAGGGACATTTCCTAAAGTTTCTGTCAAAGCTCTTCATTCAGGGGAATTTTATGAAAGAGGGACAGGGCTGTTGGATTGAGCAGGAGCAGCCAAAACTTGCACACACAAGCACCTGGTATGAAAGACAGTTTCACCAGTGTGGCTGGCACGCCCATCAGCCACACACATCAAACTTGAAACTGCAGAGTGACAAGGTCCAGGGTTTGCAGTACAAAGGAGTAAAGGGAGATATATCACCATAATTTTAAAACAGCAATCACTGACAGACTATAATATTAATAACTTTATTTATATAGCACTTTTATAAACAAAGAATTACAAAGTACTTGAACAGACAAAAGAAAGGCAGAAAAAGGCAGATCTTTGGGTACAATACAATCAACAATCAGGACAACAGAGCTCAAAAGGGTCAATAGAAAGGCACAGAGGGTCATGTTAATTAAAGCAACAAAAGGAAAGAAAATGGCAAACTGGTGAGCTGGAAACAGCTGAAGTAATTTAAGAATGCACAAAATCAGTAAAGCTCACCATGCCAACATGTACAGATGAAGAACATTGTAGAAGAAGGCATTTTGTTTTGTGTATAATGACAAGGAGATGACAAGGCAGTAAATAGATAATAGTTTTATAGATGCATAGATATACCCATTTCAGTGAAGTTGGGAAGCTGTGTGAGGACCCATTGACAGTTAACACAGATCATCACTTCATCCACAAGTGCATGTTTAAACTCCACCAACCAAAGGAAAAGCTAATTGTCAACAACAGTCAGAAATCCAGCTGGCTTCTATGGGCCAGAGTTCATCTGAGATGGACTTGCGCAAAGTGGACAAGTGTGCTGTCATCTGATGAGTCTACATCTAGAACTCTGCTTAGAAAATAAAGGACATCAACAAGAGGAAAATGACCACCCAGATTATTATCAGCTCAAAAATTAAAAGAAAGCATCTGTAATGGTACTGGTGACATTTACATCTGTGGAGACATCATTAATATTGAAAGGTACACACAGGTTGTGGAGCAACGTATCCTGGCAACCAAATGATGGCTGTCCAAGGACATCGCTGCTTGTTTTACCAAGACAATGCCAAGACACATTCTGCAGGTGTTTCAAGAGTATTGCTTCATAGTAAAAGAGTGTGGGGACTAGACTGTTCTGCCTGCAGTTCAGACTTATCTCCCACTGATAATGTGTGGCACATTATGAAGCACTAAAATGACAACATGCCCCTGTCCAAACTTTTTTGAACTGTGTTGAAGGCATCAAAGTCAAAATTGACTTTTACAAAAAGAACAATCAAGTTTATCAGTTTTAACAGTATTTTTTTTACTTATATGATTAAATAAAGGTTGAGAAAGATTTACAAATCATTGCTTTCTGTTTTAATTTTTACATAACATGCCAGCATCATGGGAATTGGTGTTTGTACATTTACAGTATCTCACAAAGTGAGTACACCCCTCACATTTCTGAAAATATTTTATTATTATATCTTTCAATGGGACAACAGTTAATGAGAGGTGTACAGCATGGTAATGACCCCAAAACACCTCCAAGATGACCACTGCCTTGTTAAAGAAGCTGAGGTTAAAGGTGATGGACTGGCCATACATGTCTCCAGACCTGAACCCTATTGAGCATATGTGAGACGTCATCAAAGATGGTGGGAGAACAAGGTCTCTCACATCGACAAGCTTCATGATGTGGTCATGTGGAAGCGGAAAACGCTTCATGACCACATGAAAAAGCTGAAAAAGTACGGTGGCCACACAAAATATTGACACGTTGGGCCTAATTTGGACACTTTCACTTAGGTACTTAGTATTGTTGCCAGTAGTTAAGACATTAAGGCTGTGTGTTGAGTTATTTTGGGGGACAGTAAATTTCACACTGTTATGCAAGCTGCACACTAACAGTTTCACATCAAGTGTCATTTATTCACTCTTACTGTATACATGAAAAGATACAATGAAATACTTGCAGGGATTTGAGAGGTGTACTCACTTTGTGACATACTGTAAGTCATTTATTAAACTTTTGAAAAATACTTCCATAAACTAAACTCAAATTCTGTCCCAAGTTTCCCCTTAAGCCACACTCTTTCTTTTCATGAGGCAGCTGTATCAGTTGTGAAGTCCTACGTGAACACAAACAGCAGAGTATTGTTTTGTTTTCTGTCAAGACTTTATCTGGACTGAGGAGTAAGTCTGATCATGTCTGCTGCATTCATAACACAAGGGCAGGTCAGGTTATTGCCATAAGTGAACAAGGAAGTGTGTCAAGCACACCGTCTTCTAAGAATCTGGTACACTTGTAGTGAAACTCACACTAACAGGTGTGCATGAATACACACACGTTGTCTAATACACTCCAGCACGCATGTAATTCTGTGGAAAGCCTGCAAACAGCTCAACTGAAAGTTATGCATAGACGTAAATTGTCAAGCTGATTAAGTGTGTTCTCTTTGTGTCATTCATTTGTCACTGGCTGCTGCTGAAATAATAACAGACTAAGAAAAAAAGGCAAGTAGCTTGGTTCTCCCCGCCCCTCTGATAGACTACATTAAGGAGGAAGCATTCTGTTAGAGCTCATTCAAAGGCAGAACAGCAGACAGCATGGTAAGGCTATTTCCCTTCTTCTACTTTGCTATTGTATCTGTTCAAACACATTTTATTGAATTGCACAGTTACTATGATTTTTGTTGTGTTAATGTGACAGGAGTGTAGTATTATGTTTAAAGGAAATACCTTAAATACCATAAGGGGTTAAGAACGATTGGAATGTGAGTTTGCTCAAAGTTTGCCTTATCAAAATGCTCACAGAGAGCGCTTGGACATCGAAGTACAACAGCTGAATGACATGTTACTGCATGTACACCAAAACCTGTAAATCAGGAGATGTTTTTGTACTGTTTAAGGTGGACTTATTACTATAATATGTTAAGATATAGCCTTGAATCAAATGCAGTTTACTGGCTTTGTGTGACTAACATCTATGACTCAGATAATTGCTCACTTACACTAAAGTGATCCTCTCTCTATGTAAGCAGAGAGTTTTCTGCAGCCCAGCTGGTTATCTTTACTTATGTGTTGCCTATTCATAACAAATGAAACAAGTCTGTATGCGCTTGTAAGATGTGGGAAGTCCGAACATTCATCTATCACAAGAAAGGGACTGGGAAATTTTTAGCAAAGAAGCAGCATCATTTCATTTAGAAGAAACTTTAAATAGAAACCTGCTGAAACCATCAGCTGTGACGAGACTTCTGAAAACAAACATTCAAGTGTTTCATTTGTGGGATATTACGAGGTTAAACTCAAAGTTCAAAATGCTGATGTTGTAAAGTCTGTGTAGTTTTCCTCATTCTTGAGAAAAGTCTTAGCTCAGCCAAACAAACACGTGGGTGATACCAGACTTTTTCAAATGGATATGCTTTTTGCTGTAATCTTGTTCATCCAGATACTGATACCAATCATCTCCTACAAAATCTTTATGAATTTAACATTTTTAATGACCAAAAACATACATATATATAGTCTAGACTCTAGGCCATCAGATCTTAAAATGAGTTAAGTTAGTCCAAAGAAAAGAATTTCGCAGATAATCTACCATCAAAAACTTAAGTGGCATGGTGTCTTGAGGGATGAATCAACAATTATTCCATAAACAAAAATAAAAATGAAACAGCTGCACTAATATAGGCCTATGATGCACTGATTTACTAATCTTTTAAACTGAATATAATCAGTTCTACCTTATTTCAAAAGGTATTTTCAAAATTCTTTGGAGTAGCAATGCATAAAATTGTGTTTTCTTTCTGTCATTCCTTGTTCCTCTAATTTGTTTGCTACAAAACTGTGTTATGTGTCTATATGTAAGCTTGTGGATAAAGCTGAAAACTGTTTATGTCGGAAAATAGCATGTAGAACTTCAAAGATGAATACATCAGACAGAATACTCTTTTGGCATTGATACTTCAGAGGAGATATCAGTACCAAAAGAGCACTTGTAAGAGTATTGATACTTACGGATACTCCCATTCAAGCAATCCTCTTCTGTCACACCTTTAACTACGTTATGTCAGTTTCATCCAACAACAATCTTTGATTGATTGATTGATTGATTGATTTGTCTTTATTTCGAGCATAAAAAAAGCAAATAACATACAAAATAAGTAAGATTATAACAAAACAGGACCTACGATCATTCTTGTACTTCAAATGGCATATATCTCATCCACAAGGTTAAACAATAACAAATATAACTGAAAAAGTATTTTCTTTTTTTTTTTTCTTTTTTTTTTTTCACAGCTCACTTATTATGGCATTAAAACTCGTGCAGGACAACTTTTATTGAGTGTGTAAAATGGAGGAGGATCTCATCTTAGAGCAATGAAAGATCTTGTTTCTCAGCATGTGTTGCTCAATCTGGGATTCCCCAAACAAACGCCCAAAACTTGATGATAAAAATAAGCACGTGTGTTTGGAGAACTGGAACACTATAAGCATGATATGGAGTGATTCATAATGACGTTCTTGTGCTCTCTTTCAAGGCTACTGAGAGGATGTTTTAACTTGTTATGTAAGAGTCTGAAATGAATATGGATTTTCTTTATCTTCTATGAAAACAAATAAGACCGAACTAGATTGGTCTATATCTGGATTCGGGAATCTTTTAAAGGATTAGTTAACAGTGTGAGATGGGGCAGTTCCCCACATTTTCACTAATAACTCAATAAATTCAGAATTGATTTTGAAGTCATTTACAGGAATTGTTGCTCATGGCACACTAAAGTAGAGATGAGACTTTGATTCTTGATCCAAATCCGAAAGTGGATCCAAACATTTTCAAGGATCGGTCAACAGGGTGAGATTGGACAGTTTTCTACATTTTTGTCAACAACTTGCCTGAAAATGACAGAAATGCATTGGCAGGGATTTGTGCTCACAAAGCACTTCTAGTTTTAATATGTAAACCTCTACCACAGCAAAAGTGTCAGAATATGATCCAGGATAATGCCTTTTGTGTAGCATCTACACAGCAAACATCTACAAGCTACAGCGTGAAGGGGAGAGGTTATGTTTGGCCCACAGGGGGTGCCCCATAAATGTAAACAGAAACTTCCTTACAGGGGGGTATTTCACAAAACCTAGAAAGGGAATGAAGCCATGGTTGAATTTAGCCTCATGATAGTGGAGGCACATGAGTTAGCATGGAGATTCAGTCTGTGCAGCTAGCCTGCTCCTGATCAGGTGAACAGGCATGCTTCAGCCAGCAGGTTCTCTCATCTGAAACCAGGGTATTTCCTAAAGTTATAGTAATGATATTGATGATAAGAACTACAAGATTGGTAATATTAATAGCTAAATCATTGATTAATATTTAAGGTGCTCCTCAAAGAACTCAGAGACACCTTAAAATGAAGATAAAAAAACAGGGTTTTTTTTTTAGGGTTAAACTAAAATCAAACCCAAATTACAGGAGTAAACATATTAAAAGAAATTACTAATGTACTCCACCTTATTCTGTCGTTTTTATTCAATCAAAGTTTTTTTTAGCTTTAAACAAGGATTTATAATCAGAGAGTTATGAAAACTTTTAGTCATACTGTTCTTAGAATAGGAATACTGGCAGGTTTCTATTAGTATGATGGAAAGTACATCATTTTGGCAGTTTTGTGACTTGCCTTAGAAAAAATATATATCTGTTCTGTCTGAGAACTAAACACAAAGATGTAATTTTAAAAATGATGTTGTTTCGAATTATTAATTCAAACATTAATATCAACATTTTCCTTGATTTTGTTAAATCTGTATATTTGAATTGTAGCCACCTTTTAGTTGGTGTACCACTTGTGTTAATGGTTGTATAAATACTCATTTACAGTGGTACCCATGGATCTCAGCCTCAAAAGTAGTCTTGTAATATGTACCAGTACTTGGTAAATGTACCATTTTACAATTAAACAAATAATGCAAAAGATCTAGGCCTGATATTATTTTAAGTGGTGACCAGTCTTTTCAGTATTTGAATGTTAAAAAATGTACAAGATGGTTTTGATGAACACCAATTTTTATGAACACCATGCTGTCATTCCCTTTGATGTGGCGCAGTACAGTCTGATAGTTCGCTCTACAAATGAGTGGAAGGTTGTGGATAAGAGCCCAACTTGTGCTATCACACTTTGATGAAACTCTGAACCATCACTTAGTGAATGTAAGAATCAAAGGGTATGAATGTGTAGATGTGATCTGCAATGTCAAACCCCACTGAGTAGAAACAAAGATAGGAAAAGTGCTATATAAGTCCATTCATAATTAAACATAAGGTTATACATCATAAACCTTTCCTTGAAAGTTTTAAAACAAACAGTTAACATTACACATGTTGAATATGTTTCTGGAGGCGACACTAATTTCCTTAATCCTGTCTGTGTGATTTTGGATGCTGATTGAAATAATGGTAAATGAACTTGAGCTTAAATAAAACTTTTCTAGTCACTTTTACTCAAGGTGCTTTACGCCACAGTCACTTCCACCCTTTCTCTCTCACATTCACTCACTGATGGTTCATAGTTTATATGTATTTGGTCCATCAGTATATGCCAACACATCCACACCCTTGTAAACACCCATTTACATGCCACTGATGCAGGTGTGGGAGCAAACTGTTGTTAAGCGCCCAAAACTTTTATTAAGTGTCAAAAAGAGGAAGAGTAATTATTCAAGATCAGTCACTGTGATTAGCCATGAAAATTTTTAAGAGCTTTGACACTCACTTTTTTGGTCCAAACAGTTCCTTCAGCTAAATTCATCCAACAGAAATAAGGTGGATTTTGATAGAAGGAACAATTAATAAGAGCGCTATGAACAAATAAACATTATACTGGAAATACGGCTGGATGTATTTATGACAATGAATGAAATCAGAACTCTGTTACCCATAAAGACAGTGTCAAAGTCCATGTAGCTATTACTCAAACGAAACTGAGGCCTTGGGAATTCCCTCAGATAAAGTCATCACATTATTGTGGTGTTTCCCCTGCACATCTTTTTTTGCGATCAGGGATACCTATCTTGACAAACTAGTAATCTAAGTAAAGAGGAAGACAATAACAATACATGAAAATGAAAGCAGGTGAGGAGTTTTTTTACTGTTTTATGGTGTTGTGAAAACAGATGTCTAACAAATGTGGATTGTGACACTGTCCGGCCTTTCGCTTTTTTTATCCTGCTACAACCCCATCTATCTGTCTATTATCTGTCTGTCTGTCCGTCAGTCCATCCGTCTATCATCCATCAATCATCCATCCATCTATCTATCTATATGTCTGTCTATCTATCTATATGTATGTATGTATGTATGTATGTATGTATGTATGTATGTATGTATGTATGTATGTATGTATGTCTATCTATCTATCTATCTATCTATCTATCTATCTATCTATCTATCTATCTATCTATCTATCTATCTATCTATCTATCTATCTATCTATCTATCTATCCATCCATCCATTAATCCGTCTGTCTGTCTGTCTATCCAGTTGTGAGTTTGCCATTTGTATATGGTCTCTATCTTTGTGTTATTTATTATTGTTGTCATTTTATTATACAGTGTTGAAATTTAGCTTGTTTTCATTTATTTAATAAGGCGTTTGTAGTTGTCTATTATGGTTTGCTTTAATTTCTGACGTATTCCGTTTTATTCAAGTTTATTTCTAATTGTTGTTACTGTGCAGCACTTTGGTAAATGTCTTTTTTTATTTTGCTGAGTGGAAATTTCCATGGGAAAACAAGACTCCAGTCCTGTTTGCATTTGTCATTTTGTTTTGGGAGGAAAATACTCCCAACTCTTTTTTGCATGTTCAATTTATCTGTTCTCTCCATTTATTTTTTTTTTCAACTTTATAATTTAACAGTTTGTGCAGGTCTCTGATCAGCCCACACTGTTGTCTGCATATCAAGGACTACACATCTTAAAATATTAGTGAGCTTTGTTTGGTGTTGCACAAAGAACCATTTCCTACATTTCTATGTTTTGGAAAAAACTGTGAAATAAATTAACATATGCATTCACTGTTGTCCAGTGAACTCATGATAGTGATGTCAAATGTGTTGTTGTCCCATTATCTTTCTGATTATACATCTCTGACTATCACATAACTTCTTTTGTACAGTCATCCTTTCTGAAAGTGCAAAGTTAAGATTGACAAGCATGTTAACACAAACAGCTAACCAGCCAATCAAATGGCAGCAACCCAATGCATTTACACGTGTAGACATGGCCAACATGATCTGCTGAAGTTCAGAGTGAGCGTCAGAATGGGAAAGATGATTTAAGTGACTTCAAATGTGTGTGGTTGTTTGTGCCCAACCAACAGGTCTAGGTATTCAGAAATAGAAAGAAACACTGTAAGCCAAAGTTCTCTGGGTAAAAATGATTGATGCCAAAGGTCGGAGGAGACTGGCCAGAGCAGCTCAAGATGATAGACAGGGAACAGTAACTTGAACGACCACCTGTATCACAACCAAAACGTAATCTCGTATTCTATTTTCCATGACCAACATCCATGAAAATGCCACCAAAAATGGTGAGGAAATAAATGAGTTCTTAGTGTATATGTGGAAAACTGCCCTACCCTGAAGTGGATCACCACCAAGATCTAATCACATCTGTCTCAGGCCATGACCAACATTCCCTAAAAATGTAATCAAAATTTGTCGAACACTTAATGAGTTCCTAGTAAATTTGTCGAAAACTGCCCATTCTCACCTTTTTTAACAAACCTTGAAAAAAATCCTGGATCCACATCTGGTTTCAGGTGGTCACCAAATTCTAAACACTTCCTCCTTGTGTCATGACTAACATTCCCTGAAAATGTCAGTGAGGCCACGTCACAACTTTAAAAGGTTTCTCCCTAAAAGGCGGACAGACAATTACAGACAAATCACAACCTCCTTGGCAGACGTAATCACTTATTAACAGAAGTCACACCTTATGAGGTATGAGGGGAATGTAGCAGCACCAGTTTAAATAACCTTTTCGGTAGATTTAATATTTAAATCAAAACAACATATGCAAAAAATTAGGAATCAGGATCAAGTTTACTTTTGATAAAGTTATGTCACTACAAAATCTGCAAAAGGTCAAAACAGCTGCTGTTGTGGTTCTCTTGTTAAAGTCCACGAAATACACACCATTCATCCAATATAGTTGACTTTTCTAAATGTGGTGTTCCTCTCAAGTGTGCCAAAATAACTTGACTCAAATCTTCTTTGTCATTTCAACAGGGACTTCCTCGGAATCTGTAAGTATCTCTGTCATTTTTTATCCTATTGTCCTAAGTTGATGTTTCACTACTGATTCACTTTTTGTGTTTGTGTGTGATTTCACTGAGTGACGTCCTCACTCAAATATGCAATCTAAAAAGAATCCGTGTCAGCTTTTTCCTTTTCTCTGGGTGTGGTGTCAGGGACATTTCCTGTTAAGGAGTTTGAGATGAAGTCATTCAAAAAAAATCATAGAGTTTTGTATGCAGGGCCTGTTTAATACATTCGAGGCCACAGGCAACGACCTAATGTGAAGCCTTTCCCTGTTTAGTCAGAGGCTGTCACACAGGTTTTTTAGGGGCTTTTAGATTACTAAAAGTTTAAGATTGGTTTCCATTGTTTTAACTCTTTAAGGCCCAAGACCATGGATTATAGCCAGAAAATTCAAATTTTTTGGAGCTTAAATGTTTGTTTCACTTTCTGCTAAAATCCATAAAAATCAAAATGTCCATAAAATTCAACCTACAGATTTTTTGTATCTCATTTGATACATTAGGTGTTTTTGACAACTGATAATCCATTTGAGGACATTTGTATCATTTATCTGATTATATTCAATTGGGTTTTTTTTTTAATCTTTTGATCGTATTGAGTAGAAAGAGGTATTATTAAAGTAAGTATCAAACATGATACATTTGGCTTTATAGGGTTAGAGTAGAGAAATCACTCATAAAGTTGCATAAGTGTATTTTACATGTTAAGCAATGATTTGAAAAGTGCTTGAAACTGGTGCAAACTTCACTCCTTGGTGATTTCATCTACCTGCCCTTATTTGCAAAAGTATACTCATCAATAAGAACTTAAAAATGTTCTATGAGTTGATTATATATCCCCTTTCATAATAACAATTGGAATTGTATTTTATATTACTGGAAAGCCTGATTAGTCACCTTTATGTTGAGGTGTAACTTGCAAAGATTGTGTATTCATGGAATGAGCGACACAGTAAGACATGTGGGTAATTGTACATATTTTGGGGTGTTCAGGAAGATTTGGTTCTTCCAAAATGTTTTGGTCAATGCTCTTAATTTAGGGGAATTATATAAAGAGAGATGGGGCTGTTAAGTAAATGCATTGTGTGAAGCTGGAAAAGTTAAGTTTGAAAGTTTGAAAAGTTCACTAAGGTCTGTTTTATAATTGATGGCATTGCAAAGAAGTCATGCACAAATTATTGATAAAAGTAAAACTGATATAAACTTAAATCTGGTGCTTTCCTATAATGATTGTGTCTGGAGGCTCCTTGAGGAAGAGGGCCTTGTCTATTCAGGAAATGCAGATGTCCACATGACAGTCATTTTGATTTTTTTCTCACCCTCTCTCACAGTCTTACTGTAAATTGGCCACAGAAGACTGACCTAAATGAGTCACCTGATGCATTGCTGTCAGATGAGGTGCCTAAACGATCAGGAAGAAAGTGAAACTATTTCAGGCAGAAGAACACAGAGGCCTTTGTATGGGGATGCAGAGCTCCACACTGACCTTATCTTCCAGGGAGTGTGTTTTTCGAAAGTTATGGAGCAAATGTTTGTTTTAGCTCCATTTAAAATAACGTTAAAGGGGTGCGCCAGGGTCTCTCGGACCAGATGATCAGTCACATGTGTCACAAAACCAAAAGCCAGGGGGAATTCCTATGCACTATTGGGATGTAGTTTTGATGGGGATGTTTTTATTGTCATGCTCCACTGTTGCTGGGTAATAGAGGCATGTTTTTTTCCTTCCTTGTCTTCCAAGAAACCTAAGGCTGTTCCTGGCACTGGGTATCATGACTTGGCCTCTTCTTGTCACGGGTAAGTTTGACTGATACCAGCAGAGTCTGACATGGACTTTATATGAAATCTAGTGATTAAGAAAAGTGATGAGTAAAGGCAAATAATTTAAAGAATAAAGCTATATGAAAAGACTTAATAAATAAGTTAGTGATATTAAATGAAAGGGATGTGTTGGTAGCTAACATGCAGAAAATAAGTTTTAAATACGCCAGAACTATTGATTTCAATAGTCTTTTATAGGATACTTTGGTTGTGGTAAACAGGGTCTGCTTGAGGTCCATGGCCCTAGTAAATATAATCGTTACGAAAGAACAGGGCCAGCTTTGTCCCTAAAGAGAGATAGCCAGCTTGCAATGCTAGGTGATATAGTGGCTCCACTGAAAGCTTCATTATTAACCCGCTTTTAGGTCAAAACTATCCTGACACACCAGATAGATTGTTAAATATATTTCACAAGTCCATCTGAGGAAGAGCCCATAGGAAGTGTTTGGGAACAGAACCCTTTAAAACCATATCCTGCAGGTGATTGAATGATCATTCCATCAATCTGAAAAAAATAATTTTCCATCGAGAAGTTTGTGGTGTTTTTTTTTTTGTTTGTGTTTGTTTGTTTTTTGTTTGTTTGCTTTTCATTTAATAAAGAAATGTGGTCCAGATCTGCTAAAATTGCAACTGAAGATGTTAGCATCTATGCTAATCTCTGAACAAGCAGTCATTTCCTGCTGATATTTCACTCAAAGTTCTTACATCTTACCTGGTCTGAAGGGCACTGATTGGACCATCCTACTTTGGGATGCTTACAATCATTGTAGACAGGAGCTTGGCAAGATGGATCTGCCTGATTACAGACTTTAAATCAGGCTGACCCATCTACACTGCTGCACTCATCTAGAGGCCACAGTGAGATTTTTACAGCGTTTCACTTTTCCTCATCAAAGTCCCTGTGTCCAGAACTATTTTGTTTAATGTGGCCCTTCTATTCCGCCACCAGCAGTTCCTCTTTTGAGTTGTTCAGGTCAGAACGCTGCAGTGGGTCAGGTTGTAGTCACTGGGGCACAAACTGATAGAAATCTAACTCCCAGGATATGATATGAAGATTGGTCACTCCTGTATTCATCACTGATGTCAGAACAGGCAAAAGAAACAGCCAAAATGCTGATTTCACCACATTATTTTTTTTCACTCAAGCCAACTTTGGTTTGATTGTCATATGGCCATCAGGACTGACCCCTCTGCATCATCACAACAGGGATCATGCACTTGTAGAATGAGCAACTTAGCTAAATGTAGAGTTGTAACCACCCCCAGAAAATGTGCCAAAAATCCCCCGCAACCAGAACCTTGTGTGCCAGTACATAGAGTGTCAGCATTGTTAGGTGTCAGCCCTTGTACTTTTCCAATCTTAGGACCAAGTTCAGTGAGACAGTCAGAGAGAGATGGGGAAGTGGGAAGGATACAACATATGAGAAGACCAGCTCTAAAGAGGGGATTTTGGCTTTTTTTTTCATGCTGCCCACACATTCTCATGCTCATTCTACAGAAGCACAAGTTGTACCTTCTTTGTAAGTTAACAAATCAGACTTTCCAACAATATTAAATATAACACCAATTGGTGTATTAATTGCCCAAATTAACTTAATAAACTAAACTACATAAGCTTTTTTGAGTAGCATATACAGAAAGCAGTAATTTGATTTAAATGTATTACTTTCAACTTTGAGTATTTAGTGAATAAGTAATTCCATTTCTTATTAATTTAAATCATATAAATTGACCCATTAATTTCCCTACTTGAGGGAAATTAAAAGTTCCTCTTCATATCCTGACAATCACAGAATCTCAAAAAACACCTATTTCCCAGATTTGGAAATCAAAAGTAAAACCTTTGGCATTGAAGTGTCAAAGGGCTTTTTATTTAATGACCTTTCAGAGTATAAAACAGGAACAAGCTTTGAGTGATTCAACATCTTAACCTTTAGATTATGTAAAACATGTATAGTGTACAATTGATCACGTATTTTTTGCTTTAGAAAACAAAAATAGACTTAGGAGGAAGTGAAAAAGCATCATGCGTCATGAAGTGTTAGCTGTTCACTGAGTGAGGTCTGACCCTGGTTCCTTTTAACTCATGAAGAGAACCATTATGTTTGTAGATATTTTTTATTCATACAACTAACCCGATCAGTCCTCTTTTATAAACAGAAGACATAGTTGCCTACTTGGTTCTGTCTTACTAATAATTCCAACTTTCCAGTGATTTTATAGCTGGGGCAATTTTAGGATCTGACTTTTAGTTTTTTTAGACATACTGTAGTAATGTGATGTTTCTCGCTATTGTTCAATCCTCTTGCCAAACTACTACTCTCATGAACAGGAGGATATTTTGAATATCTACCATCCCATAATATAACTCTCTGTTGAACCATAACTTACTGAGATAGTTCAGTGTTTTTACCATGGGGTTGTATGCACATCCTGTCAATAGAAAATACATTAGTTACAGTGATTTCGATCAGCTCTGCCCTCTGTATGGAGACAGCATGCATTGAAAGTTGGCAGCATATTGTAAACTCTATCAAGAGGGTCACATTTTGCCAGTTTTTGTCAGATTGTGAACAGGATAAATAAGGTTTACACCAATTTTGAATATATTTTCTGAGAATGTTGACCGTGGCACAAAGAAGCACTGACTAGATTTTTGTGGCCCAGCAATTTTATATAAAGAATTTATTAACATTGTGAAATAGGGCAGTTTTCCACATCTTGAACAATAACTTGTACATCAATGTTGGAAATGCTTTGGTATGGGATTCATGCTCTCTGGGCACGTTGAGTTTCAGATGAGGTCCAAGAGCCCTATACATTTTGCAATTGTTTGGTGAAAACAAATTACAAAACATAACTGGGGTAATGGTACACTGCACTGTGCACATTTACATTGCTTTACCTTTGTCTACTTCTAATCATTCATCTTTGCTGTGGCAGAAGGACGTATAGAATATGCATCTGCTGTAGTAGTATCATAGCAAATACCAGTAGAATAGTAAAACATTGAAAGTTTGTCCAGTTCAGTGTCTTATCACTCTAATGCTGTTTCATTCTGCTTTGATATCACCTTAAATTCACCTAATTGTGGAGGGCTATGTTACCCAATTTACAACCAGCCCTAGTTCATACTTTTTTCTTCTTCTACAGAGCTGATCAGAGTAACTATGACTAATCAGTTGCTTATTGGCGTGAATTTTATACAACTCCATCCTTGAAAACATGTAACTATTCCTTTAATGCTTTAATGTTAATTCCCTTGTAAAATCACTGTAAGTACAATTTTATGTATAGGACCCACCAAATGGTATACCTGCACTATGCACTCTTGTTTCTATGTGTGTGTGTGTGTGTTTATAAAAATAGTCTTTTCCTCAAAATTTAATCAGTTTTCCTGTTGAAATAAGTGTTTTCTTGTTTTGTTTTTTAACTGCTCAAATACTATTTCAAAGTGTTCAGCATTTTGCTTAAAGGTTCCGTGTCCTGCAACATCAACTTACTTTGCTTTTAATGTTGTAAGAGGCGTCTTGGAGGGCAGAGAACATGACTCGTTTTTACTTAACTCTTTGTTCCCACATAAATGAACTATGCTTCTTTTAAGAGGATGACCCTTAAACCACCTCATTTTGTGCCATCCTGGGGTTCATTGTACAGCAGCTGTACAGCCTCCATCTACAAGTACTTTCTGCTTGGCTGATCTGAACAGACACCATTCGAGCAGCCAGTCTGTCTGATCCTTTATAGAGATTTTTTTCAAATCCTTACATAAGACACTCAAAATGTGAATTGCACATATGGGCATGGGTACTTTAAGTGTAAAATTTACAAATGTGCTAAATTTCTGTCAAGCTGGACGTTCCCCCTGTTAAGATCATATTAGAGGTGCTGAGATTTACTGTGGGGTAATCCAGATCTACAAAAAAGATCCCCAAGTTGCCTTTTTCATTTAATAATTCAAATATGCTTCTATTTTAAACTCAATTTAAACACCTAACATAAATGTGGTATTATATCTGTACGAATTCTGACATTCAGGATATTTTAAGGCAGAAATTTTACGTAATCAGGAAAAGATAAACAAAAAAAACATATTCAACAATCAGAACTGAATATGATAACAGTATTCTACATTGACAGAAGTCACTTAAAATCCCCTCCCTTTAATTCAATTTTATTACAATTTCATTGTGTAATGTAAGATGCTCCATGAAATATTCTAACCAATCACTGCTGTATACCTTTTTCTTTACTTTTCAGGGAGTCCTTTTGAGAAACACCTCAATGCCACGGTTGGTGGTAACGTGACATTTGACTGCCCACTTGAAAACAGGCCACTCAAATTTTTGTACCTCCAAAAGAGCGACCAATTTGTGAATGGCTTCCACAGAAAAAAGCCATTTCCAGAAACATGGAATAATACCTGGGTGGATAACAATACGAAGGCTGTCCACATGTACAACGTAAATATTTCACATGCCGGAGTCTATGATTGTGTGACGGAATATGATGATGGAAATCATAACCAACGTCCCTTCACCATACACTTACATGTCACAGGTATGAGTTTTGAATCCAATATCTGTCATATTACTACATTTTTAAATCAAAGTTGTTGGAAATAAAAAGAGTTAAATGTGAGTGTACATAATTCCTTGACAAAAATATAGTATATAAAAACAGAAAAAATATTTGATGATCAACCACTGATAATTTTTTTGTTTTTACTTTACACATATTTGAGTTACTTGGTAAGTTACTGCGCTTTTTTGACCTCATTTACAAAGTAGGAACAAAAGAAGCCAAAACTCATACATGTCATTGCAATCAGGCCTAAACCTCTTATCTCCAAAACACTTTTCAGCAAATATATAAACATTGTACTCTTCAAGGTGGCACAGCTAGGGGTGTGTATGCCTCACAGCAAAAGGGTTGCCAATTCAAACTCAGTGCAAACTGGTTTTCTGAAGTGGGTTTGCTTAAGGTCTACGGCATTAGTAAATATAATTGCCAATTAAAACACTGTTTATTACCAACATCTTTTTTTCATATTTTTGTAAAGATTAATCCACCAGTATGTAGAAGCTTTTTAACTGAATGATATGTGTAATGCTAAAATACAATTAATTTTGTTAATCATGAATTTTCAACTTTAACTGCTTAGAAAAAGTAAAGCAGATTATTATTTCTTGATTACATGTCAACTTATACTTATTTACTTGAATTCACTGACTGAAAAAAGTAGTCTGAGTAGTGAAATGTTGTGTTTGATTAATTTCTGCTGGCTCAATTTGGTGCCGCTGAAAGGTTGAAAGTACATAGGCCTATACAACCATGTTCGCTCAACTTAGATGCTACAGTAAGATTCTTTACAGGATTTCACTTTTCCTAGACAAAACCCCTGTTTGGAGCTATTTATAACTATCACGGCTAAAAACCCTTGCACAGTGCTTAAAGGAAACATAATACAGTATATTCAAATTTTCATTTCACCTAAATTGGTCTTTTTCCCCACCATCTCCCTCCTCTAGCAAACTTCAGCAAACCTGAAATCATAGTGCTCAGTCGTGATCCAAACCATTGGCGCTTAAAGTGTTCCTCGCATGGCGGCTACCCACGTGCAAAGATACGGTGGAATGTACCTGAAATTCAGATGATGGAAGATGAAAACACCAGCGACACCGAAGATCCTGTCACACAAACATTCAACAGCTCGAGCATCGTACGATTCAACTGCTCAGTGGGAGAGATCAAGCCAATCAGCTGCTTCATGGGAGACATCGAATCAGTGGAGATTTCAGTCTGTAAGTAAAGAGACCAGTCTTTATTGTTTCTGTATTACCATTAGTAAAAGTATGAGTATAAAGATCCGCAGAGCCTATTACAGTCACTATTAAGAGAACGTGAGGATTTTTCGTAACCTTACATCCTTGTTAAAGCCTCACTATACTTGGTCTTATTGTAGAGTTTGTGTTCATGTTGTCATGGAGTCAAATGTACAGTGGCCAATGGGAGCAAACCGCCTACAGTGGCCAATGAAGTTCAGTAAGAGAAAACACCCGCGGGGGCAAAATGATTAGTTCCATCAAGCACAAATAGAAGGAAGATATCTAATTAGACCATTCTGTTCACTCATGCTGAAAAAGGAAAATCTGTCAATGTCTACATCAATCATATATGTTCCTTTTTTCCTTTTTTGATTACAAGTGTGAAACATGGGAAATGTGTCTTGCCTTAAAGTGATATTCCGGGATTGAACAAGTTGGGTCCTATCACAAAGTTTAGGGCAGAAATTACCTCCGCTGCACAGCCAGAGCTGTGGCTGCAGAGCCTCCGCTGCAGCGGAGGCTCTTCAGCGGAGGCCGTTTCACGGCCCTATGAGAAATAGAGCCTTATTTAGCGGTGCTTTTGTGTGAAAGTAACGCACTGAAAATTCTCTAAATAAAGCGTGAATGCAGACCGATATCAGATTTTTTCGGTGGGAGTCCGTTTATTTGTGTTTTTCGGTCAAGTAAAATATGGCCCCGTCTGACTGCAGCGGAATCAGCAGACAAGCAGAACCGAAGCAGGAAGAGGGTGCTTGGTCCTAGCGCCCTGGGTTTCTGTTACACAGAAACACTGCTGTAGAGGTAATTTCTGCCCGAAACTTTGTGATAGGACCCAACTTGTTCAATCCCGGAATATCACTTTAAAGGAACACTACACCCAAACAACGATTTGGCCTCATTTTCTACTCACCCTCATGCTGAACAACACTGTGGAGTAGTTTTGGAACATCTAGGATGCAGCCGGAGATCTGTGGGGATCCTCGCTGTCCACTGATATTGTTATCATGACTTCGGTCAGAGCCCGACAAACAGTGTCCTTAAAAGTCCACAAAAAGTCAGCAATATTCCTCCATACTGCTCGTGCGCTGTAATCCAAGTGTCCTGAGCGGGTAACGTCCACCATTTACTCGAAACGACATCATTTAGCACATGTTTGTAGCCTAAACAGTACTACTTCGCATTTCTATGATACACTTACGGGTGCCTCACGGGGCAGCGGCTAATAAACCAAAGGCAGCGCACTGTGCAATGACTGGGAGGCGTAGAACAAGAAATCCCACATTCTGCTGTGGCGACAGAGCAGTGGACAGACACAAGAGGTCAGCAGAATGTGGGATTTCTTGTGTTCTTGTTCTTGTTCTCGCTCTAGTTATTGCACAGTCTTGGCGTTCCTTTGGTTTGGTCAGCCCCTAGGATGCCTCTTTTTCTAACATAAAAAAACAGAATGTGAAAAAAAAAATGCCTTCCATTTGTACTTGATAAAACTGGTATCAGTGTAAGTAGTATGAAGTACTTCTACTTGCATTGAAAGTAGATTAATCAAAAAGTACTGTTAAAGTACTGGTTCTGCTTACACATACAGTCCCAAGGGTCCTCTTTACAATGATACCAGTTTAATCAGGCCCAAATGGGAAAAAAAGAGATCCAATTCAATTTTAATATTGGGCTCAAAATAAACCACAACATGCATTAATCCACCTTTCCTAACACTTTGTTACACATTCTGTTCTGTCATGTGCGGAAAAAGAAGAATCTTTGAGACTCCTATATTTCATACTTTTTGATGGTAAAAGGAAAAGCATTTATCACAAAAAAGTATGTGAGAAAGAATGGAGTCCAGCCTACTGATTAGCAGGAACAAAAATTCTAGCTTAAAGACTTTTATATTAACCTTATACAACATTAACCTGGCACACCAGATGGACTGTTCAAGATATTTCACTGGTCCATCTGGGAAAGAGTCCATCGAAAGTGTAATGGGCAGAACCTTTCCAAAGCATACCAGCAGGGGATTGGTAGGGATGGGTACTGAATTAGGTACTTTAAGAGGTACCGACCGAATTCTGTAGGTACTACCTAGAACCAATTCACGTAAAATCAAAAGGTGCCATGTTTAGGTACCTAAATGCATCCTTGTGACTGTGAGGGAGTGGAAGAAGCAGGCATACTATTTGCTAGAGTAAGTGAATTTCAATACCAGACTTAAACACAGCATGTTGTTCATGTTGAAGAAGTTTGTGGGACAACTACAGTGTTACAATACAAAAAGTTGAATGTTGTTTTGATATATATCTGTCAAATTTTATATATTGAGAAATAAATTTACATTGAAAAAATTTGAGATCTTAATATTAAACAAATTAATATTTATTACCCCATAAACACATGCAAAAGTACCAAAAATTGGTACCGTTGAGTACCGATACTGATTCCCAGGTACCAGGCATCAGTATGGTATCGGTTCAAACGTGAAAGGTACCCATCCCTAGTGATTGGACAATAGTTCTGTCAAATACATTTATTACAACCAATCAGGAAATACTGAAGACAGGAAATACTGAAGACAGGCACTACTGCGCTACAGTAGGTTAGCAACTTAATAAAACAATCTTCTGTCAAAACATGTTGATAGTGGAGTGGTTAAATCCTCTCTTAGAGAATTTTGTAGTGTTCTTTGTTCTTTATTTAATAAAGAAATGTGGTTCAGATCTTACAATATTGCTGTGAAGCTGCCAGCATCAATGCTAATCTTCTTACTTGAAGCCTCACCCTGCAGTCGGCTCACTCATAGACTCATCTCTTCCTGCTCTGATTGACTTTGATTGGGCAGTGCCGCTTTGGGCTGCTCAGAATCGTTGTAGATTAGAAAGATGGATCTGAATCATAACAGATACTGAATCAGGCTGATCCAGCTGCTGTGCAAGTTTAATACTACATCTAGATAAATGCTAGAAAACAATTTAGGATTTAACACTGCAGAAACTTGGGTTTACAGACTGAGATGTTTTGTGACTGCAGGTTGCATAAGACATCAAACTAATATGAATTGCATGTTCAGACAGAGAGTAAATTATACTTGTATATAGCATATTATATTAATGTCTAATGGAGTAATATTTAATGTATTAATTAACGCACTATTCCTTTTGGTTGTGTTGAATATTTTTCCTCTATAGGTCCACAGAAGGATCTACCTGGCTCTTCAATAAATCCTTATGTTATTGCTGCTGTATGTGCAGTACTAGTCGTACTAATAATTGCCATCATTGGAGCTGTACTGTGTAAACGCAGAAAAACACGGTCAGGTAAGGCTCCTGTTGTGCTTCCACTGGCACATCTTACTATGACATTATCAAGGACTGAATGTGATTAACAGCTGTATATCTGTTTTTTCAGACACAACATTTGTACATGCAATGACCAATGGGGATACTGGAAATAATGAGTAAGTCCTCTAAATGTTAAGAAACAATGTTGTAAGCATAATGAACCATACAGACTGTATAAACACGAACATACTAGTTTCAGTGACATCACACTGTGGTTTTTGAACTTGAACACCCGTCAATCAGAATAGTCATGACCTTAGTTTTTAAAAACTTGTAGCCTTTTTCAAAATCAGTATGAATGATTTATAGAAAACAGATGTTCCTTTAATAGTGTTTATTAAAAAAAGAATTGGGCTGAACACTCTAAAGCCAGACTGCAAACATGTATATTTCTATGATAAACATGGGCACTATAACATCAGTGTTATTGGGGCTCCCGGGGTTTTTCCAGTATACACTTGAGGACTTTAAATTTTTTAGCTCTCACATCAACTAATAAGCTCCACAAACCCTTATGCAAAAAAACTGCACCATGTACTCTGACACCTTTCTATCAGAACAAGTATGAACTACTTCAGAAAGTTGAGCAACAGCGACCTTCGTTCCCCATATGCATTAATGAGCCTTGGCAGCTTATAACCCTGTCACTGGTTCACTATGGTTTCTTCCTTGGACCACTTTATATAGATACTGACCACTTCAGACCTGGAACAACCCATAAGAGATGCAGTTTTGGAGATGCTCTGACCCAGTCAGCAAGCCATCAGAATTTGACTTGTGTTAGGCTCAAAGAAATCCTTACCCTTGCCCATTTTTCCTGCCCCTTACACACCAACATTAAGGACAAAATGCCTAATATATCCCACCCACTAACAGATGGCATGATGAAAAGATAATCAGTGTCAATGGTCTTATTGTAAAGCATGATTTGAATATTTAACACGAACAGGTTTCTGACAAAGTTGTCTTTGTGGTATTGTTTGCTCATGTTCTTTTCCCCATAGTCTTGTAAGAACTGACCTTTTATTCTCTTCTGTGTTGTCTATATTTCCTCTTTTCAGGCAAGAAACTCCCTTGTCAGCTGTTGAAGCACAGTCCTGAATGCTATGCTGTTGACCAAGACAACCTCATATTCAATTATGGATGTCCTAGAATCTGGGAGTGAATCTTACAACAAGCCATTTTGGTGTATATTACATTGTTGTCAGGTTATTTAAATGTCAGAACTGACAATTACCAAGTTATCAGACTTTTTTTGCCACATGAGAGTGTTTAAGGAAGCGTTTATAGTTTCCATTTACTGGTAACGTACACCGAGTACTGTCTCTGGAAAACTTGGTTTGTGGTGTTGTAAGCAGAAAAACTAGTTTCAGAGGATATACTTAGGGGTAAAAAGAAAGTAACAGCTATTGTGTGTAACATTAAATGAAGTATGAATTTACCAGCTACTTTATTAGGCACACATCACTATTACTGAGTTGGACCACAATAGCATTCAGGACTGCCTTAACTCTCAGAAGCATAGATTTAACAACATGCTGGAAACACCTCTCAAGGATTATGGACATGATAACTTTTCACCAGTGTTGAAGATTCTCCACATCCATAATGCAAATGTCCTGTTCAACCATTTCCAGAATGTGCTCCATGGGATTAAGGTCTAGTGATTGTGGAGGCCAAGGGAGTACAGTGAACTTGTTGTCATGTTCAGAAAACAGACTGAAATGATATGAGCTTTGTGGCATGGTGCTCTTCCCTGCTTGAACTGGCCATCAGAAGATTGGCCCACTGTGGTCATAACGAGGTGGACATGGTCAGGAACAATATTCAGGTAGGCTGTGGCATAGAAATGTCACATTGCAGCCATGTTTTCATGTTGATTACACCAAATTCTAAACCTTACATTTAGGCAGCAAAGTAAAAAATTGAGACTCAACAGACCAGGCAGCATTTTCCAACCTTTATTTTCTCATTTTTGTGAGACTGTGCAATGCAAAGCATCTGTTTGCTGTGCTTGGCTGACAAGAGGTGTACCTTGTGTAGTCTACTGCTGCTGTAGCCTATCTGCTTCGGCATTGACGTGTTGTGTGTTCAGAAATGGTCTTCCAGAGAACTGCCACTCACTGGATAATTCCTCTTTTTCTGACCATTCTCGTGAACTCTAGAGATGGATGGCACCTCAGCAGTTCCTGAAATACTCAGATTAGTCTCTCAGGAACCAACGGCAATGCCAGGTTCAAATTTACCTTTCGATTTGCTCTTAAGCTTCTCATCTTGACCATGACTACATGGCTCAGTGAATTGGGTTGCTGCCATGTAACTGGTAGTTTATCTGTTTGCATTAGTTGCACTCGAAGATGGGTATCTAATAAAATGACCAGTGCAGGCAGTTTATTGAATAACGTCTGTTCCACTTTGTGTCATTATCACAGCTAAGCACAGTTAAATGATGCTGCTGCACTTCGTTATTCCTCCTTTTTGTACAGAATGCGGAACTAATACTGTGTTTGAAGTGTTCTTCTGTGTTTGTATTTTAAATTCTACTTGAAGCTTTAGTAAAACATTTTTTGGTTTAAACTGATTATAGTACAGTAGGTCACTTGACGTTGTCTTTGCTATTTGCACCAGAATCAGAAGCGGAGTAATTGTGAAGTTTGTTGTTACTCGTTTCACCTGGAAACTTGTCAGCTTTGCACATGTGTTGTGCAATATTGACAGAAAAAAGGGAAGGATCTTTATTCACTTGAATTAATGCTTCCCGTTTGTTTGAAATAATGTTGTTCCTCACAGCTATGCTATGTTTTATCAGGAAAATGTTCTCATGTGAAGTTAAGGCAGACCTCATATTTATTAAATGGCTGATATGCCTTGATTTTACCTGATAATAGACATTTTTGTTGAGGAATCTTTTTTGCTGCTTTATCTTGAGGTAAAAATCAGGGTAATGTGAATACTTTATTTTATAAAAAGAAAAAAGTAAGTAAAATGAAAAGTTCATTCTTTTTGGTTATGTTTTGTTCAGTTTGTTTTGTTTTGCATTTACTAACTAAAAACTCTTTTCTACAGTGAATTTTTACTTTTTGTCCAAATGTTCTGGCAGTTATTCCATGCATCATGGTCCTTTCTGTATTTCTTCTTAGCTTTGATATTAAAACCTTTTGCCAAAGAACGTCTACAATTGAACCTGAATTTTCTGTGCACTTACACATCACATGCTTTAGTCAGAGTATAGATTAAAGCAGCTGTATTAGCACATCTATTATTATTATTATTATTATTATTATTATTTGTATTTTTATTCCCTGATAGTTGCCTGTTTCTGTCTTTCTGGTTCATTTTCCGTATTGCAATATCAAAGCATATCCACTAGATGGAGCTCTAATACTTCAGATTAAATCTCTTGGAGCACCTCACTTAAATGTGTACTCAACATATGACTACAAAGCAGCTTTTGTTTACATTTTTCTTTACAAATATTAACAATAAGATGATTGATTCTTCGAAGTATTACTGAAAACTACAGCGTCATCACCTATTATCTAAATATTAAGGTCACCCATTCAATAAAGGATGAGATTAACTGTCTGATGAAGGAAAAGTCCAGTAGAAGGACTGTAGGTTTGACAAGTTTGTGCATTCAGTTTTTTCTTGAAGGGCAGTTATGGTGACATTCATGGTTAACTTGAACAGTCAGATTTTTTCTTTTGAAATAAGTAATTATAAAATCTTCATTTTTCTCAGTAAACACATTTCTAAAGGTGCTATGAAGTTGAGATTTTCACCAGATGTTGGAAACAACCCATGCCATTAACATATGCATAGAAATCAAACTATAAAAGTCCAGAGATTTAAGTTTTGTGCAATAAGATGGATTATCACAGGAAAAAAGAATTGAACACACTTTCTTTCATCTATTAAACAAGGTACAAAGGTCCTTGTTGATAATGGCAGTTTCAAGACACCTCCTGTATGGAAGCCCATCTTTTAAAGAACTGATCTGGTGTTCTCCATAGATTTTCCATTGGATTCAAGCCAGGTGATTGGCTGTGTATTTTTGATCACTGTCTTGCTGAAATGTCCATCCTAGTTTAATCTTCATTTTTCGGTGAATGGCAGCAGATTTTTGTTAGTAACATCTCTGAACATATTTCCATTTATCCATCCATCCATCATCTTTAGCACTTTTCATTTCCAGGGTTGTGGGGAGGGGCTGGACCCTATCCCAGCTGACATTGGGCGAGAGGTGGGGAACACCCTTAACTGTTCACCAGCTGATCACAGGTTCACAAAGAGAGACAGTCAACTATCCATGTTCACACTCACATCTAAAGGCAATTTGGAGTCCCCATTAACCTTATGCCCATGTTTTTGGTCTGTGGTAGGAAACCAGAGTGCACAGAGAGAACCCATGCATGCACAGGGAGAACATGCTAACTCCACACAGAAAAGCACCAAACTGACACCGGGATTGAACCAGCAATTTTCTTGCTGTTAGGCATGTCTACTACCTGCTGCATCACTTTGCATCCATTTTCTGCTCACTCTTCTTTCACGGTTATGTGAAGTTTTCCAGTAAATGAAAAACAGCCCATGATGTTTCCAAACACAAGCTTCACAATAGTTATGCTGCTTTTGGGGTGATATGCCATTCCATCTGTCCTCCACACACAGTAAAATGGCATCAAGAGAGTTCAATTTTGGTCTTCAACATACTTTTTCTTCAGCAATGGAGGTGGTGAGCATGCCTTCAGGCCATGGCAGTTAAGTGCATTATTAACTGGTTTCTTTGAAACAATTGTACCTGCTAACGCCTCCTAATTTCACCTCTGTCATTCTATTTCATTACACATAACTTTAGCTATGGAAATCTACAGTTTGATTTCTTTGCATTTGGATTACACAAGTTGTTACCAACTGTTGTAAAACAAATCTTTGTTTCAAAGAGCCCATATTTTGACTCAACTTGGGTACATTTAGCATTATGGAGGGCTATTTGCCATATTTATTATCTAAAAGTAATACAAATTTGTACAGTTAACCTAATGAAAATGAATGTAATGCATTTTATGGGCTAAATATGGCACTGTTTTCACTGTTAATTATACCTTACAAAAATCCTGACTAAAGGTTAATGAAAAATGTGAGAAAAACACCTACATGCATCTGCAGGGGTCTCGCTGGCACCTGTGGTGATTGAGGTGTGGCGTTAGTGCACCAACATAAACTCTGGCCCAGTGCATGTCAAAGTTTAAAATAAAATAGACAGTTTGCAAATGTCACACTACATTAGTTCTTTATTGTTTTGGTGTAAGTGTGTTTATGTTTTATGTTATGTTTTCGAGAGAGTTTGTCTGTCCGTCCGTCCGTCCGTGAACAAAATAACTCAAAAAGTTATGGATGGATTTGGATGAAATTTTCAGGAAATGTTCTGCATGGGAAAAGGAAGAACTGATTCGATTTTGGTGTTGATCGGGATCAGCGTCTGGCCGCCATGGCGAAAAATGTGATTTCCGTGAATAACTACTGAACTAAAATAGATTTCATTATGAATCCAGTTGCTAATGGTATGTTTTCATGGTCAAGGAATCTACATATTTAGATGAAATAAAGGTAGGAGTAATATTTATGGTCAAAATGACAATATGGCGGAGGACTGTGGCGCTGGCGGAGGTCTGCGCTCTCCGAGTGCTTTCTAGTTCCAACCTGTACTGGTAACTTTTTAGTTTTAAACTGTCCCTGTGGACACCTCAAAGGCTCCCTACCAGGTGCTCATGGGCACCATGTTGGCCACCTCTGTGCTACAGTATGTTCACAAACACTACTTTTACAAAAGTTGTTCCAGAGTTCAAAAAATAAATCACTGATCCATTTTTACATCTGATACTCTTCAGGGATGTTTCAGTATTTTTTTAGGTTGTGTTGTATCAGGAACTTGATAATAGTCAGTAAGGTGGCTAAAAGGGCTCCCAGCAGTACTGTGCCTTTAAAGGTAGTGTGTAGTTTTTAGCGGCATCTAAAGGCGAGGTTTGAGATTGCAGCACTCCGGCACTCCCCCCTCCCTGTCGGAGAACCTCTGGAGCTATGGTGGACAAAAAGTGTTTTTAGCTTCGTTATCAGCATATGCTTTGTCTTACTGCCACAGAAAATGAATAAATCGTGGAGTTTTAGCACGACGTTGTCTCCTTATTGTCTTTCAGTCTTGCTAACGCTCACACTGGTCGTTTGGAAGAGACAATCAATCCAAAATGCTTGTGGCCGTGAAATAAGCCTCTCATAGCAGATACATTCTCTGCGTCTTACTCCGACTTCTCACGAAAGTAAACAAATAAATTCGGCTCCATATAAGAGTACAATTCGACACTTAGTCTTACCTGTCCAGCAAAAAACAGACAACTTCGGCGTCTGTCTGCAAACTTATCCTTGCCTTCAGGGACTTCCATCTGGGAAGGCAGCGCCGATGTTGACCCTGTTTTTTTTGTCATAGCCTGTCCTGATTGCGTTTGGCTTTGTTGCATTTTTGTTTCTTTGACAAAGATTCACGCTCCACTGATGGCAAATTGTACGTGTGGTCCTCCATGTTTGTTTGTATTAGCACAGCTGCTTGGTAATCACTCTCTTCTTCTTCGTCTATTTCACAACTGTGCATTTCCGGTAGGCGTCAACAAAAAAATGTGAAAGCGTTTAGTTTGTCCGTTCTGAGTTACGGTAGAAAAGATGGTGATGCAAGATGGAAGCCACCATAAGAGAGGACCCGCTCCTATGTAGATATAAATGACTTATTCTAAGGTAACGAAAACAAAACATTAATTATTTAAGGCTGATTAGAAACTAATTTAAAATATAATTTTAAGTAATCTATTCCATTTTTACCAAGTCTGTTATTTTAGATAGCATTTAATAATACATACTGTACCTTTAAGGAGAGCAAGCTGAGACTATCAGTAAGGAACTCTGCTGTTGGCAGGTACAGTTATTTTGTTTAATTGTGTTAGTTTTAAATGTAAAAAAAAAAAGGCAGGTAAATGATCAAATGGACTTGAGCTTTTAAAGCCTTTTTCTAGTCTAAAAGCAGCTTTACACTGCAGGTCACGTCTACACATTGAATCACTGATGGTTGGAATCTCTATGTAAGTTTTCCATCAGTATCAACCAACACATCTAGCAGTGAGCAACTTGGGGTTAAGTGTCTTGCCCAAGGACACATTGCCAAGTGACACCCAGGGCTGAGCTTACCTGTACCTGAAACCTCCTTATTACTGACCAAGTGCATTATCAGACTGAGCCAACAAAACCCCAAACTACAATTAGTCAGGTGATTTCATAATGAATTTCAAAGCACTTCAGTCTTACACTTACTGTGTACAGTGATTGGGCCAGCTGAAAAAAAATTGAGAGGCTGGGCAAACTGAGGGAGAAACCTGCCAAAGGTAAGTGTATTTTTTAAGTCCACAAGACCATGTCTTGAAACTGAAGGAATTAAAGGACAGTGTATTGGAGCCTTTGCTTAAAAAACTCATGACTATGTGAATCCCCCTCTAAAGAACACTCCACCCCACACACTCTTTTATGAGTCCAGGAAGCATTTGACTTCATAGTAAAATAATTAACATATGTGCTTAATCCAAAACAAAAGGAACTATTAATTACTTAGAAAACAGCCTACATGTAATTTCCCTCAAAAACCATTTCACTTCTGTTTCCTCTGCTCTACTTCTCCTTTAGTTCATTTCATGCCCCCTCCCCTTTTTCTGTAACACCTCTCTCTTCTTCCTCACTTGCTTTCTCTCTGTCTCATGAGTCACTGTGACAGGCTGTCAGTCCACCTCTCTGTCCTGTGTTTACATTGGGCAGCAGAGCAGCACCAGGCTGGTTGCACTTCAGGAATGTAACCCCCGAGGTCCCTGCCCACCTCCTCCTCCACCCCCTGCACCTCTCAACTCCTTTTCCCTCCACCCTTCATTATTTCTATTCCTAATGGATTCCTGCCTTTCCTGTCTCCTTGCTTTTTCCTCTCCTTCTTCCCCTATCGCATCTTTCCCCCCTCTCCTCTTACCCTTCCTCCCCTACTCTCCTCCATCCTCCTTGTCTTTAAAATTCAGGGAGCATTGTCCGGCTCACCCTCCATTCTCTTGTCATCAGCCCCCACCTCCCCATTTCTCCCCATCTCTCCTCATCCTCCCTCCCTCATTCCTCTGCTGTCTAACCCAAACAAACCAAGGAGGATTTTCCTCTGCGGTGGCTACAAAAGAAACACACCACATGTCACACTGAGTTTGAACATAAACACTAGTCAATTTAAGGAGATGGAAAAGGATATGAGGCGCTTAACTTCAATTTGAGATAGAGCAACTACTTAGATGCTATGGAGTGCAATTTGACAAAAGTAAAACCCTCTAAAGGTGTTCAAGACAAACAGGAAAGCACTACAATATTTCCAATAATGGACCCTTTTGTTGCTTGAGTTGTTGTCATTCCATAAACTTTATTCAAATCAAGCTTCAACATCCCCGTCCAGACCAAAAATTCATGAATACACTGACAGGCAGCAGTCACTGCAAATAGTTGCCAGCAGTGTTGGGAGTAATGCATTACAAAAGTGATGTGATTATTGTAATGTATTCCTTTTTTTCTGTAACATAGTAATGTAAGGGCTTACAAAAACAAACACA